>JBAIZL010000001.1:238326120-238371120 GCA_036971475.1 Prosapia bicincta
GTGTGTGTGTGTGTGTGTGTGTGTGTGTGTGTGTGTGTGTGTGTGTGTGTGTGTGTGTGTGCGTGTGAGAGAGAGAGTGTGTGAGTGTTTGTGTATGTGTGCGTGCTCACGTTTGCATGTGTGTGTGTGTGTGTGTGTGTGTGTGTGTGTGTGTTTATGTTTTCTGTTCACTCGTACATGATTTGTGTTATTATACATAAATGTATATTGTAGGAGATCGAGCATAGCTTTGCCGTTTGACCTTCCTGAAGTAAACCTTGTTCCTACTTGATTTGAAGAAGTATCCACCAGCTATTCCAAATTATATATATATTGTTCCTTGTTTCCACCAGAAGATATCAAACCGTTTTCATTGTATAATACTTTAAAGTATGTGGACTAGGTATATTAAGAACTATAGGTAGCTTTGTGTACAGCTGAAGTCGTCGGCCAGTATGGTCAACGGAAGGGGTGGCACATTTCAAGTACAAGATTTGTCCACTACACCCCTTGTTTTGTGAACGGTAATAAAGTGTAGATATAATTAGGTTAGATTACGGTGAGACATAATGAAGAGGAAATAGATACTGGGATCGGGTGAGAGGGAAATAGACCTGAAACAGACTCGCTTTCATATTGACTATATATACATATTGAGTATATAATAGCCTAACAACCCCCTTTAAATTATTCCAAATTAGTGGTAAAAGATGTTAACTCAGTGTCTCAATAAACCAGTATATAAATATAGCAAGCGAGAAGTGCAACAATGAATGGCTTGATAGCCTTCATGTGCTTAACAAATTTATTTTGTAAGATAAACATAGTTTACCAATAGCAAACAGATTTAAATAGAAATTGTTTAAATAAAGAGGAATAAATGTAAGTATAAATGTAAATAATTTACTATTATTGAAGTAAAATGTTTTCTAAATTATAATGTTCTAAATAGTTTGACAATTCGTGCAATTTATTCTTGCTGCTATAAACGCAAAAGGATTTGCTTTCCTTGAAGCATATAAATAATTATATTTCAAAGAGTACCCCAGAACCATTAAAACACAAAGTTCTATTGGACCCCACTTTAGGAGACAGTGTTAACATGTATTCAGGTTATGAAGGAATCTTCAATGCGATCTGTTTAAGCGTATGCAAAATTATTCCGGTAGAAGCTTAGTAATTAGTTTCATTAAGTCACACTAGGGACGCACAGATAAATACTGCACCTTTACTGTAGTGCATTTATTTGTGATTCATTCTATGAACTGTTCCTTCGAATAAAGTTGTAACATATTTGGCAGGGGTTTGAATGTATCACAAGATTTATAACTTTTGATTTTAAAGTTAAACATATTTACTGGGTAAATGTAAAGTTAAAGTAACTGATAATATAAATTAACAACGAATAAGGAAAACTTCAAACTTTCAGGACAAATGTTGTTTATTTAGTGTTTAAATTAATTTAAAAAATTTAATTTGATAACTATTCTATGCATTCATTCCTTTCAATGAGAAACTGCAGATAGTTAAAATTAATAATGTAATTTAATACAAAGAGTAAAATATTTGGCAATGGACTATAAAGGAGGATAGGATTATGTCTCACCGCAATCTACCCTAATTCTATCTACACTTTATTACCGTTCACAAAACGACGGGTGTAGTGGACAAATCTTGTACTTGAAATGTGCCACCCCTTCCGTTGACCATACTGGCCGACGACTACAGCTGTACACAAGTTACCTCTAGTTCTTAAAATACCTAGTCCACATACTTCAAAGTATTATACAATGAAAACTGTTTGATATCTTTTGGTGGAAACAAGGAACAATATATTTAATTTGGAATAGCTGGTGGATACTTCTTCAAATCAAGTAGGAAGAGGGTTTAAGTCAGAAAGGTCAAACGGACAAAGCTATGCTCGATCTCCTAGAATATACATTTATGTATAATAACACACATGCAAACGTGCGCGCGTGCACGCTGCCCATGCGATGCCATGATGTCCCTATATCCTGTACGGGATGTATTTGTCCCTACTTTACTTCCCCTTACATTAACAATTTATCCTATCCTGAGTTATATGATGTATATGATTTGACCATAATAGAGAATTATTAAAGTATTGTTTAATTTTTTAACATTTTTTAAACGTGGCCTTTAAATTGTCCTATAAATTTTTTCCCCTTTAAAACCGTCGTTGTACAGGCCTATAAGACAAGCTTCAAACAAAAATAAAATAAATAAACATTTCGTAATTTCGATTAATTTGGAGTCAGCATATATTTAAAGCTGATATGTTTAAAATACTTATACATTTATTAATAATAATAATAATAATATATATATATATATATATATATATATATATATATATATATATATATATATATATTTAATACATGTATAGGTATTTTAAACATATAATCTTTTAATATCTGCAGTCGTCAAATAGGTATTTATACAACAAATATAGTGGTAAACATAGACGAATATGTGTATTTAAACACTGCAGACTCAGACAGACAAAACACGGCGCTGTGTAGGCAATCATTTTTAACTGAGAATACTAGAATCTGTTTTATGTGTATTTTATGGAAAGCATCAGGATTATTCCACGAGTTGAGTACACAGAATGTTTGGTGATTCAATCTATACCCAAGTCAACTTCATATTTTGCCAATGTATTTCCGGTCAAGCAGTAAAGAAAACTCAGGTCAGGAGGGGTTCAGAAAAAAGTACTTCAGACGTATTTTGCTAAATGTACTAACCATTGCTCAGGAGGGGAAAACAATTTATATCCGGAGATGAGGGCTTTAAGACAAAATGAAGAGAAAGGCGAAGCAGGGTCAATTCAGAAAATTGTCGTGGATCTCCATATATTACGTAACACCCTATATGTAGCAAAGCTGCCTGCTTAACCTCGTCACAACTGCTTTAGTGATGACGCATTTAATATACAATGTGTAGTCTACTATTCGTGCTGCACTTTGAATCGAATTAACAGCTGCAGGGACTACAGACATCACCATCTAAATGCTATCCTCCGGTCTGAATGTCCTACTCTTCAAACCATTCAAGAACAGATAGAGGTTAGCACCAACTTCACTGAACTAGAAGGATATCCTAGTAGTACCACATGCTTAAAGTAGATGTTCGTAAAGTTCTACTGGTACTGCTCTAGAACTAGATTCGTGGGGGCACTCTTCCCCGTTCTGGATTTTATATAATTCTCATATACATTGCGAATCTTTCTGTCTTGGAGGACGAGATAATATGCTCAGAAAATAGGTGATCTTCGACCTAATTGCTTTTTAATGTACGCAGGCTATTGTGTCGTTATGGCAAATGCATTTTCCGCTATGAGAAAGTTAGCTCAGTACCAAAGTGCTGGATTTTAAAAAAGACGTCATTGAGTTCAAATCTATCCTAAATCCCCTAAGTTTTAAAATTTATTTAATGAATAAATATTTGAAAAACTGTATTAAAATCAATTGTCATCCACTACAGGTTTAAAAAAATGTATTTCAACTAAAAAGTATTTTATTAACGACTGAAAAATTATACAACGTAGGCCTATATATATATATATATATATATTTAAGGAGAGAGTGACCTAATAGAAGGAATTGAAAAACCTTCCTCTGCTACATCACAAGAGACTTATAGTCTCATTACAAAACTATAGTGTCATTACAAAACGGATACCGATCATATAGACCTTCTATATAACTCATACTTCAAAGTATTCCGTTAATATAATAGATTTGGTTATAAAAAAAACATAACAAAGTTTCTAGCAAAAAGCATTTTTTTGACAAGTGCCCTTGATTTTGAACTTTTTTGAATTGTTTCACTTCAGGCTTTCTGTAATGCTGATACTATTTTATTGGCGAAAAGCTTTGAATAAATATATTCATTAAAAGTATTCTTGTTTTTGAAATATTTTTAATTTATTATTATACATATATATATATATATATATATATATATATATATATATATATATATATATATTTAAGATTAAATAATATACACTAATTACAGGAATAATTTATTGAATAATACGCTCAAAGCTTTACGTTGGTTGACATTACCAACATCCTCAGGAATTACAATACTAAGAAAATTTGATTCTTAGTATTGTATTACTGAGGATGTTGGTAATGTCAACCAACGAAAAGCTTTGAGTGTATTATTCAATAAATTATTCCTGTAATTACTGTATATTTTTTAATCTTAAAAATAATACTAACAGGAAAACATATTTGATATTCTACATATATATATATATATATATATATATATATATATATATCCAGTATGGATAACTTCTAGGAAATCGGTAGTTTTAAAAACAATTTTTTTAGTGTGGGAATAACAGAGGAATAAAATGATCCCCTGCCAGTGGTTGTGAAGGGTGGTTTGGCTTGTGTAGGGATGCTCCTTTATTATTAATAGATAAAATTATATCAACTGTTTTAAATGAATGTAGCCATATGTTTCACCATTTTAGCAATAAAAGTAAAAATAGAGTAACGGTCCTGTAGCACTATAAAAAAATTGTGTATTATGAATAATTGCATACATAATTTCAATCTTTTAAACGAGCTGTCTAAACTGTACCACAACTAATTAAATCCAGCAACGCGAACGAGTTATTTGTCGTGAGAACTTTCTTCAGTTTTTGTTGAATATTGAAATTATCGTTTAAAAAATATCACCCCTGATGAATTCCAAGGCCACACATGTAGTAGAATCTTATTTAAATGGGCTTGTGGCGATGACAGCGGCGAGAAGATAGCCGGGGCGCGGCGTATTGAGGAAACCCGCTGGCGAGGAAAATTGCTTGCGTTAAGAGTGCTTGAACTGAGCGAGCAATCCCCAGGTGTCAACTTCCATCCCGTACTTTAGCCAACACAAAACCCGATTGTCCGCGGCCTCATCGTTCTACTTTCCAGCGGTCGCCGTCACCGCCAAGACAAACGTTTTGTATAACAAAAATACTCGCGGATCGAAGGGGAAAGTTTTTTTTTATCTCTTCTTACTCCGTTGGGGCGCTCTACATGAAACGTTTTAGCTTAGGATTTTGTAGAGTTTATAAAAAATTTTAATAATTTTAGTTAAATTAAATTATAATTGATACAAATAGCCAAAATATATAATTTTGCTTAGACAAAATTTAGTAGGGAAGATTGTATTTCATATTTTTAAATATTATTTTGATATCTTTTCCTATTTAATTTAGTTTGAATATATATCCACTTTGAGTTGAGCATTTGAGGTTCTCAATTGGATAATATTATACGATAGTAACACTTATCCAATACGCCCAAAAACATTATACATGCCGAGGAAAAAAATTTCGAAAATACGGAAAACATTTTTTTAAACAGTAATAAAAAAAATAAACTTTGGCCCCATTGTCTAAATTGCCTCAAATCCTCTACAAAAGGCTGAAATACCATGACTTTAAAATACAAACATATCTTTTAAAAGCTCTATTTTTTATAAACCAGAGCACAATATTATTTTCTTTTAACTACCTTCTAAGTATCCGGTTAGGTTAGATTTGGTTATACAAAAATAAAAATAAAAATAAAATCTGATAAAAGGCCAACTTATTAAAACGTCGATTTAATGGCCTCAATTTTTGTACAGGTTGTTGCTCACCGCACAAGACAACTACATTGGCAATTTACTGCAGTAAAACACAAAATCTACTATAAATAGCATAGCTAAAGCCTTATAAAATTACACATTCATTGGCATGTAATGACGTCATATTTGTATAGGAAAGTCGATAAATTAAGTGAGCAGGTTAAGATGAGTTTATTGTGTAGACAGCAATTGCATCTCCGCATCAACATGTCAGACGCATTATAGGTGCATCTTTCAAGCCTTAATACAAAGGTAAGATTAACTCGCGCTACACAGGGTCTAGACGCAAATATTCATGTTCTAATTACGTTACATGCACTAAACACTAGTATTTAGTTGTAACATCTATTGTGGAGAGCAGTATATATATATATATATATATATATATATATATATATATATATATATATATATATATATATATATCTGGTGGTAAAAGGTAACATTATATATATATATATATATATATATATATATATATATATAATATGTTTTCTTGTTTACTAATAAAAAACAACTAAGGTTAATCAAATACAAGATTTATTCATTAATTTATATTTATGAAAAGAATATAAATTAATAAATAACTCTTGTATTTGAATAACCTTAGTTGTTTTTGATATATATATATATATATATATATATATATATATATATATATATATATATATATATATGAAATAAAATTTAAAAAATTAAAAGTTACAATTTTCCCTACTACATTTTGTTTAAGCAAAATTATACATTTTTGCTTTTTGTATCTCAATTATAATTTAGCTTAACTTGAATTTTTTATAATTTCTCCAAGATCCTAAACTAAAACGTTTTATTTAGAGCACCGCAATGGAATAAGCAGAGATAAAAGAACTTTCCCCTTCGATCCGCGAGTATTTTTGTTATACAAAACGTTTGTCTTGGCGGTGACGGCGACCGCTGGAAAGTAGAACGATGCGGCCGCGGACAATCGGGTTTTGTGTTATATATAGATCGGATTTTTTATATATGTATATATATATATATATATATATATATATATATATCGGATTTTTGATATATATATATATATATCTGGTGGTAAAGATATATATATAATATCTTTTCTTGTTTAATAATCAAAAACAACTAAGGTTATACAAATACAAGATTTATTCATTAATTTATATTCATGAAAAGAACATAAATTAATAAATAATTCTTGTATTTGAATAACCTTAGTTGTTTTTGATATATATATATATATATATATATATATATATATAACAGACGATACCCAGCCCAAAAACGGGATTCAACGAATACATTGGTGCCTCTAAATATTAAAAAAAATTCAGTCACCGCCAAACGCCAAACTAACGAATCTTATATTCCAGCAGAGATGACAAACCCAACGGAACTATATTCAACTTGCTTATTTATAGAAAAATGGCTGATATCATGGACAATATTGAAATCTGTAACTATCTAGATAGTAAAGACTTATATGAAGTAATTATCCTACAAGGGTAATTATAACTTTAAAAGCCTAAAACGCCTTGGAGGAGAAGATAACAGCCCGCTTTCGGTAGAGATATGCTGGGTGATGCTTAGAGAAGATATAAAAGCTAGTTATTTACTGGTATCAGATGATCTACATTAGATACTCACTGAAACAAAGAGAGATTCGCTGAATTATTTAATGCTTGAGCTGGGAATTCCTTGAAACGTACGAGTGTAAGGAAACAGTCGAAGCTAGGAATGTACCGGTAAATACATACATATATTTAAAAGGTCATTTATGTCAGAAAAATAGAAACAGCCGAAGCTAGGATTGTACCGGTAAATATATACATATATTTAAAAGGTCATTTATGTCAGAAAAATAGAAACAGCCGAAGCTAGGATTGTACCGGTAAATACATACATATATTTAAAAGGTCATTTATGTCAGAAAAATAGAAACAGCCGAAGCTAGGATTGTACCGGTAAATATATACATATATTTAAAAGGTCATTTATGTCAGAAAAATAGAAACAGCCGAAGCTAGGATTGTACCGGTAAATACATACATATATTTAAAAGGTCATTTATGTCAGAAAAATAGACACAGCCGAAGCTAGGAATGTACCGATAAATATATACATATATTTAAAAGGTCGTTTATGTCAGAAAAATAGAAACAGCCGAAGGTAGGATTGTACCAGTAAATATATACATATATTTAAAAGGTCGTTTATGTCAGAAAAATAGACACAGCCGAAGCTAGGAATGTACCGATAAATATATACATATATTTAAAAGGTCATTTATGTCAGAAAAATAGAAACAGATGAAGCTAGAATTGTACCGGTAATTATATACATATATTTAAAAGGTCGTTTATGTCAGAAAAATAGACACAGCCGAAGCTAGGAATGTACCGATAAATATATACATATATTTAAAAGGTCATTTATGTCAGAAAAATAGAAACAGATGAAGCTAGAATTGTACCGGTAATTATATACATATATTTAAAAGGTCATTAATGTTGTAAGTCAGAAAAATGTTAAGCAACCATTTGTAATTGTACCTTGCAGGGACAGCTATTGAGGGTTAAGGGGAGCTAATATCGCAACCGGTTTGGCTGTTTGCTTTAGACAGGGAGTAACATCACCCTTCATTTGCTGGAAGTTCTAGTACAGCCACTAAATGCACGCTAAAAGATTGCGAATAGTTTTACTTTTCTTACGTTAGTCAAATAGAATAGAATACAACAGGAAGCAGGGGACATTTTATAAGCTGGAGCTTGGGGGATGAGGGTTTTGGCAAGAGGCCATGAGCAATTGGAGGTGCTCGCAAGTCATTTTCAAATACACCGACCCTTGGACTTCCGCTGACTTATAGGGTTGACTCATTATTCTGTGATTTATTAATAGTTGTTAACGTATAGTAAAAATAACATTAAATGAGATAAGGCGTTCATGGAAGCGTGCTAATAGGATTGTCTGGATGCCCCCGATTAGGGATGACGACCGTGCCTAATGTTTTACAAATGACGAGTACACAATTTTTACCTACGAGCCCAGTCCCAGCCTATAAATTTGACCTATAGCAGGTAAACCTGTCTTTCAACTAGGTTGCAACTTCTGGCCAGCGAACCTGATTTGCGTTAACAACTGACCTTCGATCCTACTACTACCTATTTCCTTCTATCCTTTCTTATATTTCATCTAATATAATGAGTAGACTTGTGTCTATGAACCGATAGAGAGTAAGTCTTTTACAGGTAAGCGACCGAGCACGCATACTCACGCTCGTAATGGTTTGATACTTCATTTACCCCTGCCAGAATTTCATACCATACCTATGTTTGAACATTTTCTATCCTACGAATGCTAGAGTCAAGTAGGGTTATTTTTCTATCAGTGTTCCTGTGGGTGTAATGAACCTGTTTCTGAGCGTGATGTATAGTACGGACCAGTAAGAGTGACCTTGCGAGATCGTAGTAGGCGAGATGGGGAGTAGAGGGTCAGTATAAATACTTTCCTACAAACATAAGGACTGTCTAAAGAGTTTAAACATTGACTTGCATGAGACCGTTGATTTTAGATAAATTAGCTTCGGTATGAAATAGCAACATTCTTGAAATACTCGTATGTGTAGACATACCGGATGCATAAGCTGTTGGTGTATCGAACATTCTCATTATGTAACATGTTTTCAGAAGTCGTAGTACCGCCAGGGCAAGTGCACGCTTAAATGGTCCGCACTATAGTTAAGTCTAACTTGCACATCACCCTCACGTCGGCAAGATCCTACCTGTATTCTCTCCTAGGGGGTTGTATAGCTCTACCCTAAACCTATATTTACAACTCGTTTCTATCTTACGTAGACTTTGATACTCATTCTGTCTGATCAACTTAATATTAGGAACTAATTGAAAATAAATTGGCAATAAGGCATTTAGAACAAATTAGCCAAATTTTCTACAAGCAATAAGAACAACGTCCAGGTAAACCTGTAATACCAAATGAAATTTATCTATATATATAACTCCCTGATTTTACAATTCAACTATTAGGCACCACATCACTAAAGTACTAAAGTTTCGCAGATGATTCTGCACACTGATTCACAGTGTTCAGTACACTGAAGATGTAATGAACTGATGTAAAACGTTTCTGTAGAGAACGTTTCTAACTAAAAGTTTTAGTTAGAATAGTTTTAATAATAAATAAATCAAGAAATATGTATGAAAAAGTCAAAAATAATTAAAAAATAAATACTTTCTTATTGTACATAAAAACGTTATAACAAATTTGAGTTCCTAATTTATAAACATACCTTTTCAGCCTTCTGCAAACTCGATCTCCTTCAGACCAGTAAGAGTGCACTTGACCTTGCGAGATCGTAGTAGGCGAGATGGGTCAAATTCCTGAAAAAATATAAAAACAAATTCTAAATTTTATATAAAGACGTTGATACACAATAATGTTTAGCTCTGACAAAAAAAATGAATGAATGGAACAGCTAACATTAGCTTTTTGCAAAATGACGCCTTAGCCTTAAATGATACTGTGTGGAGGTCAGTGAGGAATTTGCGCTTAACTATAGACACGTAACGAAATGAGTCTCGTATCAGTGTCTGATGATGCTTTCGGAAATGCGTTGTATTAATGATTTTTTAAAAACTTGCTCCAACTCTTCAACTATTAGCACAAGTTAGTGCTAGTCACGATGATACAGTAATAAGTTTCAAATTAAAAGATTCCTCGTTGATAATTAATTCCACGAGAAAATACTTTTATTGAAAAACGTTAATGAGTTTTGGAAAACTCAAAGATTTAAAGCCAATATTTTGAAGAAAATTTGTAATGTCGTAATTGACTTGGTGTTTCACAACCAGGATACGTTACACATCCTAGTTTCACCAAGTGGGATTCCACCACACGCTTTAGAATTACTTTTTTATAAATAGCTCTGCAGGAACGGAGACGTGAATGCCTATCGAGAATATAAAGATCTCTTCATTTACCACAGTCGTGTCGGCCTAACAACTGGGTAAAGCTACGGGATTCTGACTCAGCAGAGTTATGTCTCTTTTAGAAGTTTTAATAACTTTAACGTTTCTAAATGTGACTGGTCGACGAATTATTATATGCAGATGTTTGTTGTGAATATTCCATTTTGCTTATTAAAAGTACACGACCGGTCATTGTATATATATATATATATATATATATAATACCTCGCTCTTCAACTGTTGTTGGGTTCACCTCGTCAATGCTGGATGAGATTCTAGCGAAACGACAGAACTGCGAATTCGTGCACTACAGAATGAACGGATGTACTCCAGATATTAACTATTCATCATAAATAAATATAACTAATGAATAAAAATATTCCAAGTTTTAAATTACATATTATATACATATTTTTTTAAATTTTTAATTCAAACATCTGAAGAAGGGCCATTTATTTTCGACTATGTACAACCGTAAGCACACAAAATGGCAATTTCGACAAAGTGTTTGCTAAAACATGTTTGACAAAGTAGATATCTTATTACGAGGATGTATAATCATACACCTTGTCCTCGTGTGATTTCTAAATACATGTATGATTAGGGCCTACATGTATGTAATTACAGTAGGGTTTACTGATCTCATAAACTAAGCTCAAAACGAATTCATTATAGGATGATTAATTTATATTCTGTATATAGTTTAAAAACAATGATAAAACTACCTTTTCTTAAGCCTATATATATTTATTCTTCTAAACATACTATAATATTATGTTGCTTTACTATAGTACGATACTCTTATGTTTCTATTTCCAACAGCTTTATCTCCCTTTGTTTGTCTTTTTGCCTCTCTCTCTCTCTCTCTCTCTCTCTCTCTCTCTCTCTCTCTCTCTCTCTCTCTCTCTCTCTCTCTCTCTCTCTCTCTCTCTCTCTCTCTCTCTCTCTCTCTCTCTCTCTCTCTTTCTCTCTCTCCCTCATATACATCTCCAATTCTCTCCTTCTATCTCTCATATCCGAGTATTACCGCCTTTCTTCCAATCTCTCTTCTTTTCCTTTTCCTCGCTATTCCCCACCCTTCCCCCTTCACCTCTCTTCCCTCTTCCCCTCTCCTAACTCTTCCACTTTTCTCTCTTTCCAAAAACTTCATTCACCCTCTTTCTCTTCTTTCTCTCTCTGTCGTTTCTTACGACACAGATACCGTAGTAAACTCCCGTTCATATATATATATATATATATATATATATATATATATATATATATATATATATATATGCGTATAACTATGTCGACAGTTTATTAA
The DNA here is from genome assembly GCA_036971475.1 of Prosapia bicincta. Lineage (NCBI taxonomy): Eukaryota > Metazoa > Arthropoda > Insecta > Hemiptera > Cercopidae > Prosapia > Prosapia bicincta. The sequence continues at coordinate 238,338,046 of JBAIZL010000001.1, forward strand.
GTATTATTTACCAGCTTCAAGTTGCCTCAATGTCGTTATATTCTAAGTGGTAATTGTTACTTAAGACAAGAGAATTTGAATAAAACATATTTCGTAAAACTAAGAACCATTTCATGAATAACTTGTTAAAATGAAGCTCCATCCATTGTATTTCTTTATAGAGAAACAAACATATGTGTTTAAGTTCTCCACAAACATTCACCATTAATTATTCTTCAAGCATTCACTATTAGTCATTCACTGCGTCTGTTTGAACACTTGCAACAAGATCAGCAACTTTAAGATGCGAACGATAAATTAAAAGCCCCTGACAAGCTATGAGAATTTTCGGCAGGAAACTGTCGCTGCGGATCTGAACCTGCGGGATTAATCCGACCATTTATTTGTCGAACTGTTAAACACTAAGAGGGTTGGAAAGGGAAGGGAGGGCGGGGCGGCCCTTGATGGACGTTTTACATTCTCACAAATCGGGATTCGCTTATCTCTGGAATTGGATTAATTACGGATGCGAAATATCTGAAATAAATGACAGAGAGCATCTGACAGGTGTTCACCAAGTGGAGATGTCAGCTGTCGATCAGCTGAGGGTTTGTCCGTATATTCCGTTTAAAACGTAACGATGGTGTTACATCGATATCGGATTTGTAATTGGAAATACCATAATAAAAGCATCTGTCAAATGATTTTAAGTCAGACGTTACACGAAAATAAAGTATTTAATTAAATGCTGAGGTTAATTATTTTTTTAAAATCTGTTTTTAAAATAATATTAATAACATTTACTTAAACTCTATTTAATGTCTGTTAATAACTTTTAATGTGTTAAAGACTAGTGACACATCACAGATCAATTCATACTACTACAAATTCACTCACGTTTCTATTTTCTATCCGAAAATCCTTTTAAAGAGCTAAATGATTATCATCTAATATTACACAAAAATTTACAGTTTTCAGCAATCATACAAAATACTTTTAACATAGTCAAAATCATGCTTTAAAAAAATTGATATTACATTTATTTGAAGTTATTTTAACTTCATTATTAATGAATGTTAAAACATGTAAATTATGGTTTATTATTAGATTGTTAAACCTTTAGGTCATGAAAAGGATTTTGGATAGAAAATCGAAAAGTAGAGTCTATTTATAATTTGCATGGATTGGTCTGTGATCTGTCATTAACCTTAAACACAATAATAATATTCATAAATGATTATTTAATCATGTTTGAAAATGTTTGGAGTCAACAACAATAGGTGCATTGTCTTTTGGACAGATATCATGTTGTGTTACGTAAAGCTGTAAGAGCTCATTACAAAAAGTGTGTGTGTGTGTGTTGTGTGTGTGTGTGTGTTGTGTGTGTGTGTGTGTGTGTGTGTGTGTGTGTGTGTGTGTGTGTGTGTGTGTGTGTGTGTGTGTGTGTGTGTGTGTGTGTGTGTGTGTGTGTGTGTGTGTGTGTGTGTGTGTGTGTGTGTGTGTGTGTGTGTGTGTGAGTGTGTGTGTGTAAGGGTGTGGGTGTGCGTGTGTATGTGTGTGTGTGTGTGTGTGTGTGTGTGTGTGTGTGTGTGTGTGTGTGTGTGAATAGTATAAGGTGATCAGCCATAATATGAATATTATAGCCATCGAAGAATAGGAAGGGACTGTGAATATAGCTAGGAAAAGTTTAAGTACATAAAGCCTCGTGCTAGAGGATCGGAGAGGTCGAACTGCGCAAGGTCGTTTTCAGAATTCAAGAACTACCCTAAACAAAATGTTGAAAGTTTGCAGGTGTATTTAGCTAATTTAAATACAGTTTTAAATTACATTAAATATTTTTAGTATGTGCGTACTAATTTGTTATTATAGTAACGAATGGAGAGTTATTATGATTCCAGGCAATTTCCAAATTAATTTTCTACGAAAGTGTAACATACAATATAAGACTAAATCCCTTCTCGTCATAATAAATAGCTTATTAAACTGCCAGCTAACAATAAACATGTTATTAATATGTGAAATAACAATTCTTGCAGATCTCACCATTTACAATCTATAATCTTCTTCCTAGGAGTTGACCAAGAGACGGCTAGTAGCCCTACGCTAAAAGGGGCGATCGACTTCGCATAATTCACCTATATTCTACCTGCGCAGATCAACCATCGCCTCGGGAGCCCAGAAATAATCCGCTTACTAATTTCTTGACCACTTAGTTCCACCCTGTCTTTAGAGGACAGGGGGAGAATATTATTTCAACACGGTTGCAGGGTCGTACAAACAAACCAACTCTCTACCGGGGTTACAAACATTTGTTTACCAGTTACACCTCCTTCTAAGAAAAGGATAAGGGGACGGAAGATAGAACTAAGTCAAGGACCCTAACATCTCTTGGTAATGGAATGGGATAAAAGATTGACATCGTGTATAGAGAACCGCTTACATAGAGTAGACTAACTGCTCTAAGTGCGGTAAAAGGGAGGTGACTACAACCTACGTTTTATATATATATATATATATATATATATATATATATATATATATATATATATATATAACGAATACACCTTAACTGTTTAAAGCTTCTATCAATTCAATATATTGATAATATCAATAATATTTGTAAAATTAACTGCTTTAGGCTTTTTATCAATTTAACATATTGATATTAACCAAAGCTTCAAAGTTAACAGGTAAATAAAACTGAACGCTCCATTGACTGTTTAGCTCTTGATAATATCAATATGTTAAATTGATAAAAAGCTTAAAGCTGTTAATTTTACAAGAATTGTTGTTTATGAAATGTATATTCATTGGTAAAAGTATATATTTAACATGAAAATGTCATCAACAAATCATAATATACCCTACATAGAAACATGTATCATGTATGGGAGAGCACGCGTGTGTGTACGCCCGCGCGTACGTGTTTTGTAACACGAAGGGAGGGTCAACAATTATTACTTTTTAATTTCAAAAACTCGAATTACATTGAGCTATTATAGATTAACAAAAGCAAATTTACATTCGTGAGCCCTTGTTTTTTCATCGTGTAATTTTATATTACAATGTTGGCATAACGGGTTATCTGCAAACACCCACGTGTAAATGAAATACAAATGGGCTAGCAACTGTAGAACAATAATGTTGAACAAAACACAACACTGTTTGTTAAACACTTGAATACGCATCTACCCCTCGCCCTTTAAACAATACAGCGTTGCCAAATGGAACGCAATTTTGTGCAAAAACTAATTTGCTAAGTAAACTAGCCGCGTTCTAAAAGCCCAAAACACGCCTAATTTCGTCCGTAAATATGAAACACAACTATAAAATAGGAGAACGCCGGCTCAGATGGTATAATTTCAGGGCGCCCATTAAAATGTATGCATTTTTAAGGGGTAATTGGTACAAGGCAGTCGTTAAGCGTGTCGAGTGAGGAGGCTCTCTACGGCGGTCATAATGGCGCAACGCGTCGTCTGCACACCTGAGACGCGCAATGATGTCCGCATACATAATGGAAGCGCTTAACGCGGCTCGTAAACCACCACAGATCCTTTTAGAGGCTACTAAAGATGTCGCCAGCAATTTGTTTAATCTGTGTGACACGCCGCGAAGTATCACATTCTGCTTAAACGATCGTGTAATTTTGTCACCTCCTTCACTTAGTCATTAAACACGCACTTTGCGTCTTCTGCGGATGTATCTTAAGAAAGTCTGCCTACACCGAACGGTGGTCATGATGCCATGATAAGGCCTACTGTGCTTACATCCAACCTGTTTATCCAGTGGCAAGTGGCGTGTCAGGTATATTTACTTCTGTTCACCCGACGACTGTTTTAACGTCCACGGTCCTGAAGAATTTTCTACCGTTCAGTGAATGTGTTTGTCTCACTCAACGTAACCTTCACGTGCAATTCACTCAATAAGTATCCAGGCGTAGAGATCAAGAAGGTATCAACTCTAAAGAAAAACGCATCCACCATTAACACAAATTAGCTACTAAGACATTTTTATAATCACGGAATACAAGTGTAATGAATTTCCTCCAAACTTAGACATACATCTCCTTGTCCAGATATGACTCCCATCGAGATCATTTAATTGAGACGATGCAGTGGAGGTAATAGTGCCCTGGGAGACAAACTACAGTAGTATAAACCTAATAAGTAATTTGCTCTTGTACAAGAATAAAAGTATCCCTTTATTGTCCTTGAAGTGTCTACAATTTATTTAGATAAATATTGCTTCTTGGAAAAAAATATCAATTACGTTATTGAAGAGAGCTTTAGAGACAGTGGTTAGGTCGTTAAGTGGAACTTGTTTCTGCAGAACCGATTCTTGGTCCCAGAAAAGGAACAGTTGTAGAATCTCAAGTAATCCTGAACCCTACATTTCCTGTCTCTGGTCCGTAGCCGAAGAGAACTTTAGAGGCAGTCGTTAGGTCGTTAAATAGAACTTGCTTCCGCAGAACCGATTCTTGGTTCCAGAAAAGGAACAATTGTAGAATCTCAAGTAGTCCTGATCGCTACAAGTCCGGTCTGCAGTCCGTACCCGAATCATAAAGAGACCATGTAAAGACTGATTCTCGAAAATTATAAACTCTTTAATTGAAAGTCAAAACAATATGCATGATTAGGACAGGGGCTTCAAACTGAATTCGCCTTTATGGTGTATGTTAGTATGAAACGATAGGGTTCTTCTGCCCATTCCTGGAAGGGCTTCTTACTATACATTTTCTAAGCGGGCAATATTTGATCAAAGGTTGTGTACCAAGAAGAGAGAAATAAACTAATGGAATACAGATTGAAAAACGTATCGAAGATGTAAGAAAAAGAAACTTGACACGGAAACAAAAGAAGGAAGAAAGTAAAACGTAAAGAAATAGTGAGAAATAATTTTAAAATCTGTTGAGTCATACGTAGACGTTACGACTGAAAATTTGTTGAAGTAAAAATAAATTTTAAAAAACTCTTGTTTTGTATGACATCAATCAAAGAACATCTGCGTGCTGGCCATCTTATCTGGCAGAATCAGAAATATTCTAATGAATTTAAGTAAATCATGTGTCAAAATTTATGGACAAAAACTAAGTCTAGGTAAGTAATTAATGGTCAAATGTTGAGTCATGAATTGGAGCGTAATCGGCTGAGATCAAGATCCGACTGAGATTTATTATTGGCTAATTACAGAGCCGTGCATATCTTAGCAAGCATGCACTGGCTTATCACTCAGCGGACTCTCTTCTGTCAGGCGGGCAATAACTCACCATAGATTTATGCCTCAGTGTCACGTTCAGGCCTCCACTGTTCTTTAGCTACACATTTACCTCCAACTTCTTTCCGTTTCAGGCACAAGCTTACATTATTCTACCTAAATACCAAAATTTGAGCTTAGCTAGTCGGCCTAAGGCTCAACTTACATAATGTTTTTTCGCTTACGCGTTCCAAAAAACAATGTCATCATCTGTAAGTATAACTATGGTTATAGTTTGTAGCTTTTGTAGTTATCATCTAGCCATAATGATGACAATTATAATGATTATGATGATGATGATGATGATGATGATGATGATGATGATGATGATGATGATGATGATGATGATGATGATGATGATGATGATGATGATGATGATGATGATGATGATGATGATGATGATGATGATGATGATGATGATGATGATGATGATGAGGATGATGATGAGGATGATGATGATGATGATGATGATGATGATGATGATGATGATGATGATGATGATGATGATGATGATGATGATGATGATGATGATGATGATGATGATGATGATGATGATGATGATGATGATGATGATGATGATGATGATGATGATGATGATGATGATGATGATGATGATGATAGCTTTGCAATAGAACGTGTATCAGAATTAAATTATTGATTCTGATTTATTAATTGTTATTGTGAAAATACGATAACTAACCGTCACTAAACAAAAACACGAAATGGCAAAAATCAATCAGACCAAAATGGATAACTGAAAATCCATGACACAAATTGCAAAACACAATCAAAATCAATATAGAGCATAGAAAGACAATAATTTGATTCACTTATACAAAACAACCAAAATACGATCGCTCAAAAAAAGTACAAGTGTAGCATTAAAAACAAATAAATTTCAAAAACACCATACGTCACGTTAAAAATACAAAAGAAAAATTTACATACGAGATACAGATTTATAAACATAAACTAAATTGGATGTGTCTTGTGCAATTGATAGTTTGAAATATTCTTACGTTCAAAATTATGCGTTACGTATTACATTATGTTATGTCATTTAATCGTGAAAAATTAAATTTCATTTCAAATATTACATATTGTAATAAATTATAAATTGAACAATTAAGCCACAGAGTTTAAACAAACATATAAGAAATACGTACTAAATCAATTGAAAACGACGAAATTAACAACAGAAATCAGTCATAGCTAGATCCACACAAATATCAAGAAATATTGCACACTCAAAAAATACTTTTCCAATCACCTTTACAATATGAATTGTATAAACATGCATGAGCAATACAAAAACTAACTACTTTACAAAATAAATACAAATAACTTTTATTGTTTGATCACATTATTAACGCCTGCTTTAAATATAAAGCCTTCTCAATTCCTTCACAAACCTACAACGCTTCAGTGATTGCTAAATACGATTGTAGGAGTAATATTCCTTAATTTTCTAAAAGTTCTAATTCATGGAAATATTTAGAAACACGTTTTCACTTTGAAAGAGCCGAACGTCATGTACAATAAAATAACAAAAATCCCACCGTTTTCAACCCTTTTCGTTATTGAAAAATAATTTTCGGATACTGTAAGCCACAAAACTTTTCTATTCAAACCACAATTCTAATCAAATAGTTTTATAAATAAATGAAGATTTATTATCATAATTAACATAATAAACATAATCATATATACATAAATATATGTACATTTCATCAAAATGTACGTGTTGACATCTTCAGAGTTTCATTATAAAATGTATAAGTATATTTTCTATTTGAACACAGATATGGCGTAAAATCAAATATCAAATATGATGTTGGCTGAAGAAGTTAATCCGATATTACAGCATGGAAGGTAGTATGAGCTTCAACCTCACATTATTACCATAACTTTTATTTGGCTTTAGGTACTAAAAGCTAAAGTTATACACGTGTGTGTGTGTGTGTGTGTGTGTGTGTGTGTGTGTGTGTGTGTGTGTATGTGTGTGTGTGTATGTGTGTCTGTGTGTGTGTTTGTGTGTGTGTTTGCGTTGTTAACGTTTTCTCGTTGTATATTTATTACTAAAAACATTTCAAAAAAGGAATAACTTTTAAAGCAAATCTGTTTGCTCTTCACTTAACTTCATTGTTAGTATTATCAAGAGCTTCTTAACCTGTTGAACCTCTCGCTCTCTGCCTATCTCTCTCTCTCTCTCTCTCTCTCTCTCTCTGTCTCTCTCTCTCTCTCTCTCTCTCTCTCTGTGTCTCTCTCTCTCTCTCTCTCTCTCTCTCTCTATATATATATATATATATATATATATATATATATATATATATATACAACTAAATATACAAGTTGCTTAAGATTAAACACTTATGTACATTTCGATGACCTTGTCAACATCATCAGAGGGTCTTGTTACAAATTTACAATCTAGCAAACAAGAAGTTACAAAATAGAGTGAATAAGTAGGGTTAATATTAGGTAACTTGTATTATTTGTTATTTTTGTTTACTTTTGTGGTTTTGGGGTTCTTTTTCAGTATTTTGATTGTAATTTATTGTACCACGTCTGTTCTAAAGAACGGAGAGGTCACAGGTGGATGTGCAGTAAAAGCACAGGGTGGTGCCAAAAAGTTAACTCTTTAAAAACGTTTTGTATATTTGCATCTGTAGAAGATATTTTGAAAATAACAGGAAATACAGTGTTATTGCAAACGTTTTTGCTAAAATAGTATTTCCCGCTCAAGGCTATATGACATTTTCTCTACGCTCATATTCTCCATTTAACGCAGATTTAATCTCTCCACTATACTCAGATTTAAACTTTCACTAAATATGTTTTTCTTCAGAATATGTAGCCTATAACAACTGCTTTATTTTTTGTATGTGTTTGTGTTTGAAGAAAAAGAACACATTATGACTAGTAGTAATATCGGAGTAAACGAATAGGTAAGATAAGCCTATTACTTTCTCCTAGTTAAAGATTTAAGGGGGGGAGCTAATGCCTCAAGTGTACACGCTCGTATTATACATTTTTAAAAATCCATCAGGCTAATAACCTCGATAATAAAATTAAAAATTACTCCAATTCGAATATGGTTTAGCCATTTGAACACAACAAAGAAATCATGCTCTCAGTCGAACACTGAATTGAGTTCAAGGTCTCTCTAGTTAATTACGGAAGATTTATTAAGAACAGGCAATTAAATTTTACCATATCCCAAGCACAAATCATACACTTCGCACATTTGCAGTGCTGTAACCTTTTGTCTTTGCAATTGAGGCTACGTTCCTGAATTAAGTCCAAATACAGGCCGTTTGCTTTATAAATTAAACACGTTAAATCATATTTCAGGCAACGTATCAAATTACACTTCATGCAAGTTGGATTCCGAAATCAGGTTTATTTATGAATTCAGAAGTTGGTTTAGAAAAGGTGCGCGCGTGATGAATGCTTCCAAGAAGAAACCAGTTTGAAATTATCCCGCGTGCATTAGTTTGCAATTGTTTTAAATTAAATTCATCTCATTTGTAAACTGTATTTGTTTTATAATGAGAGTTATCGCACCTTAAATTACAATGTCCGGTAGTGTCGGGGTTTCGGACCGTACTACGAGACGATAAATCACGGCCTCGCCGCCATATTTGAACCGAAGCGTCACACTGCTTTTATAGTGCGATTCAACCATATTTTCGTTATTATCTTTTGGCATGCGAGGTGTGGAGAGATTTAATTATTTTTATAATATACGGCCAGGAACAGGTAATGTTTGATTTAATGTTACTACGAAAACACGTTCAGATGTCGGGATCGTTAAGGAATAAAAGATTTTATTGCGTTTTATACTATGCTAACGAATTATTATTATGAAGTGAGCTATAGTGAGCATAAGGTGAAGAGGCGGAAGCCACAAAATATGTAAAGGTTAAGGTTTCTCCGAAGCTCCTTCACGATCCAAATGTGGTGGCCTAGAAAAACATCTCTATTTGATACATTACAGAAAGGAGCCATTTCCTATTTCAGAAATATGTCTTCAGAATTGTTTACAAGAATACAAATCTGTGTCATTACATATGGGTTTTTCATGATACAGACTATATCAAGCTACATACCTACCATGAATAATAGTTCTAAGCGGTGTGTGTGTGTGTGTGTGTGTGTGTGTGTGTGTGTGTGTGTGTGTGTGTGTGTGTGTGTGTGTGTGTGTGTGTGAGTGTGTGTGTGTGTGTGTGTGTGTGTGTGTTGTGGGTGTGGGTGTGTGTGTGAGTGTGTGTGTGTGTGTGTGTGTGTGTGTGTGTGTGAGTGTGTGTGCGCGCGTGTGTATGTGTGAGTGTGTGTGTGTGTGTGTGTGAGTGTGTGTGTGTGAGTGTGTGTGTGTGTGTGTGTGTGTGTGTGTGTGTGTGTGTGTGTGTGTGTGTGTGTGTGTGTGACACTTTTGCCTTCGTCACTACGACAAATGTTACAGTTCGTTGCAGTGTCGGCATTGTCCATCGCTAAAAAATTGTTTCTACAACACTTAAAGCAGCCAAACTATCGGTCCAAGTTACAATCAGTGGTTACCAGTCACGTGACACTAACCTTATTGTTATGGCGTCATTGTGAGTGACATAGCCTCAAGCGAGTTTAATTATGTAGGGACAAGTTGGCAACATGGCTTCGGGTATGTTATTAACATTCAATCATTGATAACGCGCCCTTTGTCTAACACTAAGCTACCTTTAATATAACCAATAAGCCTTTTGTTTATCAAGGCACCGCGTAACGCTGCTGATATTGCGTTGGCTTACAGGTCGCGTAAAGGATTTCCTGCCACACAACTGGCAGTTTGTTAAACTGCATATTTAAACACATTCATATCAATCTTACTATTCCTTGATGGTACCTTCCATTGTGTTTTCATACTTATGCTAATAATCATTACACCATTTATTCGTTTTATTATATTTCTTCTGTTTAAATACCTTACTGTTTGCACTTCGCCTACCACTTGTTTTATATCTCGTGTGTATAAATAACGCACCTTAGAACATCATTCGTTCTGCTGTATAGCTTACCTTACTTTTAGAACATGTCTTTGTAACGTCTTGTGTTAATATTTCTAAGGTTCCACTTTTAACGGAACTCATATACTTAAAACCAAATAAGTATTTTTTACAGTGAAATTAGGTGTAAAGAAATGAAAACTTTAAGAACGTTTAAATGTCATAAGCGTGAGTTAAAATATATGCAACCCAAATCGGATAGTCTTGGACCTTCGAAATTGGAAAACCACGAAACTAATTTTCAATATATAAACGTTTTGATAATAAAGTAGATTATTGGAAACGGTTATTTTCTGAAATAACATACATTCAGTTGTATGAAAGCAACTTAAATGCTATCACTGCCTCAGATGATTTGCATATTCAATATAAGGTATCTATGGAAGTTGTACGAGGTTTTGATCCCTATCCATGTGTTTATAATGTCCATACTTTGTAATGACGCTTCGAACGTCTCAATTATTTTTGTAAGTCTATGAGGTTTTGAGGTTAAAGCCTTTAGAGCGACTCCTGCAAAAACGTATTGGATGAAGGTAAACATACAATTTTCCGTCAGGTTACGTTATGAGTCTCCTCAAAGTGAAACAAATGATAACATATGATGCATATCAGTTAATTTTATGTTATACGGGAAAAGGTAATTATTAAGTTTCGATCAGTTAAATATTGGTTTATTTAAAATTGTGATAAATCTCAATAAAACGTATATATAACAATAAAAACTATTAAATATAACAATAAAAATAAGTTATGTAATTTAATTCCCATTTTTAAAATGAAAACATTCTTAGGCGCATCTGATAACAAATGTTTAGGTAACTTTTCATTACGCAAAATTATGTCTCAATTCAAAATGTCTTTAGACGTAGATATAATGTTCGCTTCTGTCGGCTCTACACCGGCTGCCACAATATAATTGTTTTTTTTTATTAATTTAATTTGTTCATATGTATATTTTATTTAGCACTGAATTATGATCGCTTTATGATTTCTTTAGCATTTTACGACTATAACTTTACAAGGTTTTTATAATTTATTTTGAGGTTAGTTTCACATTTAAAATTTATATGAGTTATTATTATAGAATTTATAATTTTATTATGGTTTTATATGCTTGAAGAGGATCACTGGGCGTTTAACCTTTGTATTACTCAAATGTTATAACTAATTACACCCATTGTAAAAACATTTGGCTTGAGATCCGATAAAAGCATCTTAAAAGCTCTGTAAAATCAGAACATCTTTGTTACAGCCTTCGTTTGCAATGGACCAGGCACTGGAAGGAGCAAATTATGGCATCCAAACATCTTTAATGAGGTTGACAAGTTTTTTTTTGAAAATTGAATCCATATTAGTGTTTTATGTGTATATTAAAAGAATCTATCTAAAATCTTTTTTTTAAATTTATTTCTTACTGTTTAGGCTGTTTTTGAAACCATCAATTTGAGGAATTTTCTGTAAAGTGTGCTCTCTTAGTATGTTAAGGTTCGTGGATTTATAAGAGAATAGTTTCCATAAGGTTAATGCGTTTCCGGTTGTTTTTGTCTGAATTACAATCTTAAATGATGTCTGTACAAGTTTGTAGGTACTTCGTTCAGTCTGACCTTTTTCTAATTCTATAGCACTTTACTTCTACCATGAAAGTGTGAACTACGAAAAGTACAAGAAATCGATAAAAATATGTACTGTCAATATAATATTAAATTTAATATTTGCATCTCAATGTTTTTTATAAATTAAATATTTCATTTAAAGCACAGACTCAATGCTCTTCGCCGAAGACGCATCTTGAAGCAGTTGAGTGTATTATTCCAAATCGAGACATTGGTATCAGTCAAGGATTTAAAATATAAAAGTAATGTTGAAAGAAATATGACGATGAAAACAGAAAAATCCTTCTTCTTCGAACGTTTTCTTTTCAATGTCTCAGTTTTATTCTTTCTGACCTTACTTTAACTCGCTGTATTTTTACCTCACTAAAATATTCCACGAGAATTATCCCAAATAGTCATTTCACGTTCCTGGTTCATCACGCTTCTCCTTCCACTTCCGTTTACTTGTTTCTTTTTTTTATAGGTTTAAGGTTTCATGTATCGCAAAGAATATTAAAGGGCAACAAATATAGGTATGTTAAGGAAGGAACATAAAACCCTCAGGGTACGAGGGGGAGGGGATAATGGTTTAAGGTATCCATGGTAATGTACCTTACGTTGTTCTGTATTACGATCATAAAGATAGGTCTTTCCGTTATAACACCTTATAAGAAAAAGGTAACGAAACGATGATAAAATTAGACTTCTTAGAAGGAAAAAACATGGAGATCTCCATTAATTGGAAATAAATGTAGGATATGGCATTGCTTGAACGACCTAATCTTTATTGGGTTCATAAAATGTTGTCTTTTTATGGGAAGATGTCTTATTATAAACATCTTCCCATAAAGGTAACGTCTTCTGGCAAGGTAAGGAAAACGAAATTAAAAGAAACTACTAAAGATTGATCTTTTTCTAGGAGTAGGATTAAATTATGGCATCTTTGGCATAGGATCACCTACTGGAAGTAGATCTACTCACAGAGTACTGGGAGAATACTGGGAGGTGGCTATCTGCTAACTTGCTCGATTATCCTACAGATACGTTTTCGCTGTTATTATTTTCACCAACACCTTCTTCGCAGTTTCTGTTTTAGTTTTGTCAACATTTAAACTTGTTTATTTTTTGTTTCAGTATAATATTATCTTTCTAGATTCGTTTGTTCGTATGTTATTATTTTCAAAAATATATTCTTCATATGTTTCACTCTTCCTTCGTTTTTTTTCTCTCATTGTTTTGTCAACATTTGCACTTCAGCTAAATGCCTTTTCTTTGTTTCAGCTTTTAATATAATATTATCTTCTTAGATACGTTTGTTTCTCAATTATTTTTCTCAATATCATATTTTCTCTCTTTGTTGGTGTCTTTTTTTGTCTTATTGTTCTGTCAACGTTTACACTTCAGCTAAGTGTTTATTCTTTAGTACAGCCTTTAATATAATATCATCTTCCCAGATACGTTTGTTTCTCTATTATTGTTTCAACAATATCTTCCTACATTTTCACTCTGCTAGAATCTGTTTTTGCTTATTGTTCTGTCAACGTTTACACTTCAGCAAAGTGTTTATTCTTTAGTACAGCCTTTAATATAATATCATCTTCCTAAATACTTTTGTTTATCGATTATTATTTAAACAATATCTTCTCACATTTTCACTCTTTGCTCTTATATTTTTTTGTATTATTCTTGCAAAATGTATTCTTCAGCTAAATATTTATTCTTTGTTATAGTCTTTAATATAATAGGCTATTATCTTATCAGCTACAATTTCTTTATTATTACTTTCACCAAAAACGTCTTGTAATTTTATATTCATTTTGTATTTTTTTCTATCCTCGTTGTGAATATTTCGTCAACTTCAGCTAAATGTTTCTTTTTTTCTTGATCGTTTAATATATAACCTCCTTGATATATCTTCATTCTCTCTGCACAACAACACGCAATTAAGTTCTTTAAAATATAAATAATAATTAATATAACATCTAAGTTGAAATTAAGCCTTTTCAAATGTAATGTGAAAATACTACCTCGTCCCGCGAAAGAGCAACTCCATTAATTGGCGAATTTATTTGAATATTTAATAAAAATAATGAACACGTTTTACGGAGAACAGCAGTTCCATGCATCAGCTCGACGGAGTCTCTGATAGATTCAATTAAACTTGAGCAAATGTCCTGTTTGAAATGATTAAATATTACAACGTCTAGGACGTGTTACATATTTATATATGTAATGCAAATTGTAACAGACGAGCTAAACGAAAGATCGCGTGAATCTGTCCTTTCGATAATTCATTACCTATTAATGTTTATGTTGGAATAAAGTGAAACTTGTATCATGTGGAAATATAAAAACGGACGTAGCGAGTTACAAAAATGTAGCGGGATGAAGGTTACAAAATGTTTCTTTAAAATAAAGTAAATAAAGGGTTTAACAATAGCCCCCTGTAAATTAAATTTAAGTGTGCTCTTAGCAAACATTACAAATATAGGAAGATACGTGTCTACAAAAAGAAATTAATTACGTAAATTAGTTGCACTTGTGAAATTCTAATCAAACTAGAAGTAGTTTACCAACTATTATACGTAGTTTTTAGTGTTATTTTTCTTCTAGTTGGACATTTTTAAAACTAGTAACTTACAACAAATAATGGGGGAACAAATAACCTAAGTTATTGTTAGGCCTGCTTGCGCGTTAACCTAGTACAACTTAGAGCTAGAGTTGGTAATGGTTTTTCAAAGCTCTAAAACACATCAATATTAACATACACATGTCCACGTCACTGCAGCTAAAACTATAATTTTATTCCCTCGAGCTTTCTCATAATTACACTGGTCAATACACAGTTTAATCCCTCGAGCTTACTCCTAATTACACGTTTTATTCCCTCGAGCTAATTCCTAATTACACGTTTTATTCCCTCGAGCTAACTCCTAATTACACTAGACAATACACACTTTAATCTCTCCAGCTTACTTCTAAATACATGGTTTAAAACACATTTCATTCCCTCGAGCTTACTCCTAATTACACGTTTTATTCCCTCTAGCTACCTCCTAATTACACTGGTCACTACACAATTTATTTCCTCGAGCTTACTCCTAATGGCACTAGAGGATACACATTTTAATCTCTCCAGCTTACTTCAAAATACATGGTTTAAAACACAATTTATTCCCTCAAGCTAACTCCTAATTACACGTTTTATTCCCTCGAGCTAACTCCTAATTACACGTTTTATTCCCTCGAGCTAACTCCTAATTACACGTTTTATTCCCTCAAGCTAACTCCTAATTACACGTTTTATTCCGTCAAGCTAACTCCTAATTACACGTTTTATTCCCTCAAGCTAACTCCTAATTACACGTTTTATTCCCTCAAGCTAACTCCTAATTACACGTTTTATTCCCTCAAGCTAACTCCTAATTACACGTTTTATTCCCTCAAGCTAACTCCCAATTACACGTTTTATTCCCTCAAGCTAACTCCTAATTACACGTTTTATTCCCTCAAGCTAACTCCTAATTACACGTTTTATTCCCTCAAGCTAACTCCTAATTACACGTTTTATTCCCTCGAGCTAACTCCTAATTACACGTTTCATTCCCTCGAGCTAACTCCTAATTACACGTTTTATTCCCTCGAGCTAACTCCTAATTACACGTTTTATTCCCTCGAGCTAACTCCTAATTACACGTTTTATTCCCTCGAGCTAACTCCTAATTACACGTTTCATTCCCTCGAGCTAACTCCTAATTACACGTTTTATTCCCTCGAGCTAACTCCTAATTACACGTTTTATTCCCTCGAGCTAACTCCTAATTACACGTTTTATTCCCTCGAGCTAACTCCTAATTACACGTTTTATTCCCTCGAGCTAACTCCTAGTTACACGTTTTATTCCCTCGAGCTAACTCCTAATTACACGTTTTATTCCCTCGAGCTAACTCCTAATTACACGTTTTATTCCCTCGAGCTAACTCCTAATTACACGTTTTATTCCCTCGAGCTAACTCCTAATTACACGTTTTATTCCCTCGAGCTAACTCCTAATTACACTAGACAATACACACTTTAATCTCTCCAGCTTACTTCTAAATACATGGTTTAAAACACATTTCATTCCCTCGAGCTTACTACAAATTACACTGTTCAATACACATTTAATTTCCTCCAGCTTACTCCTAATTACAAGGTACAATCGACAATACACATTTTAATCTCTCCAGCTTACTTCTAAATACATGGTTTAAAACACATTTTATTCCCTCGAGCTTACTCCTAATTACAAAGGTCAATACACATTTCATTCCTTTGAGCTTACTCCGAATTATAAAGGTAAATACACATTTCATTCCTTTGAGCTTACTGTTAACTACACTGGTCAATACAGATTTTATTCCCTTGAGCTTACTCCTAATTATACTAGACAATACACATTTTATTTCCTCGAGCTTTACTACAAATTACACTGTTCAATACACATTTAACTTCCTCCAGCTTACTCCGAATTACACTTGACAATACAAATTGTATTCCCTCGAGCTTACTACAAATTACTGTGTTCAATACACATTTAATTTCATCCACCTTACTCCTAATTACAAAGGTCAATACATATTGTATTCCCTCGAGCTTACTTCGAATTACAAAGGTCAATACACATTTCATTCCCTTGAGCTTACTCCGAATTACAAAGGTCAATACACATTTCATTCCCTTGAGCTTACTGTTAACTACACTGGTCAATACAGATTTTATTCCCTTGAGCTTACTCCTAAGTATACTAGACAATATACATTTTATTTCTTCGAGCTTACTTCTAATTTCAGAGGTCAATACATATTTTATTTCCTCGAGATTACTCCTAATCACACTGGACAATACACTTGTTATTTCCTCGAGCTTACTCCTAATTACAGAGGTCAATACATATTTTATTTCCTCGAGATTACTCCTAATCACACTGTACAATTCACTTTCTATTCCCTGTAGCTTACTTCTATTTACACTGGACAATACACATTTTATTTCATCGAGCTTATTCCTAATTACAAAGGACAATACACATTTTATTTACTTCGGTCGTATTTAATAAAAAGTAACTAAAATGAAATTTCTTTCTGGCGAAAATGAAATGTCCGCAGAAATTGGCTTTAAAGATTTTTATAATAGAATGAGCTGATAGTGAATTAAAGGTCATCGAAATGTATATAAAGGTTTATGCTTTGCCACTTTTGTATAACATAGCTACGTTTGAAGTTTGTGGTATTGGGATGTTTGTAAATAGTTTTATTACTAGCTAAAACGTCAACCGGAATTATGTTTTAAAAAGTAAAAAAAGCTCATTTCCTACACTCAAAGGCCATTTTAGTTTCTTTAATTAATTTTTCAAATTAATAATGGTCTTCCAGTTTCTGTTCTTAAATGATTAAGGAAACAACACAAGCGTGATGAATAGTTATGCCCCTAAACGTTAATAATTGCCGCTAATTTATGTACAAAGCCTCAGACAACGGCGAAGAAACCGAGATGATATCGAAACGGCAGTGGAACAAGATTCGAAGAAACCAAATTACCAATCCGTAGACCCGTTCCATAAATCCAATGTCATGAGCTGTGTTGTTATTTATTTATATTTTCGACTGTCCGAATAGAAAGATTTTTTTAATATTACAATAAACACCTCCCGTCAGTTTTCGGGCCATAAATCCATAACGCATGTCCGCCCAACGTGGCCTCTAACTGATGGCCCGCTTCTGCGTGACTACACCTCCATCTAGACTCCACTTTTTTTACTTTATCTCTTTTCCCCGCCAAGATTTATTTATCTACATTTTTGTGATAGGGTTTGGTCATGGGAATGACAAGATGGAATACGTATGCATATACATGACATGAAAATTAAGCTGGTGAGCAATAAACCAGTGCCGTGCGACAAGTGAACACGGAGCCCGGACTGACGCGTCAGTTGCACATAACCTCCAACCTCTGCGGCTTCTGCGTTGCCGATCATCACCGAGCTCACGCTTTATTCTGATTCTAGATTTTTACGACAGGTGCTTTAGAATTCTGATTGGCAGTTTCATTTGCTATAAATTTGAAGTCCTGAATCCTGCAACGGACAGTTATGATCTCTGTAGGTTTTACCGCGTTTCTACAAAAGGCACAACTGTGATACTGCGCCAGGCATGACGTTATAAATTTCTTTTCTAAAATTAAAGGTATTTCAATAACTACCTTTCCACTTTCTAAATCAAATCACAAATTGAAAACGCTTCTAACTCGTTCTAAAGTAGAACATTTACAATTTGCTTGTATATGTATGGCAAATCAAGCATTAAGGAGTAAGTTATTTTTATTGGGGTAAAAGAACTATTAAACCAGTATTATGAATTCTAACACAATAAAACATTTATATTAACGTTTATATTTCAAAAAAATTTCCTGTTATTGAAAAAAAGGTCTTGAGGTAATTTGAAAAAAAACAGCTTGGCGATATTAAGCTGAACGCAAAGATGTTTTCCCGTTTGAAGGGCAGGAGCGGCCAAATACATCCAAATACAACTAACTGAATTGTTAAACTGACACTTCTACTCTACTTAGGCTATGATTTACAACTTTGCAAAAATAGCTCGAATATTTAAAAGCGTCGTACCGCACTGTTGTCTTTACATACCCGAGCGGTATATCTGCGGGTAAGAGGTGACAACTCTTTACCCATTAGAGAGCAGGTAAGCACCCTGCTCCCGAGATACCATAATTTCCTCCTATTATCAATAGGTAAATACAACTATTCTTTAAGCTTAGCTTGTGAGGTTATGTTAAAACAAAAACAAAACATACACAAGGGTCGCAAATTAATAATTTATTTACTCAAACGCGTTTCAATGACAAAGTCGTCATCATCATCAGTGAGTGTTGCTATTACAAACTCTAACTAACAACTTGTAACTTAGAGTTGTAACTTAGAGTTTGTAGTAGCAACACTCACTGATGATGATGACTTTGTCATTGAAACGGGTTTGAGTAAATAAATGATTAATTTGTGAGTTTTGTGTATGTCTTTTATTTGTTTTAATATAGGTAAAATTGTATAAGCTAGCACTTGGGGGCTGAGGCCCTTGGCGAGAGGTCTAGCATGAGTGGAGTTTGGAGGTGCTCGCCGGTCATTTTCTAAATCATCGACCCTTGGGCTTCAGCTGACTCATAGGAACTCATTATTTTCTTACTTGTTAATACTTTTTAATGTATAGTTAAAATAACAACAAATGAAAATAGCGCGATCACGGGAGAGTGCTAATAGGATCGCCTAAGGGCTGGGACTGGTAGGTCACGATATGGTCCCGATGAGGGATGACGACAGTGCCTGATGTTTTATAGATGACGAATACACAATTTCTACCTAGGAGCTAAATGCCAGCTTATAAAATTTGACCTATACCTAGGAATCATTAAATATTTTCCATAGTCCTCCCTACCGCCATCACCTTACTTTCCCCTTGTAAGGAGATACACCATGTAAAACTTTATTATGACCATGATATAGAAACTATTTATTTCTGATACTCGATCTAGAGTACATACATGATGCACATGACGCTATAACTCTCCTACTGCCTGTAATAGGGTATTTCGTCACTCTTCCTTAATACCACCTATATTCACAATTCCTCTGCTGTATTTAAGGGATGATAAATAAATTTAAGGCTAATTCAAGAGAAACAACGTATATTCTCTATCCTTAATAAAAGTGAGATAAGAAAGGAGTACATTGAATTAAAGGATAAATCAAAAAGAATGATTAAATAACCACATTTGGCAGCCTGTGAATTGTGTCTGGAGAATCTGAAGACGTCATATCCGGGCCAGAAGTAAAGTGTCATCCTCTAGCCGCAATAGAAGAGGGGTGATTGCGTAAGGTTTATTTGATCCCACGGAACGAGTGATATGAGGCAAGTTGTGAAGATTTAAAAAAATACGTATTCGGTGTATAATTGAAGTGTCTACTCAGGGAGTATATAATACTCCTACGAGACAAACTGTGGGTAGCGTGATACAAGTGAGGAAACCTACCCGGCGCAGTAGAAAGAATCCTTACCAGGGATTAGTTCAGGAACACCGCATGAAATCGATTTGAATGCCCTCGCAAATCGATATTCTTGTGCATTTACGTCATATATCAAAACAATTACCTTAACATGTGCTACTTGCGTCTTATGATAATGGCACAAAGTTCAACAACTTAAAAATGCTCTACCTGACCAATCCGAAGCTTTATTGGCTACTATCTCCCCGTGGCGGCTTCGAACCCACTTGTTTAAAATTGTCACATTATGTGTTAATTTAACAAATTTTAAAACAATTTAATAATTGATAATGATTGTGGAGCGTGAATACAAAGTTATAAAGCGTTTTATTTAACCGAAAACATATTTTGCAAATGTTTAGCTTTGAAACCAACATTTTTCAAAACGCTTTCTTAGTTTGCGTCTATGTTATGAACGGAATGCACTCTGAAAATTTCCAGTCTCTACCTTTTATAGTTTCGACTTCACTTTGACAGTCACTCAGGACAAAGATTATTACATATATAGATATGGTTTACTCGACAAAACTTATCAAAGTACATTTAAACACTCCCTCTTTTACTCCTTCAGGTGAGAAGAAATAATATCCTGTAGAGTACAGCTAACAAACCGACGTCGTTCGAGATTGGATGTTACTCTTCGGCTCTCCTCATTATACATTCATCCTACCCGAGTAATTTATGTCAATAGTCAAACTCGGGCACCCATGCTGCCGTCGGCTCACTACGTCTTCATTACAGGCGCATTTATACGGAGCTTTTCAGAAATAAATAGCCTTTGTACTTTGTAAACAAGGAACGTTAAATCCAAGATTATATCTTGCGTCGTAATTATTTACCCGCTGGTGTAAGTATGAAGATGTATTCGGCACGTAGTTCCGAACGTCGGGCGTGACAAATACGTGTATCTGTCTTAGTCACGTGACCACGTCCAGCGTCCGCTCAAAACAAACTTTAATTCCGACAATAAATTCTCCAACTTGATTGATTCGGATAATTTATATGGCTGTGAGAAATACAACTACTGCGGCAAGATTAACGACTGCTGTGTAAGTTATAAAACCTAACTATAAACAGTAAACAGTGGTCTATAAAAATACAATAACGAAAAGTAAAATGTATAGGTTAAATAAAGGATCGAAAAGGCTCACTTTTTGTGGTTATTCCATTAGATTTGGAATATTTTTTTTACAATTTTAGTTCTATTGCCTTAACATTCCTGCATAATACTGTTGCTATTCACTTGAATACCTTGCTGCATTTACCAATATCGAAAGAAAATATTCACACTCCCTTCCCATGAAACTTCTTTTTTATCAGGTACTGGAAGAATTCCAGTAGAACAAAGAAAGATATCGAAAAATGTTAAACAAAAGTTTAAAGATAACGCTGCCCAATGCCATTATAGATTTCTGTTATAATATAAATAACAATTTTGTTAAACTCCTCTAAGCTTCCGCCAGCTTAAATATTCGTGCCAGCACTGTCAGGAACTAGATAGCCTGAACCTGACGTCCTACACAACATTTAACTGCAATGTATTAGTCTTTTCAGTTAATAGTTATTTCATACAATAGTTATTTCATATAATAGTTATTTCATACAATAGTTATTTCATATAATAGTTATTTCATACAATAGTTATTTCATAAAATAGTTATTTCATATAATACAGTCGTTACAAAAATAATTGTTACTTTAGTTTAGATATGCCTAATAGCCTAGCTATTTTAGATAGAAGTAATTTTAAATATTATTTATTTCAAAAAGTAGTTATTTAGTCAAATAATTATTATATATAATAGCTATTGTATATAATAGTTTGCTTTAGATTATAGTAATTTCAGATAATAGCTTTTTATTCAATAGTTATTTAAAATAGTAGTTATTTTATATAGTAGCTATTTTGTATAATAGTTTATCGTTGATAGTGTTTTCACATAATAGTATTTCAGATAGAAACTATTTTATACAATAATTATTTTAGATAATAGTTACTTCATATGATAGTTATTTCAGATAATAACTATTTTATACAATAGTTATTTTAGATAATAGTTACTTTATATGATAGTTATTTCAGATAATAATTATTTTATATAATAGTTATTTTAAGTTACTTTATATGATAGTTATTTCAGATAATAGTTATTTTATATAATTGTTATTTTAAGTTACATTATATAATAGTTATTTTAAGTTACTATATATGATAGTTATTTCAGATAATAGTTATTTTATATAATAGTTATTTTAAGTTACTTTATATGATAGTTACTTCAGATAATAGTTATTTTATATAATTGTTATTTTAAGTTACATTATATAATAGTTATTTTAAGTTACTCTATATGATAGTTATTTCAGATAATAACTATTTTATGCAATAGTTATTTTAAGTTACTTTATATGATAGTTATTTCAGATAATAACTATTTTATACAATATTTATTTTAGATAATAGTTACTTTATATGATAGTTATTTCAGATAATAACTATTTTATACAATAGTTATTTTAGATAATAGTTACTTTATATGATAGTTATTTCAGATATTAACTATTTTATACAATATTTATTTTAGATAATAGTTACTTTATATGATAGTTATTTCAGATAATAACTATTTTATACAATATTTATTTTAGATAATAGTTACTTTATATGATAGTTATTTCAGATAATAACTATTTTATACAATATTTATTTTAGATAATAGTTACTTTATATGATAGTTATTTCAGATAATAACTATTTTATACAATAGTTATTTTAGATAATAGTTACTTTATATGATAGTTATTTCAGATAATAACTATTTTATACAATATTTATTTTAGATAATAGTTACTTTATATGATAGTTATTTCAGATAATAATTATTTTATATAATAGTTATTTTAAGTTACTTTATATGATAGTTATTTCAGATAATAGTTATTTTATATAATTGTTATTTTAAGTTACATTATATAATAGTTATTTTAAGTTACTATATATGATAGTTATTTCAGATAATAGTTATTTTATATAATAGTTATTTTAAGTTACTTTATATGATAGTTACTTCAGATAATAGTTATTTTATATAATTGTTATTTTAAGTTACATTATATAATAGTTATTTTAAGTTACTCTATATGATAGTTATTTCAGATAATAACTATTTTATACAATAGTTATTTTAAGTTACTTTATATGATAGTTATTTCAGATAATAACTATTTTATTCAATATTTTCTTTTAGACAATAGTTACTTTATATGATAGTTATTTCAGATAATAACTATTTTATACAATATTTATTTTAGATAATAGTTACTTTATATGATAGTTATTTCAGATAATAACTATTTTATACAATAGTTATTTTAGATAATAGTTACTTTATATGATAGTTATTTCAGATAATAACTATTTTATACAATAGTTATTTTAGATAATAGTTACTTTATATGATAGTTATTTCAGATAATAACTATTTTATACAATAGTTATTTTAGATAATAGTTACTTTATATGATAGTTATTTCAGATAATAACTATTTTATACAATATTTATTTTAGATAATAGTTACTTTATATGATAGTTATTTCAGATAATAACTATTTTATACAATAGTTATTTTAGATAATAGTTACTTTATATGATAGTTATTTCAGATAATAACTATTTTATACAATAGTTATTTTAGATAATAGTTACTTTATATGATAGTTATTTCAGATAATAACTATTTTATACAATATTTATTTTAGATAATAGTTACTTTATATGATAGTTATTTCAGATAATAACTATTTTATACAATATTTATTTTAGATAATAGTTACTTTATATGATAGTTATTTCAGATAATAACTATTTTATACAATATTTATTTTAGATAATAGTTACTTTATATGATAGTTATTTCAGATAATAGTTATTTTATATAATAGTTATTTAAAATAGTAGTTATTTCATTAAGTAGCCATTATAGTTATTTCATATAATAGGTTTTTAGTATGATAGTAGTTTTAGATAAATTATACTTGATTTAATATATATTTTATGTAACAGTTATTTTGCGTGGTAGGTTTTTAGATAGTAATTATTTTAGAAAGTAGTTACCTAGATCAATATAACTACTCGTAATTTATATATTAGTTTCCTTTAAATAGGCCGAATAGTTATTCCAGATAACAGCTATTTTGAATATTAGTCATTTTAGACAATAGCTGTTTGTGATAAAAACATTTTTATATAATATTTATTTCTGATAATAATAATTTCATATAATAATTATTTTAGTTAGGCCATAATTCTTTTAATTATAATTATAGTTATTATAATTCTTATATTAGATATTAGTCATTTCGGATAATACTTTTTCCAGATTATTTATGTATCATATAGTAATTTTGTTGTAGAAAATACTTAGTTTATATAATAGTTATTTCAAGTAATACTTATTTAAGATGGAAGTTATTTCAGTTAAAAAGGTATTTTTTTTTTAATAGTTCATACAGATAATATGTATTTAGGATAATAGTGTTTTCAGGCAAACGCTATTTCAATATTAGTTATTTTAGGTAATAGCAACTGTATATAGTAATTATGCTGTAAGAAATGGATACTAGGGTCGTTTAATCTCTGATGAAGGCAACAACATTGGCTGAAACAGGTTATGATCAATACAATTTGTGTTGTGAGGAAGGTGTTTACAAGTATGTATTTCTTATTTATTTAATCTCAAAAAATAAACTCTAACATATAATATATTTTTATGATAGGTAATATCAGTAGTAATAGAAAATAGTTTCTCCATATAATAATTTTTTTAAATATTCGTTATTATATATAATAGTTAGTTTCAGATGATAGTTCATTGACATAATTGTTCTATTATATAATAGCTATTTTAGACAAAAATTATTTCGGATAATAGTTATTTTAGATAATAGTTATTTCAGATAATAGTTATTTTAGATAATATTTCTTACAGATATTGTTCCATTAGACAATAGTTATTTCAGATAATAGTTATTTTAGATAATATTAATTACGGATAATTGTTCTATTAGATAATAGTTATTTCAGATAATATTTATTTAGAAAATAATTATTTCAGATAATTCTGAAATTCTTTGAGATAATTATTCTGGTAGATAATAGTTATTTCATATAATAGTTATTTTACATAATATTTATTACGGATAGTTCTGAAATTCTTTGAGATAATTGTTGTGGTAGATAATAGTTATTTCAGATAATAGTTATTTTAGATAATAGTTATTTCAGATAATAGTTCATTGACTAATTCTTCTATTAGATAATAGTTATTTTAGATAGAAGTTTCAGATAATATCTCTTACGGATAATTGCTCTATTAGATAATAGTTATTTTAGATAATAATTATTTCAGATATTGGTTTCAACGTTACTTTATTGTCACCTATTTCACGCAACAACCAAATTCTACTTCTAAATTTGTTTACATGTATAAAATTTTTTTTTAATATTAATTTATTCATAAGAATCAAATGTACTATCAATGTTATTTTTGTTGCATAAACATATTGTGTTATTTATGTTCTTTGAGATAATTGTTCTGGTAGATAATAGTTATTTCAGATAATAGTTCATTGACATAATTCTTCTATTAGATAGTAGTTATTTTAGAAAATAATTATTTCAGATAATAGTTCTCTGAGATAGTTGTTTTGGTAGATAATAGTTATTTCAGATAACAGTTATTTTAGATAATAGTTCATTGAAATAATTCTTCTATTAGATACTAAGTATTTTAGATAATAGTTATTTCAAAAATCATTTCTTACGGATAATTGTTCTATTAGATAATAGTTATTTTAGATAATATTGTTTCAGATAATAGTTCCAGCGTTACTTTATTGTCACCTATTTCACGCAACAACCAAATTCTACTTCTAAAGATGTGTACATAATTTAAAATTGTATTAAAGAATTATTTACTCATAAGAGTCAATTGTGCTATCAGTGTTATTTTTGTTGCATTAACATATTGTGTGTTTTTTATAATATTTTTGTATTATCGTATTGTATAATATTATATTTTTATTTTTAATATGTATAAATATATGAGAAAGAGAGAGCGAGAGAGAGAGTAGACTGTCATACAGAAATAATATTATGTATATGCATTGTACTAAACGTTTATAAATAGCAACTATTTGCTTTCATTTCTTCTTCGCAGTAAATGTAGTTCATAGGAAGCATTTAAACGACCTATAGCATAGAACGTGTTGCAAACTTTGATGTTATAAAGAGAGCGAATCAAACATTGGCATCGACAAGCATTAAAGAAATTACGAGGCGCACTTTTGACAAATGGCAACCGTCTCTAGGTGTTATTTATTTTCGTCAAAATCCGCTCATTATTCTCGCTGATTTCCTGCTTGCCTCTCACTAAATACCAATATTTCACTTGTCAGTTTTTCCTTGGTATCCATTGTTGTTTCATGCCTGACCCTTTCCATCAATGTCAGACCGATCCATCCTTCAAGACTAACTTTATACTTTGATTGATGAATATTGATCCCTCTCTTGATGACTTCCCACCCCTGCGTCTACCCTTTCTTACCATTATATTAGGGGCGCTCCCATCTATAGATGCAATCGAGTTTTGCAAAAACCTTATTCTATTCTGTCAAATTTTAAAACCAAGCTTGTGCACACAAGATACTGACGTGTGTGAGGTAGGTTTTATTTTACAATATTTTTTAATAAACAAGACGCTCAAGTATATTATATTTTTTAGACTTTTAACTTTATTACATAGTATAGTTGTGAATCCGTCTGTTCGACAATGAGTTATAATTTTACTGTATCACATCATTGTGAATCGGTTTTCCGACCCTAATAATTGGTTTTTAACAATTACAGCATTTTTCACTTTGTTCATAATAGTTCTGTAGAATACTATGGGTATCTGTCTAATGTTAATTTTTTTTAATTAACGCAATCAACTAACAGGAAAACAGTTTTTAAATAACAATCATCGCCTATAAATAACAGGAAAGGCTTCTGAATATAGGCAGGGTTTAAGAGATATAGAACCTCCTGATAGAGTAAAAAAGGAGTTTAACGCTGATAAAGTGGCATTAGTTGTGAGGGGTTGCTTCTCAGGGCAGAGCTGCTCAGGAAGATCATAAAGAGAGGATTAGACACCTTTTTAAAAAAATAATATTTGTTAGACTAAATTAGATAGGACTAAGTGAAGAGCATAATGATCCATTAGTACTGGGTGTAGGAGATACTGTTGGCATCGCGCGCCCGGAGTCCCTTACCTGAAGTAGATGGGGCACATAAAGAGATATTCCATTGTAGAAAGAAGAACAATAAATGGTAGACTAAATAGATATGTGTAAGGAAAGGACATAATGATCCCTTAGTACTGGGTATAGGAGATACTGTTGACACCGCGCGCCCGGAGTCCCTTACCTGAAGTAGATGGGGCACATAAAGAGATATTCCATTGTAGAAAGAAGAACAATAAATGGTAGACTAAATAGATATGTGTAAGGAAAGGACATAATGATCCCTTAGTACTGGGTATAGGAGATACTGTTGACACCGCGCGCCCGGAGTCCCTTACCTGAAGTAGATGGGGCACATAAAGAGATATTCCATTGTAGAAAGAAGAACAATAAATGGTAGACTAAATAGATATGTGTAAGGAAAGGACATAATGTCCCTTAGTACTGGGTATAGGAGATACTGTTGACACCGCGCGCCCGGAGTCCCTTACCTGAAGTAGATGGGGCACATAAAGAGATATTCCATTGTAGAAAGAAGAACAATAAATGGTAGACTAAATAGATATGTGCAAGCAAAGGACATAATGTCCCTTTGTAATCGGTGCAGGAGATAATTCTGTCATCGAATGTGTAGTGTCATTTTCCTCTTCTAAAAACCAGATCCCTTTCCGCTACCAGGGTTGTCTCTTTAGTTAAGACTATACTCAACTAATATTCCACAAACTAATATTCTTTTTTTACTATTTTATAAAATATTTAATTAATATGTTGATATAATTTTTTCAATTCACAATTTTAGGGCAGTGAAAACGAATTGTGTTCATACATACTCGTGTATACATATTCTGTCACTGAAGTACTATTTATTGTATAAAGTATTACAAATTGTAAACTTATTAGACATTGATATTACTTACGACCAGATTTTTTGTTAACTATATGTTTTTAAATTGTTAACTTACCCTTGGAGAAAACGTCTTCGTCTTACGACTTCTTCAGCCTCCCTTCAGTGTAAGACGGAAACGTTTCCTCCAAGAGTAAGTTAACAATTTAACAACTTATAGTTGACAAAAAGTCTGGTGGCAAGTAATAGCAAAGTGTAATAAGTGATTAACAACCAGCTCGTCATGAACAGCAACAAGATTTCGACAAATTGTAAACATTGAAAGTAGCTCAAAATGTAATATTTTGTAGATACAAATTATTTAAAGGATACTAATGCAAAGCACAATAATAAATATTTATTCAAATTATTTTCAAAAATACATAAAATCTCTGTCTTATACTTTAAAGCGAAGAACACATTTCATTAATTTTTATGAAGAGTTGTGTTTAAAGAAAGGTAAAACATAAATGGACACAAGAAACAATAGTTAGTATAATTATAAACAATTATAAATCCGCTACAAATATTTAGACAACCTTGATGTACATTTCGCTAATAGTGTTAGCATGATCGGAAGGTTACAACTATGTGTAGCTAGGGTTTGTAATTGCTTACTAACAATAGATGGACTCGCAAAAAAACTGTTCGATAACCAATTAGCTAATCGGTGAATTTTAAAAATCATTCGAGTACGCTAAAGGGCGGATAAAGTTTCAGAATTAAGAATATTTTCCGCCCCCAGAAGACAGTATGAATTTTGTGTTCGTGATCCATTTACTTTTGACCTTACTATAATTTATTTATTTATAGTTTTCAAAACGAAAATCTTAACAATCGTGTAATACAACACATAAAAATAGTAATGAAAGGTTACTTGCTTATAAGCAACTTCTTAATAATTTTAACCCTTGTTCTGATCGAATAAAAGAACTACCTCTTAGTAACATTACTGATTCGTTGTATTGTAACTAATAGATACATTGAAAAAAAACCTTTTGAGATTGTTGTTCAAAGAAATAAACTAACTGTTAAAGACGACTTGAGTCTATTTTATCCAAGGCTTGAGCCAAATATAATGAACTTTGCCAAAAGGAGAGACAAACTCATCCCTCCCATTAACTTTCCAGATGTTAATTGTAAATTTTCGTTCCTGTCAAACTGTTAATAAAGAATACAATTAAATTGTTTCACTTGGAAAATTAATTACACTCTCTGCTTTACTTAATTGTTTACTAAATCAAAAATCTAAAAGGTAACCGTTTACTAAACGGCTTCTTTTGCTCATTATGATTTATGATGTATAAATTTCCAACATCTTCTTTGGTTGTTCAAAGTAAACATTTTCTACGATTATAACTACACGACAAGTAAGCAGGAGTACGCTAATAATTGAAATTTGCAAAAAAAAAGGTACGTATTTAAAATACACTGAGAACCTCTGTGGAATTTATCGTTTATTAACCTTCGTAGGTAGTTTTAAAGTGAATTTTCAGCAAGTCTTTGTTGGTTTAGATGATTAATTTTTCAAAACATACAGGAAACTGCGTAGCCGTCTACGAGGCTTACGACATTTGTCCTGTGCGAGCGCGCTTGTGTGCCTAATGCCCTATTTAACCTTGCAACCCGACAGCTAACTCAGACCAATAATTCACGCAAATCGCATTTCACCGTCGGACATATCAACGGTTCTCATTGTTGTGCCGTGTTTTCTAAGGCCTCCAATCACTTCCTCCCAGCCAGTGACTCAGCCCGCTTCATATTTCACTCAATCCGATCGTGACTTTAAACTCAACTTATCGGGCCTCGTAATTGTCAGTGCGTTATGAATAATGTCGGATCGGAACGACTTTCACAATGCCAACGCTGGAACTGAGAGTGCGAACGGGTTGGAGTGTTTATTGAGTGGATTTACGAAGGAACATTTGCAGGTACATATTGGGCACGAATCGCATAAAAACGCCAAGACAGCCAAGCTAAACAGCGTAAACAAGAAACGACAAAAACAAACACGTGCTCGTAGATTTCAACGTATAGGATAGATATATATTTGGTCTGCAGAAATTATTTTTTTTAATTACTTGACTAAAGATATAAAAAATATTTTTCTAATAAAATGTGTAGTTTTTTCTTATGATAAAATTTTGTAGAAAAGGAAAGGATGTTCACTTTGCAGAATTCCCCTTTGAACGCTTTATCCAAGTTCTGGACGTCTTATATGTTGCCCTTCGTAATATATATAATATTAAGATAATGTCGTTGTAAGATAATAGGCACGTCTCTGGTCTCAGTCGATACAGATGACGGAAGTGTTTGAGACTGGAAAGACGCATAGTCATAGAATGCTCTACTATAAGTGTTTGAAACTGCAACAAAAAATTTGGCCAAGAAAGTATAAATTTGAAGTAGAAAATATTTGCGAAAACTCAAAAGGGTTAATTTTCGCCTCTTTATATATGTCAATGTGTGAAATACAAAATGAAAAATAGATTTTCATTAGGAAATGGAAAAAGAGTTAGATTTTGTGAAATATGTTCAGGTGTGACAAACATCCCCAATCCCACTTTGAAATTCCTAGAAGATCATATGTCATACGAACGTCGTTAAAATCACCACAATAAAACAGTATACATTTGACTGTATTGATAGCTCTACATAACTGACAAAATGGTGGATCTTCGCGTCACCATGGGTTTACCCTTCCGCAAGTATAGTGACCGTTGCGAAGACGAGCACCCACATCTTCCTCTTTAGAACGAATGAATGCCAAAACAGATAGCACGTTTGAATATCTTTAGCTTACTGTATATACGCTTAGAATACCCTTTTATGAGGTTCCGCATTCATTATTCCATATACTTCTTGTTGCTCTCCCAGAGTATCCAAGGAGAGTATTCAAACCAACAGTATGAGTAGTCACGAAAATTATCTTATTACGTTTGTGATGTTGACATGAACAACTCTCCACTTCGACTATTTAGACAAAATTCGGTTAAAAAAACATGAATCAGCTGCTAATTAGATCTGATTATACCTCTCTCTTCAAGACGAAAAACGCGAAAAACCAAGCCAAAAAACAGCAAGATTATTACTAAAATAGTTACATAAATCAGAATATAATAAATTAAACAAATAAAATAAAACAAAATTTTCGAAACAAAACAGTAATAACATAAAAATAAATATGCAACAATAAATATGTAGCAATAAAGAAAAACATAACAACAGACAACAAAACAATAAATAACAAAACAACGTAATAATAAATCTATAACTATAAATAACACATGATGTAGAAAATAAATAGATTAACAATAATAAAACTCTAAACACCAACTAACATGAATACCATAATAAATAAATATGTAAGTTGAACTTTTTTTTATTAAAATATTAAATTTTATATAAAATATTTATGTGGCGAAGGAATGCGATGACACGGTCGGCGGCCGCGGCATCCTCCTTCAACACCACCTTCAAACTCCCTTGTAAATTAAAGCTGCCACGAACATGCTTCAAACCACCACAATCTACCAGTATATGACAGATTGTGATGGTATTTCCACAGAACCGATATAAAGGCGGGTCCTCACAACACATCAGATAACTATGAGCTAGATAAGAGTGGCCGATAGTAGTCACTACTTCCTCCCTACGTGTCGAACGAATAGAAGACCTCCATGGATGGACGGTATCCTTAATCTCCCTCAGCTTATTGAGATTTACACATTGTCATTCATCATTACAAGTAGCAGCCAATGAGCGTTTTACATAACAAATAAAATCAGATGCCATAACACGTTGTGTAGATGGCACAATACTAGTAGCACTCTTCGCCGCTTCATACGCTTTTGTGTTACCGGTAATTCCACAGTAACCGGAAACCCAACAGAATGTTACTCCAACACCCCCCAATCGAAGAGTGTGTACTGCACACAAAATATCCCCGACTAAAGGGTTCATGGAGGGCCTGAAGTGCACTTTTCGAATCGGAACATAAAAGGTAATGAGGAAAAGAAGATTGGATGACGGTTAGAGCTTTAAAAATGGCAAACAGTTCCGCTGTGTAAACACTACACGCTGAGGGTAATCCATACGTAAAGGTACGCCCCAATGCATAAAACGCACAGCCAACGCCATTGTCCAGTTTAGATCCATCAGTGAGACGAAAAACGAAACAGCTGTTTGAATGGCTACTGCTTGTAAAGGCTTAGGCCAAATACATCTACAGGACCTGCGTCTTTACAGTCACGGGACAGAATGGATACATGACCTCTAGCTGTATCTTATATAAGTTTTATAAATTGAAGATTCTTAAAGTTTGAGGTTAAGGTACTCCCGGAGATGCGTCTCTTGAGGACATACGAAACATTGGTCTACACAGAGCATGAACGTCCTCCTGTAGAAGCCCACTAGCTCTCATCTACACTGTTGTCAGGCTATTCCGTCTTCTTGAGCAGCCATTTAACCAGTTTACTGTTTGGAAATAGCACAACCAAAATAGATCCGAGTCATTCTGTATCCAAACTAGACAAACGTCAAGTACAAACAGTTTTGTTTGAATCGCGACAGTCGACAGGCCTTTGTGTTTGTTCTGAGAGACATATCATTCGCACTTTGTTTGTTGTTGTTTATGTAGCTCCAGTATGGTTGTGTTCCTTGTCGTTGCTTTGTCTATCCATAAAAATTGAGATCCAATTTAACCCGTATACATTGATAGGTCTAATGGCAAGAAGAATGCGTGTCTTGTGAAATGGTTGTCTGTATGAGTACATTTATCAGCTTAAAGGGCATGTTCTGGTTATGGTATTGCGTCACACAATCAACTTGAACACTATACAAATTCTTTAAACTATATTCGTACAATTTTCTAAAATAAAATTAAATACTATTTTTTAAAACATTTCATTCTAACGTTATAACTTTATTAGATGTTTGTGTTGTTTTTATAATTG
>JBAIZL010000001.1:238378620-238398620 GCA_036971475.1 Prosapia bicincta
CATTACAAATTGTTTTTAAAAAAATAAATTACAAAATAGATGTGGAAATAGTAATAACATAACAGTTTAATGGTCATTTATATTAACTTCATAAAAGGAGAATGTAGAATGCCAAGTGCCATCAGAATATCCTTATCGTTTACTAAATGAATCGCATCATGTCTTAGAATTCTATTTACTAAAACAACATTGAAGGCTTTTATTATCCCGTTCCTAACAGAATAAAAGCGTTATTAGACGAAATGATAAGAAATTTGTATTAACAAAAACCTAAAAATCGAGTTGGACATTTAAAAAGCTTTAGAATTTATAACAAGTAATTTTATATATAAAACAGGGACAGGCCTACACAAAATCTATTTAATAACCAATTAATTTTTTTGTCGCAATGTACGGTTAATGTAAAAAATTGCAAGCTCTAGTTATGTAAAAATATTTACTAAACAGCATTCATTGAATTAAACTTAACATAACCTACAAATTGTAAAAAGTTAATTGACACAAATATAAATTTACAACATATTTCTAAATGTGTAAATCTTTAACTCACCATGAAATATGTTTCGTGTTTAATTCACTAAACTTTTAACTGAACACTGAAATTATAACAAAGTTTGATACATAAATAGCACATTAACAATCGTCACACTTACATACCCAAACTAAATCCGTGTGTGAAGTAAGTCAAATCAGCTGGGATTTAAACTGATTGTTGTGCTCGTGCCACAGCCTGAGTAATTTAATCATTAGTGCATATCGAGGACAGCTCAGACTGCGGCCAGAGTTTATTTTAAAGCAATTCTATACATTTATTTATACACAATTATTATGTATATTGTGTTATCGATCAAATCAAGAATTTAATCGTTTATATTGATGAATCTTGCTATCCAATAGATATTTACATATTCTCCCACTCTCTTTATTTTCCAAGCACATCCTGAACTTTTATTTTTTTCAATCAGGCAGCTCACTACCCGACTTAATTATTCTCGTTACACGGTCAAAATTTAAAATACCTGAATGGGCATTTTCAAAATATATATTTGTGTTTGCCAGTTAAATAAATTAAATTGAATAATTTATTCAAATAATTAATTTAATTTAATTTAATAATAACAACTGTCAGTTATAGATTGAAAAGGAGAAAACGTATAATTCGGGAGACATAAAAGCAGACTTGGCCGGGCGTTACGCAGTTGCTTTCTTGTCATATAGGAATTGTCATAGTCGTTCTAAATATTATATGTGTCATTTAAACTATTTTACCTTGGTAATTTCAAAATCTATGTTAATTTGAATAATAAATGTATATAGTGTAACTCTGTTGAAAGAACACCGGCGTATTTGTTAAGCTTGTAAGGGCCTATTTAAAACATACAGGATATATACTAGCTTCTGGAAAGGATCCCAGATAGAGATCAAAACCTAAAGCAATATTTTCAAAACAAAATTCTATTGTTTACATATTATTTGTTTGAGAGATGTCCACAATTTCATAAATTAGCAATTAGCAATCTATGTAACTAACATACCAAGCCTCTGATGACACAAACACCGACTGTATCACTTCACATTGTTACACTAACGCACTCTACCCCCTATCGACCCAACAAAGGCAGACCTTCCTGTCCCCATATCTGATGCCAACAGGTTGCTGGAAAAACTAACTCTGACGCGATGAATAGACCGTTTAATACTTTGCTCCCTTGTTCGATCCTACAAAGGAGAAGGACAATCTTTCTCCTTCGAAATATTCTCCACTAAACTTTCAAACTTGATTGTTTTGAAAAATTGTTTAATTCTATTAGCGCGGCTACTCGTGAAAGGGTTAATTTGAGTTTTGCATAACTAATTTGGTTAGCGCGCACCAGCGAACTGTAAACAAGTGTTTTATTATGGAACCGTTTATTTGCTGAAGGAACGTGCGTTGAACGGGAAAATGAAAAAGCCTGCTTGTATGGCTTCGGAATTGCTATGATAGACAGTGGTTTTGTAGGCAATGCTTCACAACGAGCACATTTGTAATTACAGTAGTATTTCATATTTGTATTTAAATATCAACAAACTTTTTTTGTAAATAACAACACTTTTTTAATATTTCAGAGCCACGACATATTTGCCATGTTAACAACTGAACCTCACTGCGCATCCCAACTGACAAACCGAAGCAGGCATACACTACTTACATAGTAATTATTTGCTGTAAAATACTATGTAAAATTCTTTTTCATAAACAATTTTTTATAATTACCTTTTTTCTATAATTTTCTATTCTACCCTACACACAGCCCGTTCTTTCCCATAGACCTTACTATCAAAACTATTCAATAAGCCTCTTACAGCCTTCCACGGATCTCCATTAGACCCTTCCGATCGAATCTCCATCTGCCTCTTCCAACAATTTCCATAACCGTCTTCCAAAAATTTCTAAAAGGCTCTCCACAGAATTTCTCCGTTAGCTTTTTTAAATACCTAAATAAGACTTTTCAAAGAATCTCCATAGACTTCGTCCACAAAATCCATAAGTGTCTTCCAAGAACCTCCATAAATCTCTTCCAAGAATCTCTCTAAACCTCTTCCGAAGATCTCCATAATCCTCTTCCACGTTTCTCCGTAATCCGCTTCCACGAATCTTCATAAACCTCTACCACTAATTTCCATAAACATTTTTCAAGAATCTCCATAGGCCTCTTCCAAGTATCGCCGTAAGCGTCTTCCAAGAATCTACAAAACTTTCTTCCAAATTTATCTATAAGGCTCTTTCAAGTATAACCATTAACTGAGCTAAGACTCTCCATAAGGACGTAAATGGACATTTCAAAGAATCCTTATTAGCTTCTACCTAGAATGATCATAATCCTATTTTAATAATCTCAATAAGCCCTTCAAAGAATCTCCATAAAGTCTTATCCACGGATCTCAGTAGACGTTTTCCCAAAATTCCATAAAATTTATAGAATCTCCATAAAATTCTTCTAGGAATCTCTATAAGCTTTTCTAAGGACACAATTAACACCTTTTAAAGAAAATCTATTAGTCTCTTCAAGAATATCCAAAAGCGTATTTTCAAAATCTCCAAAACGTTCTTCCAAGAATCTCCAAAAGGCACTACAAACGAAATTTCATAAGGCACTTCAAACCCAATATGAAATTAGTCAAATGTATTTGTAAAATTAGTAAATTTGTATTGTTACACTTTCGATTTGGCTCAAATTTGGTAGAAAAAATTGTTTTAAAGAACTAAGTAAGATGTGATTGGGCTGCGTAAACAAAGACGAAAATAAAAGCTTTCCGTCACCCGTGATAATGTTTCAAAATTTGTTTCTATTCATATATAAAAACTAACTGTTAGTTAATTTCTATATAACTTTCGAAATACTATTTCTTACTTACACCTTACACTTGTAAAATAATAATCAATCTTGTTTTAATAATTTATTTCTCTTTTTATTTAGTTTTGCTGTAACAGACCAAAGATACCAACAGCTTAACAACAGCTCGTGTTCTTAGATTGTAAAATTCATGATGGAGTTATGAAGAAGAGAGACAAATTTGGTCGCAAAAGCCAGACTGACGTTTACACACTTAGTTACCCTTAGCCAGCCACCCTTTCCCGATAGAGTCCTCAGTCTCAGTGACAGCTTACAATTTTTCACCCCCACGTGGTGTGGGGCGGTTTCAGTTTGAATTCGTTCATTTCCGAGAGAGCTCCGTCAGTGATATGAATATTGTTTATCGGTAATCAATTGATAAGGAAACCTTTAGGACGCGATCAAAAAATGTTCGGCCTGTTTCCAGTTTGGGTTGGCTTTCATCTAAGAAATAGATTTAACCTTCAATTATCCTCCGTTTATAAACAATTAAAAAATACGTACAACTTCTTAACTAATTATCAGCAGGAGTCTGTTTTCGACTTTATTTCA
Source organism: Prosapia bicincta (assembly GCA_036971475.1). Taxonomy (NCBI): domain Eukaryota; kingdom Metazoa; phylum Arthropoda; class Insecta; order Hemiptera; family Cercopidae; genus Prosapia; species Prosapia bicincta. The sequence continues at coordinate 238,382,547 of JBAIZL010000001.1, forward strand.
TCACAGTATTAGCCGACATCATAAAGATCATAATAGATCTTTTTCGAAAAAATGTCAACATATGAAATCGAAATTTATAATTTTTTAAAATTAATTAAAATCTTAGCAACACAGAATATAAATTAGAATAAACTTTAAAACGAAATAAAAAATATACTTGAGAGAAAAATGTAAGCATAGGCTCGAATTTTAACTTCTCTCAATATTGTAAAACTAATATTATTTGATACTCCGTAATATTTTCAAGTTTTAATTTACAGCCTAAGGCGTTGAATTTCAAATATTTTACTTCCGACAGTAGCTAAACATAAACTGACTTTGAGAAAAAAACCAGAACAAAATAATACCTAAAACCATTTTAACATTATTTTAAACATGTGGGTCTGTTAGTCCAACTGGCTTATTATTTGTCAATGTGTCGACATGTCAGCAGCTCTATCTCTCGTTGGCTATACGTCTTTCCCTATGTCCATCGGTTTACCTATTCTTTCGTTATTTCAACTGTCGATCTGTTTTCTAGCTCTTTGTCTTTCGATATGGCTGTATGTCTGTATTTGGATTTATGTCTCTTTCCATGTCTATCCGTTTGTCTATTGGTCCGTTATTCGAACTGTTTGCCAATCTGTTTCTCTACCTCTCTGTCTTTCAATATGGCTGTATGTTTGTCTGTATTTGGATTTATGTCTCCTTCCATGTCTATCCGTTTGTCTATTGGTCCGTTATTCGAACTGTTTGCCAATCTGTTTCTCTACCTCTCTGTCTTTCAATATGTCTTTATGACTATCTTTTTGGGTTTACGTCTCTCTCCATGTGACTCCCGATCTATTTTTATTTGTTTCTCTACCTATGTCTCTTTCAATATGCATGTCTGTCTCTCTTTAGCTGTACGTCTTTCTCCATGTCTATTCCTCCGTTATTCCAACTGTCTGTCCATCTATATTTCTGTTTTCTTACCTCTCTGTCTTTTAATATGTCTGTATGTCTGCATGCCTGTCTCTCTTCCGGTTTAAGTCTTTCTACATGCCCATCCGTTTGTCTATTTGTCCATTATTCTAACTGTCCGTTTTCTACCTCTGTGTCTTTAAATATCTCTGTATGTCTGAATGTTTGTCTCTCTTTGGCCGTTCGTCTTTCTCCATCTCTATCAGTTTGTCTATTTGTCCGTTATTCTGTCTGCCCATCTTTTTTTCAGTTTTTCTACCTCTCTCTCTTTCAATATGTCTGTTTATCTGCATGTTGTCTCTCTACGGCTTTACGCCTTTCTCCATGTCTATCCGATTATATTTTTGTCCATTACAACTATCTGCAGATTTGTTTTTCTCCTCTCTGTCTTCATTGGTCTGTATCTCTGCATGTTCGTCTCTCTGTGGCTTTACGCTTTACTCCATGTTCATCCGTTTGTTTATTCGTTCGTTATTCAACTGTCTGTCGATCTGTTTTTCTACCACTCTGTATTCATTTGTCTGTATCTCTGCATGTTCGTCTCTCTGTGGCTTTACGCCTTACTCCATGTTCATCCGTTAGTTTATTCGTTCGTTATTCAAAAGCCTGCCGATCTGTTTTTCTACCACTCTGTATTCATTTGTCTGTATCTCTGTCCCCGTCCAAGTTTCTTTTAATTAAAATCTATACGACACCTTTACATATCAGGAGCCCAAGTTACTAGCCTCAGGCAGTTAAGGGGTTATTTGTAGCAATACGTCACCGTTCCGACAGTACCTTTGAAGCACAAGTTCTAGAAGTTGTATTTTCCGAATCTGTTTTAGGAAAATCTAGAGAAATATTTTACTTCTAAATGTTCAGGAAAAGTACAAGTCTACTCCTGGATTTTATCACGACTTGTATTTTATTAATTGCAGATATAAACAATTTGGCAACATATGCGTATGAGAGCGATTACCGCTTAGCACAATATATGGTGACAAATTAATCTGTAGGCGTTTAATTTACAAATAATTGTTTCACAAATCTGACGGCAGTTTAATGTCTCGGTTGTTACTGCGCATGCCCGAAGTGGCTCGGCGACTGTAAACAAGTGGGATTAAACAATCCTACGCATCTTCGACAATTGCATGCGCAAACTTTATAAGCCCCGAAGGTTAGACAAATTCACCGTTCGCGCGCTCGGTTTCAGCAGATTACCCAGCCGACAAGTGTATTCAGCCGGCGTTGACAGCTGCCGATTTTTCAACGCGCCAGCCCCGTGTGCGTGCGGGGTGCAAAGATTATTCCGCCCCAGTCGCCCGCTGTGATCGCAGTTAAAAAGAAAGTAAGCATTGTTAACTAAAGGAACAAGTGTTTCGACTACCTGTTGCTGTAGATAAGAGGGCCGGAAGGAGCGGGTGGCGGCGGCTCCTTCAATTTAATCAATCCTTCTCCACTCGAAGACAAAAGATACCCCAGTGTTCCTGCTTTTTTATTTTTAACGCTGTTGTCTAGAAAGTATTTTAAACAAGTATTATAAATAACTTTACCTACGTTTTAATCTATCGGAATTAAAGTGATGATACTATTAATAATAAGACTTACAATTGTTGGGTCGCACATCCAGAGGTTTTAAATTACCACTTATTACCAATTTACTTGGTAAAAAACCACTACGCACTTATATTTCCCGGCAAACGCATTTCGCATTTCCTCATAGCATAGTTGCCGGTGTTATTTAGCATTAAACTAAATAAATGTGTAAATACCTGTTAATAACGGACTACGTTTTAAACGATTAAGTTTAACTAAGCAAAAATCGAAATATATATTGAAAAGGACTCGTAGCCGTTTTATTGAGCAATTTTAGATGAATTTCAGAATACCTAGCATACAGCGATTGGAACGAGCTAGCTTTTGGCCACATACAACTCAAATGTATAATGAAAATTCTCAATAATTTATAAGAAAGGAACAGTAGATGATGTTCCAGTCGTCAACATCAGACGATACTGAACAAATCATCTTATTCTGGAATGAGTGTTCATTATTGCAGACGTAACACTATAAACAATGGACTGCTGTACATCGTTGGGCTTGACAAAATGACCAAAATAGAACGGTCATGGAAGGTTATCTGTGCTTCGATCGTATCGACGGACTAATCTTTTAAAATCTTCATAAAATCTCGCCCAATAAAGCTTTATACTACCTAAAAAGCAAAAAAATCTGTAATTTTAGAAGAAACCTCAATTTTAGGCGACACCAAAATATCATGTAACTTTTTAATATCCATATTTTAAAGGAACCTATCAATTACATAACGCTACATGTTGGATGTGTTTTAACACAGAGTAGTATATTTGTAAGGTTGTATTAAAGAACATATAGAAAAAAAAAGTTATTGGAAAATAATTCGATTCGGGAAATATCAAGGAAGATTATGGTTACAAACATTTAATGACCAACAGAAAGTTTTTCTTAATTAAAATAAAGTTGTAAATTAATTTTTATTTTTTTAATGCTTTAGCGAAGCAAGAGCACCTGGCATGGGTCCTAAAGCATCATCCTAAAGGTGCTGAAATTGTTTTAAAACGTTTTGCCATTTTTTTTATTAAAGAATTGGGTATATATTGTACATAGTAAATTTACAATATTTAGTTAGTCAGTGTGTGTGTATATATATATATATATGTTTGTGTGTGTGTGTGTGTGTGTGTGTGTGTGTGTGTGTGTGTGTGTGTGTGTGTGTGTGTTATGTGTGTTGTGTGTGTGTGTGTGTGTGTGTGTGTGTGTGTGTGTGTGTGTGTGTGTGTGTGTGTAATAAATTAATAATATTTCATAAACAAGAATAATTTTAATGAATATATTTATTCAAAGCTTTTCGCCGATAAAATAGTATCAGCATCTTCAGGAAAATAATTATCTAATAAAAAACTTTTACAAAATTCTAAAGAATTTACAGAATTTTGTAAAAGTATTTTATTAGATAATTATTTTCCTGAAGATGCTGATACTATTTTATCGGCGAAAAGCTTTGAATAAATATATTCATTAAAAGTATTCTTGTTTAAGAAATATTATTAATTTATTAACTATATTACAAGAAAACATATCACCATATTTAATATATATATATATGTTTGTGTGTGTGTGTGTGTGTCGTCTTATATACATCCTTTCACATGTTTTCGAGTTTACATTTACAAATGATTTAAATTAAACTTTATAGCGGGGCTGAGTTTGGATGATTTGCAGACAACGTATAGCGTCTTTATTAATCCAGAGGGAGACGAGCGTATATTCAAGAAGTGGCTTCAGTTACAAAGTGAAGGATTTAGGGTTTGTTACTACAAGGGGCGTGACTCTTGGTGTATCGCCGCATCAAAATTATACCCGGCTAGGGGAAAGTTTTGTGCCTTTTGCACGCAACCCCGTGTCCTCGTTTTGTTACGAATCTTTTATTATAAAAAATTAACTTATCGTTGTAAAAGGTCTTCGAACTTATTGATGTCGCAGCCTTGTAAGGAGAAAGCTATCTTGTGTTTTGGATCTGATATGAAATACCCAACATAAAACAATGACTTTGGTTTTAATCATTTTTAACTACAAAGCAAAATATTGATACAAATATCCAATTATTGGTTTTACATTAAAGGATTGCTGAAACTTTGTAAGGATTCAGGAGTTATTTAAAATATAGGCAGCTGAGATGTCTGAAAGAATGCTGGAAAATATAACTAAAGAACAAGCAGCATACATCGGTTTAAAGAACGTGAACTATTTAAGAGACAACATGCATTTCTTCACATTATTGTTTGTATACGGAACTGTATAAATAGTAAATGCCATATGATTCTATCTTTACAAACATTTAAACTAGTAAAGGTATAGTACCGGAAGTGGGCATGATATGGGCGACCAGAGGATAGAATGAAGGTAAGGTTCCACATGGAGGTAAGATAATACTTACCTAGATCTTACCTAGGCTTTATTAATCTCAAAAGCCAGATTTACCTGTACTATTTTGCGCCTTTGCAGGTTTACATGCCTTCATGTATATCAAAAATAAAGGTATTACTTAATAAAAATAAAATCAGGTGTAAACGCCTTTAGCCGTAGCAAATACTTCTTGTATGAAGAAAAAAACCTACAAACCGCACCACGAGCAAGATTCTCAGATAACTGTTCTGATTAACTTAAAATAAACACGATTTTAAACAACTTATGTTTTCCTCGTCATTTAAAAGTTTAAAACTTTTTGTACAGATATTTTACTCGATTAAATCTAAGCTGGCACATAATTTTAATTTGTTAGCTAATTATTCTTGAGTTTGTAAGTATATTTCTTGTATTTATTTTAATGTTTATAGTTTTGTAATAACGTGAAATAATAGGTTTATTTTTAAATATGTAATGCTAACATTATAATAAAACTTTTAGTAATACAATAGCACTATAAAATTATTTTCATTTATTAATTACTGCTGTATAACCTTTTGTAAATTTGTAACAAATTACTTTATTTTGATTATTTGTATAAAATTGACAAAAAGTTATGTTATGGATACAATTTACACATTTATCAAAAGCAGTAAATTCCAAAAAGGTGTGAGAACTTGTATTTATATTATTGTCGTTGTTATATTTATAATTGTTTTAAGGGGACAAACAGTCATCGGCTTTGTAAGCATATGTATGTAGCCCTACATGGAGTGGAAGGGTGGATCTTAGAAACACACCTCTCTTCATCCCGGCTTAGAGCAAGGTTACCGCAAGTAAGTGACCCTGCTAAGGTCCAAGGGATCATGTAAGCGACAGCGTGAATCTTAGCATAGCACCTCTCTTCACCCCGGCTTAGAGCAAGGTTACTGCAGGTAAGTGACCCTGCTAAGGCCCAAGGGATCATGTAAATAACAGCGTAAATCTTAGCATAGCACCTCTCTTCACCCCGGCTTAGGGCAAGGTTATTGCAGGTAAGTGACCCTGCTAAGGTCCAAGGGATCATGTAAGTGACAGCGTGAATCTTAGCACAGCACCTCTCTTCACCCCGGCTTAGAGCAAGGTTATTGCAGGTAAGTGACTCTGCTAAGGTCCAAGGGATCATATAAGCGAAAGCGTGAATCTTAACATAGCACCTCTCTTCACCCCGGTTTAGGGCAAGGTTATTGCAGGTAAGTGACACTGCTAAGGTCCAAGGGATCATGTAAGCGACAGCGTGAATCTTAGCATAGCACCTCTCTTCACCCCGGCTTAGGGCAAGGTTATTGCAGGTAAGTGACCCTGCTAAGGTCCAAGGGATCATGTAAGCGACAGCGTGAATCTTAGCAATACACCTCTCCTCACCCCGGCTAAGGGCAAGCTTACTGCAGGTAAGTAAAACTGCCAAGGACCAAGGGATCGTGTAAGCGACAAGGTGAATCTTAGTAACACACCTTTCCTCACCCCGGCTTAGAGCAAGGTTATTGCAGATAAGTGACTCTGCCAAGTTCCAAGTGATCATGTAAGCGACATGGTGAATCTTAACAACACACTTCTCCTCATCCCGGCTAAGGGCAAGCTTACTGCAGGTAAGTAAAACTGCCAAGGACCAAGGGATCGCGACAAGGTGAATCTTAGCAACACACCTCTCTTTATCTCGGCTAAGAGCAAAGTTATTGCAGGTAACTGACTCTGCCAAGTTCCAAGTTATCATGTAGGCAACAAGGTGAATTTTAACAACACACCTCTCCTCACCCCGGCTAAGGGCAAGCTTACTGCAGGTAAGTAAAACTGCCAAGGACCAAGGGATCGTGTAAGCGACAAGGTGAATCTTAGCAACACACCTCTCCTCACCCCGGCTTAAAGCAAGGTTATTGCAGGTAAGTGACTCTGCCAAGTTCCAAGTGATCAAGTAAGCGACAAGGTGAATCTTAACAACACACCTCTCCTCACCCCTTCTTAGAGCAAGGTTATTGCAGGTAACTGACTCTGCAAAAGACCAAGGGATCATCAAGTGACAAGGTGAATCTTAGCAACACACCTCTCCTCACCCCGGCTAAGGGCAAGCTTACTGCAGGTAAGTAAAACTGCCAAGGACCAAGGGATCATCAATTGACAAGGTGAATCTTAGCAACACACCTCTCCTCACCCCAGCTAAGGGCAAGCTTACTGCACGTAAGTGACTCTGCCAAGTTCCAAGTGATCATGTAAGCGACAGGGTGAATCTTAGCAACACAACTCTCCTCACCCCGGCTAAGGGCAAGCTTACTGCAGGTAAGTAAAACTGCCAAGGACCAAGGGATCATCAAGTGACAAGGTGAATCTTAGCAACACACCTCTCTTTATCTCGGCTAAGAGCAAAGTTATTGCAGGTAACTGACTCTGCCCAGTTCCAAGTTATCATGTAGGCAACAAGGTGAATTTTAACAACACACCTCTCCTCACCCCGGCTAAGGCAAGCTTACTGCAGGTAAGTAAAACTGCCAAGGACCAAGGGATTGTGTAAGCGACAAGGTGAATCTTAGCAACACACCTCTCCTCACCCCGGCTAAGGGCAAGCTTACTGCAGGTAAGTAAAACTGCCAAGGACCAAGGGATCATCAAGTGACAAGGTGAATCTTAGCAACACACCTCTCTTTATCTCGGCTAAGAGCAAAGTTATTGCAGGTAACTGACTCTGCCCAGTTCCAAGTTATCATGTAGGCAACAAGGTGAATTTTAACAACACACCTCTCCTCACCCCGGCTAAGGCAAGCTTACTGCAGGTAAGTAAAACTGCCAAGGACCAAGGGATTGTGTAAGCGACAAGGTGAATCTTAGCAACACACCTCTCCTCACCCCGGCTTAAAGCAAGGTTATTGCAGGTAAGTGACTCTGCCAAGTTCCAAGTGATCAAGTAAGCGACAAGGTGAATCTTCACAACACACCTCTCCTCACCCCGGCTTAGAGCAAGGTTATTGCAGGTAAGTGACTCTGCCAAGGACCGAGGGATCATCAAGTGACAAGGTGAATCTTAGCAACACACCTCTCCTCACCCCGGCTAAGGGCAAGCTTACTGCAGGTAAGTAAAACTGCCAAGGACCAAGGGATCATCAATTGACAAGGTGAATCTTAGCAACACACCTCTCCTCACCCCAGCTAAGGGCAAGCTTACTGCACGTAAGTGACTCTGCCAAGTTCCAAGTGATCATGTAAGCGACAGTGTGAATCTTAGCAACACACCTCTCCTCGCCTAGGCTAATGGAAAGTTTACTGCAAGTAAGTAAAACTGCCAAGGACCAAGGGATCATCAAGTGACAAGGTGAATCTTAGCAACACACCTTTCCTCACCCCAGCTAAGGGCAAGCTTACTGCAGGTAAGTGACCCTTCGTAGGTCCAAGGGATCATGTAAGCGACACAGTGAATCTTAGCAACCCACATCTCTTCATCCCGGGTAAGAACAAGCTTATTGCAGCTAAGTGACCCTTCCAAGGTCCAAATGATCATGTAAGCGACAGGGTGAATCTTAGCAACACACCTCTCTTTATCTCGGCTAAGAGCAAAGTTATTGCAGGTAAGTGACTCTGCCAAGTTCCAAATGATCATGTAGGCAACAACGTGAATTTTAACAACACACCTCTCCTCACCCCGGCTAAGGGCAAGCTTACTGCAGGTAAGTAAAACTGCCAAGGACCAAGGGATCGTGTAAGCGACAAGGTGAATCTTAGCAACACACCTCTCCTCACCCCGGCTTAAAGCAAGGTTATTGCAGGTAAGTGACTCTGCCAAGTTCCAAGTGATCAAGTAAGCGACAATGTGAATCTTAACAACACACCTCTCCTCACCCCGGCTTAGAGCAAGGTTATTGCAGGTAAGTGACTCTGCCAAGGACCAAGGGATCATTAAGTGACAAGGTGAATTTTAGCAACACACCTCTCCTCACCCCGGCTAAGGGCAAGCTTACTGCAGGTAAGTAAAACTGCCAAGGACCAAGGGATCATCAAGTGACAAGGTGAATCTTAGCAACAAACCTCTCCTCACCCCAGCTAAGGGCAAGCTTACTGCACGTAAGTGACTCTGCCAAGTTCCAAGTGATCATCTAAGCGACAGGGTGAATCTTAGCAACACACCTCTCCTCACCTAGGCTAAAGGAAAGTTTACTGCAGGTAAGTAAAACTGCCAAGGACCAAGGGATCATCAAGTGTCAAGGTGAATCTTAGCAACACACCTTTCCTCACCCCAGCTAAGGGCAAGCTTACTGCAGGTAAGTGACCCTTCGTAGGTCCAAGGGATCATGTAAGCGACACGGTCAATCTTAGCAACCCACATCTCTTCATCCCGGGTAAGAACAAGCTTATTGCAGCTAAGTGACCCTGCCAAGGTCCAAATGATCATGTAAGCGACAGGGTGAATCTTAGCAACACACCTCTCTTCACCCCGACTAAGGGCAAGCTTACCGCAGGTAAGTGACCCTGCCAAGGTCCAAGAGATCATGTAAGCGACACGGTGAATCTTAGCAACCCACATCTCCTCACCCCAGCTAAGGGCTAACTTACTGCAGCTAAGTGACCCTTCGGAGGTCCAAGGGATCATGTAAGCGACACGGTGAATCTTAGCAACCCACATCTTTTCATCCCGGGTAAGAACAAACTTACTGCAGCTAAGTGACCCTGCCAAGGTTCAAAGGATCATGTAAGCGACAAGGAGAATCTTAGCAACACACCTCTCTCCACCCCGGCTAAGGGCAGGCTTACTGTAAGTAAGTGATCATTCGAAGGTTCAAGGGATCATGTAAGCAACAGGGTGAATCTTAGCAACACACCTCTCTTTACCTCGGCTAAGAGCAAGCTTACTGCAGTTAAATGACCGTGACAAGCTCCGAAGGGATCATGTAAGCGACAGGGTGAATCTTAGCAACACACCTCTCTTTACCTCGGCTAAGAGCAAGCTTACTGCAGGTAAGTGACCGTGACAAGTTCCAAGGGATCATGTAAGCGACAAGGTGAATCTTAGCAACACACCTCTCTTTACCTCGGCTAAGAGCAAGCCTACTGCAGGTAAGTGACCGTGACAAGTTCCAAGGGATCATGTAAGCGACACGGTGAATTTTAGCAACACACCTCTCTTTACCTCGGCTAAGAGCAAGCTTACTGCAGGTAAGTGACCGTGACAAGTTCCAAGGGATCATGTAAGCGACAAGGTGAATCTTAGCAACACACCTCTCTTTACCTCGGCTAAGAGCAAGGTTACTGCAGGTAAGTGACCGTGACAAGTTCCAAGGGATCATGTTAGCGACAGGGTGAATCTTAGCATCACACCTTTCTTCCCCCCTGCTAAGTGCAAGCTTACTGCAGGTAAGTAACCCTGCCAAATTCCAGGTTGTCATTATGTACTTTTCCTCTGCCTCATCCTTCTTCTTACCCGGAGGTGTAACAGGTAGATAGCTTTTTACTCTTCCAATAGAGATTAAATCAAGAATGTTTAGGTTTCTACCTTAATTCTCTTTACATTCCCAACTATTCTTCTCTTATCGGCTTAACGTAAAATTGCCTATATAGCGCCGTGATGCCTGATCTGCTGTTTGGATTATATATACATGTACAGTAACGTTTTCCTCAATGGATGTTGTATAATGTCTATGGGAAAGTTGCCTCAGTGTCAAAAGCGCTAGACTTCGAACATGAAGATACTCAATTCGCATCCAACCTAGCCCCCACCCCGAATTTTCGATGTCCCCCAGAATAAAATCTTTATACTGTCCCACCCAATAAAACCTCCTGCCGTGCAGAAATCCCTCCTGAGATCCAGCCCTTAACCAAAAAGCTCAAATCACAAATTCCTTCCAGCAGCCAGTGCCATATTTATCCCCATCTTTAAGAGCGTCTGTTGAGTGAAAATACAATAACTTATTAGACGCTATGGTACTTTCATTCAACTGATTAAACTCTTGAATGTTCTGATCTAAATGGGCAAAAATCTTAGAACAGTGAAATTGATACCGGGTTATTCTTAAAATGATATATTTTTAATAATATATATATATTATCGCCGTAAAAATTTTAGTCTATTTTTAGAAACACGTAAGATCTTAAAACAAAGCTTACGAAAACCATTTTGAAGTACTATTTTTAAATGACATCTCCACATAGTGTTTTCCATGCCGTTACATAATTCTTCAAATCCATCGTTACAAAATAATATCAAAGATCCTCCATCCTAAATTAACAGAACTAAACTCATTGTTTCTTCTCACACATATGGCGACAGTTTAAAAGTTTCCTGTCAACTCCGCGGATTTGCAAAAGTCGGACACAAAGCGAGCCGTGTATCAATTGTGTTCAACTTGTAAAACCCAGCGAGCGCTATCTGATGTCGAAAGAAGGAAAGATTGACAAAGTCCGAAAGTTTATGGGGGCGGCCGGGGATACGCGAACGGGTTATCTCTTCAGTTGACCGCCCCCGTATCCAAAGCTGGTCACTAAACTTATTCACTTATCTCGCCCTCCACCCTCCGCCATCTTACGCTCTTGATTTACACCCGTATACTTGCTACACCCCCTCTTTCTAAAACACAGCACAGCCTATCTCGCATACATAAATCCTTTAATCATCTCACATGATCTTATGCCATAAACTAAGTCCGAGACGGGGTTGGAAAATATCTTGAATGACCGGTGTAATAAGGGTGGCGCAGTTTTAATTAAAACAAAACATCCCAAATGTATGAATATTTATGTCCAAACCAGAATTATTGCGATGTCCAGAATAAAAAACGTGCAAAATAAAATAGTTATTTTCGAGGTTAACTTTGTTTACATTTATTCTGGGTATCCACATTTTAACACTTAGATTTGTCCAGGAAGCATTTAACCCTTAGATTTATATTATCAGCATTTTATACTGGTACTTCCAACTCTCAGACAAATTAGCAGAGTACATATGTTTTTTTTATTATTCTTTTTAACTTAATAAAGAAAACAATTACATACAAAATTGATTTTTTTTTTAGATCAATATTCTTATATTACTATAACCAATCCTGAACTTCCTTCTGATTCAACTGCAGATCTACATAAATTTTAGTCCCCACAACCTACCTATATACCTATTTTTTAAGGGCCAAGTGATAAAAGATAATTTTTTTCAAGCTAAACTTCAGTAGGTGATATAATTTGTCATTGTAGCCTAAGTTTCAACTAGCTATCTAATCTACGACTGTAGGTATGCTGTAACAGGAGACCTGGTCCATAACTCCAGGCTAAGCTTTAGTAGGTGATCTAATCTGCCTGTAGACTAAGCTACAACAGGCTATCTAATCTAGGCTGTAGGTAAGCTTCATTAGGTGATCTAATTTATAATTCTAGGCTAAGCGTTATCAGGGGATCTAATCTTTAAATCTATAACTGAACCGTAAGCTTCAACAGGTAATTTAAACTGTAACTGCAGGCTAAACCTCAACAGGTGATTTAATCTATAAATGTGGGCTACCCTTCAACAGGTGGTGTAATCTATGACTGTATATATTGATTCAGTAGATGATCTAATCTTTAACTCTACAACTGTAGTCTAAGCTTCAACAAGTGATTTAATGTATAACTGTAGGATAAGCTTCAGTAGGTGATGTAATGTATAACGATAGGATAAGCTTCAGTAGGTGATCTAATCTACAACTGTAGGCTAAGCTTCAACAGGGGATCTAACCTATAACTCTTGACTAAGCTTCAGAAGGTGATCTAATGTATAACTGTAGACTAGGCTTCAACAGGTGATCTAATGTATAACTGTAGGATAAGCTTCAGTTGGTGACCTAATCTACAACTGACGGCTAAGCTTCAACACGGGATCTAACATATAACTGTTGACTAAGCTTCATTAGGTGGTCTAATTCAAACTCTAGGCTAAGCTTCCACAGGTGTGATCAAATGCATAACTGTAGACTAATCTTCAGTAGGTGATCCAATCTACAACTATCGGCTAAGCTTCAACAATAGACAAACTTCAACAGGTGATCTAATCTTTAACTGTTCACTAAGCTTCCACATGTGTGATCTATTGTATAACTGTAGACTAATCTTCAGTAGGTGATCCAATCTACAACTATCGGCTAACCTTTAACACGTGATATATTATCTTTAATTTTTCACTAAGCTTCCACAGGTGTGATCTAATGTATAACTGTAGACTAATCTTCAGTAGGTGATCCAATCTACAACTATCGGCTAACCTTTAACACGTGATATATTATCTTTAATTTTTCACTAAGCTTCCACAGGTGTGATCTAATGTATAACTGTAGACTAATCTTCAGTAGGTGATCCAATCTACAACTATCGGCTAACCTTTAACACGTGATATATTATCTTTAATTTTTCACTAAGCTTCCACAGGTGTGATTTAATGGATAACTGTAAGCTAATCTTCAGTAGGTGATCCAATCTACAACTATCGATTAAACTTCAACAATAGGCAAACTTCAACAGGTAATCTAATCTTTAACTGTTCACTAAGTTTCCACATGTGTGATCTAATGTATAACTGTAGGCTAAACTTCAGTAGGTGATCTAATCTATAAGTAGTATCGATATTTCACATAATTAGGATGAGTTCCTTCCTATATATTATTTTTCAACATATTTTGTTTTAATTTTATAAGAAATAAACAACATGAATATCTGACGTTCCTAAGTATATACAGTATTCTGTTTCAAGGTAGAGACTATATTCTCTTACAGACATATCAGCTTCTTGTTCTACCAGTATTCTTATATTTATTTATATCGTCTTTTGGGAAACTTGGCGATAAGACTGCCCATCTTAACTTTATAAACAGATTCCCTAAATGTCCCAGACATCTTTCCGCAACAATCAAGGTCTAATCCTATCGACTCAAATCTTCCCGAAAATCTTTACTCTAACTATTAGTTGGAGGATTTCATTGTCATTTCACATGACATGAACGAAATATTGAGATTTTCCAACCAGTAAACAATGTTTAATATCAAGACATTTTTCTATGCTATACTCTGCACGCAATATAACCACGCATGCGTCTACATCTTCAATCCTCTCACAGCGTTCGTCTCTAACGTTCCTTAAATTCCCCAGTACCTAATTCATATTCGAGAAATCAAATTCATTGGTTCTTTTGAATATCTTAGTCTATTAAAAGATAGTCGTCGATGTCATTGAAACATATTTTCTTACGAATGGCTGAGGATGAACTCGTTTATAATCAGACTACCCCCGAGGATCGCTGAAGTAGTTCACCCCTTCGAGAGGACGCTATATAACCCCGACCGAATATGTATTCAAACATATATTCTGTTACTACTAGACGGTTTCAAGATATGATATTATACTAGGAGCAGTGCCTTAATATTTGGTCTTATTTAAGTTCAGAGTGTGTCTGGATGATGATGATGATGATGATGATGATGATGATGATAATAATAATGCATCTTAACATTTAAAATATTTAATGATTTTGTAAAATGAAACTGTTAGAGGCAACAAATTATTTATTCTAACAAAAAGGTCAAATGTAACTTGCCTCAGGTAACGGGAATCAACAGGAAAAAGCATCCTCTACCGCTGGGACAGAATTCTTTCCCGAAACAAAATGCAACATTCACCGTTAAAAACTCTTTACGCGTTTATTTATGCAGTTAATGTCACATGACTCCAAAATATAAGTGCATCATATTCACTATACTTTCCGTTTAAGTTATTCAATGTGAAGTAAAATGATAAATTTCCGTTACTCGAAACTGAATATTAAAGTAAGAAAGAAAATACCTTGTTTCGAGGTATCAATAGAAAAGACTTTAGTGGTTTATGTATTGCAAAAAAAATAACTAATCATGTGAAGTGAAAACATCTATATTGAAGCCTACAAAAACTTATTGCCTGGACATAAACATACAATTTCGCGTCAGGTATAAATTCCGTCAGGTTATGCTAGAGTCACCTCATAGTTAATTAAATGATAACATATGACAGCTGATTTCATTTAGCAGCTGTTATTAAGTTCCGAAGCAACTGTTTTAACACATTGGTTATGTTAAAGAAAATGGTTATTATTAAATAGTTTTGATCAGTTAATAGATTGTTGATACATGAATTTATTTAAATTTTGATAAATCTCAATACAAATAATTCAATTAAACGATAATAAAAGCTATGTATTTTTAATCCAATTTTTTAAATGAAAACATTCTTAGGCGCCTCTGATACCTTTTAAGAACTGAATTCAATTGAAATTGTTGAAAAAATATGTATTCACTACCCATCTAACAAATGTTTTTTTTAAATAATAAATAACAATAATAATACAATAATAATAAATAAAAATAAGAACGAATAAAAATTTATAAATTCATATTTTCAGCGATTTTTTTTTAATTGCAAAGTCATTAGCTCTAATTTATTAATTGTAGTTCAAATTTTGTGTTAAATGTAAAAATCTGTATTATTGTTTCATTACATTATAAAACATTTTCAGATAATTTCTCATTAAATATCCCAAAATTAAATGTCAATTCAAGATTTCTGTAGACTTGGCTATAAAAGTTTTCACTTCGGTCTGCAATCATTCGAGCACCACAACCTATTAATTTTTTTCACGTTATGTTTGAAAATACCAACCTGTTCCCTTCATCATGTCTTCGGGATGTTTACCAAACTTCTAGTTAACGTTTTAAATATATTTAATGTAGAGTAACCATATTAAGTCTTGTTTTAACTATAAGTAATTAATACATTTTTTATCTAAATGAATATAACCCACCAACCGCAATACGAAAATCTTTATTTTACTACAATTACTTTATGTACATTTCGATTACATGGAGTACTACTGAAGATGATTACCATGTAATCGAAATGTACATAAAGTAATTGTAGTAAAATAAAGACTTTTGTATTGTGGTTAGTGGGTTTTATTTATTTAGATAACAAATTAGCCCATAATGCTCAACAAATTTATTAATTAATATATAACTAAGTGAATTCTTTAGAGCTTACATGCTAACGCGTTTGAAAACAATCGATTCATTTACGAAGCTAAGCCTTTACACTTAGTTATGTATTAATTACTTATAGTTTAATCAGTGAATTCTAGAAGATTACAACAAGCAAATTGTTTTAACTGTTGACTAGAAATGACACCCTTGATACGTCCAATATATTGA
>JBAIZL010000001.1:238403620-238503620 GCA_036971475.1 Prosapia bicincta
TACTATCCATCCTGAATATATGTCAAAACCTATTGCCATCTAAATATAGTCTTGACCTAATGCCACCTAACAGAGCGAAAACAATGACCATTTGACCATATATACATTCACTACAACTACTATCCACTCTGAATATATGTCAAAACCTATTGCCTTCTAAATATAGTCTTGACCTATTGCCAACTAATAGAGCGAAAACAATGACCATTTAACAATATATACATTCACTACAACTACTATCCACTCTGAGTATATGTCAAAACCTATTGCCTTCTAAATATAGTCTTGACCTATTGCCACCGAATAGAGCGAAAACAATGACCATTTAACAATATATACATTCACTACAACTACTATCCACTATGAATGTATGTCAAAACCTATCGTCTACTAAATATAGTCTTGACCTATTGCCACCTAATAGAGCGAAAACAATGACCATTTGACAATATATACATTCACTACAACCACTATCCATCCTGAATATATGTCAAAACCTATTGCCTTCTAAATATAGTCTTGACCTAATGTCAAATGTAGTCTTGACACTCTGCATATATGTCCAACTTATTGCCTTCTAAATATAGTCTTGACCTATTGCCACCTAATAAAGGGAAAACAAATGACTATTTTCCAAATATACTTTCACTGTAACTACTATCCACTCTGAATATATTTGTGACATGTCGCATACTAAAGTCGGTTCAGAATGTGTTTGCGCCTGATGTAAACACTATCACGAGGCGAACACGTGCAAGGGACGGTACGCTATGAGTCCGGTTCACAATCATGCATCGGCAATTGGGCTACGTCTTACACTGGTACACTTAATCATTCGAAAAAGAGAATTATAGACTAATGAAAGTAATAAGACTATTCAATAATTTATGCTACAAGTTTTTAACTTACCATGTTATTATTTCATGTTTAAGGGGTCTGCAAAATCCGATTCCGATGACGACGAGGAACTGTCCTCAACAGCTATGACGAATGGCTCGATGTCTTCAATTATATTGTCTAATTTCCACATATTCGACTCTTCAACGTCCACCACATGTTTCACATATTTTTCCCACTTATCAGGTGTAACACGCGAGACACCTTCGGTTAACAGTCTGTGCACCTCTTTAATGTTAAAAGTAACATTGTTAGACGCAACATAACCTTTAACCTCAGCCCATACCATTTCTATTGGGTTTAATTCGCAGTGATAAGGAGGGGTTCTCAAAACTATTCTATTTGTTTCTTTAGCAATTTCATCGATAACGCATTTTTTAACGAGGCAACGAGCTTTAGTAATTCGACCTTCAACATGGATTCATCTGAAAAAATCCCTTTGTCAGTCAACCAATTTCGAATTTGTTGCTTATTCCAACGGGTCGTAGGTAAGCGTTCTACTTGTACAGAATGATACGGAGCGTTGTCCGTTACGATAACGCAGTTGTTGTCCAATTTCTGTATTATCGCGGAAAACCATTAAAATTTTCACCATTCATTTCTGAATGGTAGTCAGTATATGATTTTGATTCGAAAATCAACAGTTCATCTTCTACAAAACCTTTTTGTGACCCAATATGAGTGACAATAAGTCTCTTACCCTTTCCAGTTGGACATTTTAAACCCGCCGACAGACCCCTCAGAAAAGCATCTTTACTGGAACAGACTGACTTATCTGTCCAAACCTTTGATTTCGTATGGCCTGCATTGACCCACGTTTCGTCCAAATAATAAATCGTACGACCTTCCTCGCGATAGGCTTTTATTTTTCTTAAGTAATCTCTTCTCCATAGAATAATATCTTCTTTGTCTAACAGTATACTTTTACGGTTACGTTTCTCATACCTGAAATTTAGCTTTTTTAATATGTGAAACAAAGTGGTTCGTCTTAGGTTAGGTAAGCCTAACTGTTCGTCGGTATTAACTAAGTGTAGTACTTTATTTAAAGTCGGAAGTTCGTTTTTAAAAAATAACTCATGTACTTTCTTCCTTATAGCAGTTTTTAAAAAGTCATCCATATTATTAAAAATAGTTTTGGTTTTTGGTTTCCTTTTGGCAGGAGACTTCAGCGTACCCGTTTCTTTTTTTTCTTTAACGATTGAAAAAACACTTCGAGCAGAAATTCCTGCAGATATCGCTACTTTCTGCAAGATGTCTTTGATACGGCATTCTGGATTTTCATCCTTTAAATTTTTATAAAGGCGTAAAATAACTTGTCTTTGCCCGGAGTGTATTACTTGTCCTCGTTTATTTTTTTTGACAGGGGACTAATTGTTAATCGGGCGGCAGGATATTTCAGTTTTGTCACGAGGTCACTCAGCCAATAGGGTTGCCGAAATCGTTATGTTCACGTGAACAGTTCACCACTCCCTGGCGCAAACACATTCTGAACAGACAGTAGCCTATACATAGTCCTGACCTAATGCTACTTACTGGACAAAAAACAATGTCCATTTTCTAGGGATACATTCATTAAAACTACTACCCATTCTGAATATTTTTGTGACTTATCACACATAGTCTTGACATATTGACATCTTCTAGAGCAACAATGAAAACCTACTTGACCTACTTGAAAAACAGTGACTATTTACCAAATTTATATTCTTTGTAACTACAACTCATTCATAAAATATGTGTGGCTTACTTAACCTTCCACACGGTATAAAGGTTTGACTTGTCTCCTATTTAAGGACAGTTATATCCCGGTTCGCTTTCTTCGCTTTCGGCGACACAACAATGAACTATTCTCCTGTTCGTACTATAATTATAATAGAATGCCATTTATTGTGAATAAACCCATAACTTTCACCATCGACCATTCACTAGCACTTCGTCATGCCCATTGTTTAATTAAAGGCATGGCCTTTAGGGCCTGTAAGAACATAATTGATATCTCTGGGGCTCTTATCTTACTCTGTACTTTCCCGACAGTAATCTAGTTTAACCGTTTAATATCATTTCCATTTAGGCGATAAAATCCTCCCAAATCCTAGAGTGCATAGTCTTTCCCCTGTGGACAGAGGATGATCCTTGAGATATGCATGACATTTAAGTCATTTAAAAAAAATATGTTTAAGGGTTTTGAGTTATTTTTCATGTTTGCTGTTTATGTTAAATATAGTCTTATCAATTATGGTTAAAACTATGAATAAACTTTATTTAATATCTGTTAATAACTATTTAAAGTGTTTGAGATTAATGACAGATCAAAGACCATCTCTTTTTTCGTGAATTTGTGGATAGAAAATAGAAACGTAGAGTATTTGTATTAATTATCATGAATTTGTCTGTGATTTCTCATTAACCTTAAAACTATAATAATAAATTAATGCCCACGCATTTTTAAAAACATTTACGTAACTTTATGTGTAAACAATATGCATAACCGTACTGCTATTATGAAGTGTGAATCAACAAAGGTTGAAAGTCAATTTTCGCTCGCGTTAGGCTCCTTCGTACAGATTCCAGCCCGTAGCTGAGTAACAGATCACGTCAATATGTCGGATGGAGTGATTGATTCAAACAATAAACTGTGGTTTCCTCCGACAATGTATCAAATGTTGAATTAAGCCGGGAGATATCGGCCTTAATCAAGCCCCTTATTACGCCGGTCGTGTCATAGCCAGGCAATAATTTCCAATGGTATATTCCATGCCAAACACTCTCCTAACCGTTCCCATAAATCCCTTTCCTTGTACAAGTTTCCCGTCTAGGATTATCGCAACGCTTTAAGCTCCGACAGGGTGGGAGGGACAATGCGGTTTTGTTTTCGAATCGTGGCGAGGATTTTCTGCCGAGGCGAGCACAGTTCGTTTCCATTTGCATTTCGTTGAGACGCCGTGTCGGAGCTGTGCGCGACAGGGATTTGCAGCGAATGTCTTGAAATGTTTGGTTTCGTTTCTAATTTGCATTAGTCTCCCTCCTTCTCGCTGTCTTGTAAACTTTCTTTGGCGAGTCCCTGGCTTTAGAATGAAATTAAATTCAGGATGTAGTCTCGATAAAAGGAAGTGAAAGATAATATTGCCACAGCTTCCCATAAGGTAGCCGTAACTAATAGGAAAAATGCTGTCTTATAAATAGCGTTTATGTTTGAGCATAGATCGATTTTTCATAATTTAAAATAAAAAACCCACTCGGCTGTACTATTTATTTATATTTACGTCATTATACCAGACAATTGTACAGGAAACTTTAAGCTAATTACGCTATGCATAATGTTTTACAACCATCTTGGAAGACTTTAGATATTTTTAAATTCCTATCTATTTCTGTCCTCCTAATATTGAAAGTACGGTCCCACATTTCGACCTCTCATTCCATTCTTACTATCAAGTTTTGTTTTTTTAAGTTGAGACTAATGAGAATTCACTCCGATGATAAGCAACACCCATCTGTGTATTTTCATAAATTATAAGACGGGGCAGAGCACATAACCTTCAATAACCCCATTAAAGACTAGGTCTATTTCAGGTAAGCTACTCTTTCCAAGCGATGCTATAATTTTTCCTTGTCCTCAGTAACGGGGGATCCTAATGATCTTTCCTTAGTCCTACATAACCCATATAGGCTACCTTTCACTTTCCTTCTAATAAGATATAGAAAATATAGGATTAGCTTCATTAATAATGGAAGGACACTGACCAGTGTATGAAAAATAAATAAAAATGGTGAAAAATTAAAGAATGTAGACGAAGAGTACTAAAGCTTTTACCCCTAACACCTTCGACGGAAGATGCTAATGTTGGGGTGTAAATATAGTCCAGTACAACCTCAAGAATGATTCCCCCTCTAACTCATGATCCCAGACCCAGATGATTAGCATCAGGTCTGAGAGGGGGGGGGTCTTGGTGCCACAACTCGTTATACCAGTCTGTAAGAGCACGAAGACCATTCTGTAGGTCCTGGACTGTAAGCCCTGAGAGGAGACGGTACTCCAACATCAAGATTTTAATCTCTTTTTCAAATTTTATTCAAGACTAGTGATCCTTCGGAATGACCAGGTCTTCAGTATATCAATACCAGGTCTGTTATTTAAGTCCCAGAAGTGCAACCTGACCTTTATCGACTATCGGTTTGCCTTTCCTAAGAACCAAACCATGAGACTAGGGACTTGGTCCTAGACGGTCCCAACTTACAGGTGTAATACTGTCATCGACTAGAAGATACTGGAGAAGCATGGCTTACAAGAACAAGGCTCCAACCCCAATCTAGTCGAGGGTGTCTCCCACCTCAATATGGCATCGATAAAGCAATGCTTATATATGGATGGATAAAGAGACAAGAAACTCAATTTGTACTGGTAGTTTGCTGGAGTGGATTAAGACTATTTACTATACAGAATCCCCTATCCACTACATCATCGCCTAGTGATAGGGATGAAGAAGCATTGGTTGAATTTAAGAACAGGAAGTAGCATGAAACCCACTAGGGTTAGAATAACGAGTGGCCATTGCGGCTTTAGAAAAGGAAACCAACTCTCAAGCAGAGTGAACAAGATGTATTTCGTTCTAGACATATCCTCTCCCTAGACGTATCTTACTTTTTTATATTTACTCAATAAGATCAAAGCTAATATACCTTACAGTTTCCCATGAAAATTTAGTAAAATAGTTTGAAACGTAGTTTAGACTAAATGAAGTATAATACAACCACAATATTATCTTACTGTGAAATATTATTACTGAAGTTAGTAGAGACAGCCAAATAGTGGATGAGGCACAACAGTTCATATGGCTAAGGCAAAGTGAAAACATTATAAAAGAAGATTAAAATTTGCCTTAAAACTAAAAATACGTTGTTACGCGAAAGTATTCATATGACTTCGAAATTCCATCATCTTGGTTAATTTAGAGCTTTTAAAAGTATATCAAATCCATATACTATATCTTGTTTCACGCTCCCTAATTCAAACAACATTATTTTATAAAAATATTATATTTTATACTCTATTTTATATGGAGTATAACCTCTTATTTATTATGAAATTTAATTTTCATACTTTGTTTTAAAACTACAGAAAAATTACACAGTGCTGGAAATGCACAAACGTCAACCACTTGAATGTGGCTCTCGCTAACTGCGCCCTCACATCCACTCTATACTAACACTCCTCTGCAATACTTTATGGCAGTTTCGATGTGTTTTCAGCCTGTCCGTAGAAGTAACATAACAACCGAGTAAATAAATGGTCACAAACTTCTAGAGGAATGAGCTAGGCATCACTGCAGAGCAAAACCAGAATCCTTCGTTCAGAATAGAGATTTGTAAGATATTAATTAAGGGAGTTTTAATCTTGCAAGTTGCTAGCGCTCCATCTTGTTAGAACGCAAAAACATCACGTCGAGCTTCTAATTGTGGGAGGAGGCAGCTCCGCAACTCTTAGAGGTATGTGTCCAGTGACAGTGTTCTCCTCCCGGCCATAAACATTCCCTACCACATGGCGTATTCACCTTAGAGGAGCCTCGTTAGCAATAAAGTGGTGGATTTTAACTTACACCAAGTAAAACTTTACTTCATCGGAGGCAACGTGCAACTAGCATTTCATCGGCTATTCGCTCCTTGGTGGTAAATCTGCACATATGAACTCTTTTCTCTTGACTATGATCTATAACATTATACAATATTTGTATTTTATTCGGCTTTAAATCCAAACATATTCACACCCACCAATCAGCCTTTAGTTTATTAATTATTTATTTATTTAGCCAACGCCCGTCCGTGGCTGTTGGGCCATAAGACGCCGAGCCTCCCAGTATCATATCGTCAGGTCTTCGGGTAGAAGGTCGAGTTCAGGGCAGTGCCGAAGGTGATCGCCATCCATTCTTGTTGTGAGTTACATAGGGGGCAGATGTCGTTCTCAGCCAAACCAATGCGATAAAGGTGTGCTTGGAGATAATCATGACCTGTGGTAAGACGGAATCTGGCGACAGCTTCAGCTCTCTCCAGGTGCGATGGAATTGGTCCCTCCGTTGCAAGGCACTCCCAAAATCAGCCTTTAGCGTTGTCCCTTGCTTTATATATTGTGTTGATTTCTTCTTCGAAATAAAACTGCTCTCTATTTATTTGTTACTTCACACAAATATCTCCTTTAGTGAGCCGTTTCATCCACTGACTACTTTGTGTCCTTCAGGAGAGTTGTGATCATACATGGCAATTTAATCCTGTAAGGACACTATCTAAAAAATCACCACACTGCCTCTCCTTAGTAATCTTTTAACCTCTTGATCGCCCCTTCAACAAATTCTTCTAATATGATCTAGAGTTGAGTAGAAGGATATCTTCTGCTTGGCATGACTGACGGATTGTAATTATTGTTCCATTATTTATAACAGTTTTAATTTAAAGCTCTTTTTCATCCTATCCAATACCTCTACACTAATACCATCAATCAGAGGCTATCCTCAGCATCCGTAAGTAACGTCTCATATCAAACGCCCTCAATCTCTTCGTGATATCCGTCTCCAATGACCATCCTTCCAGCAATACAGAAAACACGCATCCGCTTAAATCTGCAGTTTGTGGTCTTTTTTAAACGAAGGATAATTGAGAAACGGCTTTAACTTAATAAACACGTCACATACATAAGATTAACTCCTCACTAGCAAGCTTGTTCAATTCCAGCTTTTATCATTTGGTCTGATACTAAGGTATCTTTATCGTTTGATACCAAAGCCTGTAAATAAATTAATGGATATTACTTTCTGAAGCTATAAAGTTTTTAATTCCATGAAGGTTTTTTAAATCACAAAAGGATAATTTTCTATTTCCTTGTAATGAAATAACAATGTCCATCTGATCCATCACTGAAAACCTAGATATGCATTGACAAATATAATTAAAATATGAGATCAACCATTTTGAAGATAAATGTATATTCTACTTACAGGTAAGACTTAGATGATAACAAAAGGCTTACTACATGATATATAGGCCTAGACGTTAAATATCCATACATGTTTCAATACAAGATTTCTTCTTCAGTGATAACCGTGAACTGTAATTTAAAATCGAAAATAAAAATGTACATTCTAACAGAGAACTGTTATCACTAAAGATAACAATTTGTTTGTCAAAACATCCCTGAATATTCAATAAAGTCTATATTAATCACTTTAACATCAGTTTATGACTATCCAAACTTTAAATTTTGTAAATTTGTAAAAACTTTCTGGGGCAGAACGTTTCCGATCGCTATGTGGCGATCTTCATCAGTGTCTTCTCACACTGTAGAAGATACTGATGAAGATCACCAAATAGCGATCGAAAACGTTCTGTCTCAGTAAGTTTTTAAAAATTTACAAAATGTAAAGTTCGGATAGTCATAAACTGATGTTAAAGTGATTAATTAAGTTTCACTGAACGTAATTGACTACAAAATTCAAAAGTCTATATGTTGTGGGTGGTGAGTTTTTGCTTTTATTTAATAATAATAACAATAGCGACTTATTTTTATATTAAAGAAGAGACAAGATGGTTGACTTCCTTAAAACATATCAAGGAAGGTTCAAGCAGTACCCATGGAACTTAATGTGGCTAGCACTACCCTTCAACCACTCATTATTACCCTAGGATTGACTTTACATACAAATTTTCACATACTGGGTCATCTTAGGGGCTGTATCCCATAAAACATTCTTTGGCACCACGTGGAATCGAACTCAGAACCTTACGTTTCGTAGTCAAGCGCTCTACCCACTTCAATACGCAACCAAGTTCTTATATAAGTTATAAATGAAATAATCACCTTCTATTTGCTCCCTGAACATGTTACAATAAACTTACTTTATTTTAAGTCGGAGTACATACACTCTCCATAAATCACAAACCATTTAATAAATTTATGATCCACTCACGCACAGTCACGCGGATTATTTTACTTTGCTTACTGTTTGCCAATTAAACTTTTAAAGTCAGAGTAAATTAATAAATTTTATTTTAAAAACCACATTCTAAATATCCTAATCTAAAATAATAACTTCTGTTGAATCTTTTCTCTAAAAATGTTGATTTTATCTTGAACGATACATAACATCTCTGCTGAAAATATATTTTAAATAAATCTAACGCCTCGATCGACTACGAAAGAAGAGCCACTCGGAGCTTGGCACACTCGCCAGGGATTCAGCCTTGTGTATTAAGTTGTCAAGTGGAGCGATCTATGTACCAGCATAAACAATATTTATGTCTAATATATCACTCGGCGCAAAACAAAAACAAATCTACAAAAGCATTATCTTCAAATATTCCCATAATGGGTCTAATTTATGTCGCTTAATTCCAACAAGCTTACATAAATTCTTGACGTTTAGGGGATGAGGGATGCCAACCCCTCTTCGGGTTCGGACTTTTAATAGAAGCTGGCAATAAATTCCACATCCTTGGTTGTTATACAGTAATGGGCCGGTGATGATTTAGACGCTGTTCCTAATGGCCATTATAAATAGGTTGCGTTCTGTGAGGACGGACTTGCTTTTTGTAAAAGTACGCTGCGACTTGGCGTAAACAAGTTAGCATGACGAGAGTGGTGGCGAGCTCTTTGTATCGATTATTGACAGTTTCGAATATTGCTCTCGATCTGGTAATACGCCAACGTAAGCTGATCTATATATTGTAGATAACAAACAAAGTACACCATCGATATTTAGTGGATAAAAAAACAAACAAATAGGTAAATCCTAAAAACAACTTGAGTATTTTATGACTAGTTGAATAAATAAATATATAACTGTTCACGAGGTCACAACTATAAACACTAGTCTCAGTGACGTATGCCATCATCAACATTAGCGATACTATTACAGAGTTACAACTCCAATAATGATGACACAATCGCAACTCCTTATCTCTAATGCTGATGTGACATATACCGTATAAAAATTATGATAATCGATTATCGATTATTGTAAGTTTCATGTTGAATATTGATCTCGATCTGATAATACTTGAAAATAGGCAGATCTCTCTGTGTTGTAGGTAACGAATAATGAAGATGTAACAAAGAAGTACGACAATCGATAATTGACGTGATGGACTAAAGAAACAGACACTTGAATCAACCCTAGAAACGATTTGAATATTTTATGACTATTTGAATTAATAAATAATAGTTCATGAGCTCACAATTACAAATACTTTAATTTCCCACTCTTTTCGATGACGTGTCATCATCAACTTTAGAGCTACTACTACAGAGTTACAACTGCAATAATGATGACACAGTTACAACTACTTAGGCCTATATCTAATGAAGATGATGATGATATACGTCATCGAGACCCGTATGAAAGTAACTATTATCGATTACCGATTATTGAGATTTTCGTGTTAAATATTGCTTTCGATCTGATAATACTTTAAAATAAGTCTCTCTCTCTCTCTCTCTGTGAGTTGCAGATAACGAATAATGAAGCTGTAACAAAGAATTACGACAATCGATAGATCGACAAGTTGATGGACTAAAAAAAAACAGATACTCAAATCAACCCTACAAACAATTTGAATATTTTACGATTACACGAACGAATAAATAACTGATCACGAGGTACAATTATAAAAACTTTAATTTCACACACGTATCGATATGCCATCACCATCATTAGAGATACTACTTTACATTCACAACTGCAATAATGATGACAGTCACAACTACTTATCTCTAATGCTGATGATGTCATAATTACAATTATCGATGATCGATAATTGACAGATTCATATTGAATATTGCTCTTCATCTGGTAACACTTCGAAAGAGACGGGTCTCTCGGTGTATAGATAATATAAACTGAAGCTGTAACAAATAAAGTACGACAATCGATAGATCGACAACGTGATGTACTAAAATAAACAGGTATTTAAATTAAAACAACTTGAATATTTTATAAATAATTGGATAAATAACATTTCGCGAACTCACAATTATAAACACTTAATTACAAAATTTACTTGTTCACTCCAAGAAAACCTTTTTTTATGATTTTCTTGGTAATTAAGTTTTATGATTCTTAATTGCAAACATTACCGTTCCTAGTACCAAAGTTAACCTAGAAGTGGCCACAACAAAACGTTATATTTGTATATACATTTAAACAAATAACACACAGTGTTCAAAATTTCCAAACTTTCGACAACCGCCAGAAGCTTACATATAACAAGCACGAGTGTAGTGAGCAATAGCTGGATCTATACCACTTCTATAAAATTCCAAGATCTATTTTATATCAGTTAATCTATTCCTTTGGTTTAATTTATTTTAGGTTTTGTATTTGCGTTCTTTTATTTTGCTTCAAAGTTCAGAAGCCCTATAACGCAAACATTGTCTGATGTCACGGTCGAAAAGTTCTCCATAGTCCAAGGTAAGGCAACCTAATGGCATGCGTGAATTGGATTAGCTTGCTAAAGGGTGGCTTTTTAAGGAAGTTATAATCGGTTGAACCCTGAACGTTTATGAGCTAAAGGATTTCCAACGGCTATTGCCCCATTAGAACTCCAATAATGCCCCACACACAGAGGCGAAATCATAAGGGTCTTTACGAAGAATATGATATAATCAATAAATAAAATAACAAAGTTATCTAGATTCATTATAAACATTTTGGTGAGCTTGTAACATCATCATCAGATGATATAATTACAAAGAAGTTACAAAACCAAGTCTTTGTAGCTTATGCGTTGGTTTTGTAACTTGTAGCTACACACTCTGATGTTGATGCCATGGCCATCAAAATGTAGTCTACTAAAGGTTTTTAACTAGATGCTTTTAAGCTATGTATTGTAGTATGGTGGGTGTTTGATTAGGCGTATTTATTGTAATTTTGCCACTGTTTTTTATTGTATTTAATTTCAAAGTAATCTTAAGTTTTCCAAGTTTTAATTTAATTTTGTTTAAACCGTCAATTGCCACCTAACCATATTTTTTTACTTATAACAATTTACAAACAGATAATTCGTTGCTAGATACAAAATAGGCTGATAATAATTGAATGCCTTAAAAAATAGTGATCGTTTTGTAAAGAAACGTTCACTTTTATACATATCCATGCGTTTGTGAATTGAGGTTAAGTTTGTACTTTTTTCATATTCTAGTCAGTATTTATAGTTTTGAATATTTAATTGTTTTATTCAATTTTTTTAGAGTAAATACGAAAATATCGAAGTTTTAACCTATTAGCACTAAAATCATTGTCAACTATTGCCTGCCAAACGTATAATTGATGAATTGCACCAAGTCTGTACGTACAAATTGTTCTGAATTTTCTCAATACTCTGTTCTCGGAATGTTATCTACCGCTATTTTCATCCTATATAATACTGAAAAGATAGACCACTTAAGCTTGTTAGATACTAAAATATAAAAACTTTGTAAATCGACATTTCTGTCTAACAATGTGTACTTATTTAATCATAGCCTGAACTTTCTGTTATTAATTTTAAAACAATTTAACATAAATGCTAATGTAAGAATACACGATGAAGAAACCCGTCCACTTTTCACTATTCCACAAACCAATTCCTAAATTCATATTCCATACGAGTATAACTAAATTAATGATTTGTTAAATAATTCAAAAAAAAAAAACGCCGTTGTGAAATGTAATCTACATCGGTAGGGAGTAGATGAAGACGTGGATACCGAAACAGCCGGAGTAGAAAAGAAACAAAACACAACTGATGAAATATAGCCACAGGGTGTTGTCATGCAATACTGCTCTGCGTTGGGCGAGAAGCTCTAAATTCGGCCTTTAGACGGAAAAACGGCCCCTTGTAAGCGCCTCAACGCTGACGTGACTGAGTTATGGCGCTGGGGCAATTTATGAACATTTCTAATCCTATTCAAGCCTCAGACTGGATCCACGGGAATATGAGTTTATCAGAATCAAGGGCGTAAATCAGAGCCGGGCCCAGTTTTACCTGGAAACAGCGCCGACGTATGATGGCTCAGATTTACTTGAACGCTTTAAAAAGGAACTTAATGCTGGACAATTCTTTCGGTAAGCAATAATATGAGCATGGAATTAAGCTTAATTAAATAATGCTCTCAACTGGATAATTTACACTGAAGACGACAACTTGTATCTACGAAACATGTATACATGTATAAGAAACAATATATAATCTATGGCTTTGTATTTAGAAGTGAATTTCGTGGTTTTTATAAGATATATTTATAAGTTTTATCCAACAAGTATTTCTTTTATTTTAATTATATTGTTATATTTAAAAACTAGAGGCCAACCCTTCTATTTAAGGAATACTAAAACATTTGCTTGTTATTATGTGTGATTAAACCAACTATTGGTAACGTCTAATCAGTGCTGACTTGATCTATAAAGACGATATTAAATATGCTAAACGTTTCTGTGGACTTTGTACACATTTTCATTCTAGAACTTTTCTGGAAGCTTTTCTCCAGCATGGAACTCCAGCATGCATTGCCACATGCACGGTAAATTTCTCTTCGTCATTATCTCCGTGTAGAGAGGTTGGAAAACTCAAGAAAGTGATTCTTCCATTCAATGTTATATTTTCCTCCAACCCCAATATCAAGTGATTACTTCCTTTGCTATTTTCCAAGTAACTTAAATTGGCTCGATCCTTCTTCTTAGAAGAGTGTGTAAAGGGTAGTCACATATTTACTGACCTCGATAGAGAGTAGGTTTAAACTGATAATGTTATTTGTATACTTACAGCCGGTATCAAATATTGTTTTTTATTATCAGATTCATCCTCCAATTGTAGCACCGCCAGTTAACCTTACAGAATACTCGAGCTCTCACTACTTTAAAGTACTCCAAGAATTGGTTCATAGGAACCCTCCGAAACTCCTTTAGTCTCCAGAGACTGACGACTATTGAGCGGCGATTCAAGTAAGCATTTCTGTCCATTCAATGCTATTTTTTCATTCTACTTCCTGTAGCAGAGGAACTAATTTTCTTAGTCTTTTCTAATTCTATTTACCCTTTCTGAATTCTTATTCTTAAAAGGAGGAGTAACGTATAAGAGCTCAACAATGTCCCCGATAGACAGTAGGTGTAATTCAAACACCCGACTCGTGACGTCATGATTACTTATCCAAGTATGATTATTATCGCCTGTGCAGGAAAAATTTTTTAATATAGACAGAATTAAAATAGGGACATAAAACCACATAAGTATAGAGGGTATAGTCGGAATCAGGACATCACGTGCCGTGAGAGGTGGTTTAGAGATCTGTCTGTCCGTGACAACATCGAACAAGAAGAAGGATAACGAAGGGCAGATGGGATTAGGTAGGACTAAGCACCTAATGATACCATTATAATAGATCATGTACCTGAAGAGTACCAGGGGCATAAAGAAGGGTCTACCTGTCACACTCGTGGGAGAAGAAGGATAACGAAGGGCAGATGGGATTTGGTAGGACTAAGCGCCTAATGATACCACTATTAGAGGTCATGTACCTGAAGAATACCAGGGGCATAAAGAAGGGTCTACCTGTCACACTCGTGGGTGAAGAAGGATAACGAAGGGCAGATGGGATTAGGTAGGACTAAGCACCTAATGATAAAATTATAATAGATCATGTACCTGAAGAATACCAGGGGCATAAAGAAGGGTCTACCTGTAACACTCGTTGGAGAAGAAGGATAACAAAGGGCAGATGGGATTATGTAGGACTAAGCGCCTAATGATACCACTATTAGAGGTCATGTACCTGAAGAATACCAGGGGCAAAAAGAAGGATCTACCTGACACACTCGTGGGAGAAGAATGATAACGAAGGGCAGATGGGATTAGGTAGGACTAAGCGCCTAATGATACCACTATTAGAGGTCATGTACCTGAAGAATACCAGGGGCATAAAGAAGGGTCTACCTGTCACACCCGTGGGAGAAGAAGGATAACGAAGGGCAGATGGGATTAGGTAGGACTAAGCGCCTAATAATACCACTATTAGAGGTCATGTACCTGAAGAATACCAGAGGCATAAAGAAGGGTTTACCTGTCACACTCGTGGGAGAAGAAGGATAACGAAGGGCAGATGGGATTAGGTAGGACTAAGCGCCTAATGATACCACTATTAGAGGTCATGTACCTGAAGAATACCAGAGGCATAAAGAAGGGTTTACCTGTCACACTCGTGGGAGAAGAAGGATAACGAAGGGCAGATGGGATTAGGTAGCACAAAGCGCCTAATGATACCACTATTAGAGGTCATGTACCTGAAGAATACCAGAGGCATAAAGAAGGGTTTACCTGTCACACTCGTGGGGGAAGAAGGATAACGAAGGGCAGATGGGATTAGGTAGGACTAAGCGCCTAATGATACCACTATTAGAGGTCATGTACCTGAAGAATACCAGAGGCATAAAGAAGGGTTTACCTGTCACACTCGTGGGAGAAGAAGGATAACGAAGGGCAGATGGGATTAGGTAGGACTAAGCGCCTAATGATACCACTATTAGAGGTCATGTACCTGAAGAATACCAGAGGCATAAAGAAGGGTTTACCTGTCACACTCATGGGAGAAGAAGGATAACGAAGGGCAGATGGGATTAGGTAGGACTAAGCGCCTAATGATACCACTATTAGAGGTCATGTACCTGAAGAATACCAGAGGCATAAAGAAGGGTTTACCTGTCACACTCGTGGGAGAAGAAGGATAACGAAGGGCAGATGGGATTAGGTAGGACTAAGCGCCTAATGATACCACTATTAGAGGTCATGTAGTTGAAGAATTCCAGAAGCATAAAGAAGGGTTTACCTGTCACACTCGTGGGAGAAGAAGGATAACGAAGGGCAGATGGGATTAGGTAGGACTAAGCGCCTAATGATACCACTATTAGAGGTCATGTACCTGAAGAATACCAGAGGCATAAAGAAGGGTTTACCTGTCACACTCGTGGGAGAAGAAGTATAACGAAGGGTAGATGGGATTAGGTAGGACTAAGCGCCTAATGATACCACTATTAGAGGTCATGTACCTGAAGAATACCAGAGGCATAAAGAAGGGTTTACCTGTCACACTCGTGGGAGAAGAAGGATAACGAAGGGCAGATGGGATTAGGTAGGACTAAGCGCCTAATGATACCACTATTAGAGGTCATGTACCTGAAGAATACCAGAGGCATAAAGAAGGGTTTACCTGTCACACTCGTGGGAGAATAAGGATAACAAAGGGCAGATGGCATTAGGTAGGACTAAGCGCCTAATGATACCACTATTAGAGGTCATGTACCTGAAGAATACCAGGGGCATAAAGAAGGGTTTACCTGTCACACTCGTGGGAGAAGAAGGATAACAAAGGGCAGATGGGATTAGGTAGGACTAAGCACCTAATGATACCATTATAATAGATCATGTACCTGCAGAATACCAGGGGCATAAAGAAGGGTCTACCTGTAACACTCGTTGGAGAAGAAGGATAACAAAGGGCAGATGGGATTAGGTAGGACTAAGCACCTAATGATACCACTATTAGAGGTCATGTACCTGAAGAATACCAGGGGAATAAAGAAGGGTCTACCTGTAACACTCGTTGGAGAAGAAGGATAACAAAGGGCAGATGGGATTAGGTAGGACTAAGCACCTAATGATACCACTATTAGAGGTCATGTACCTGAAGAATACCAGAGGCATAAAGAAGGGTTTACCTGTCACACTCGTGGGAGAAGAAGGATAACGAAGGGCAGATGGAATTAGGTAGGACTAAGCGCCTAATGATACCACTATTAGAGGTCATGTACCTGAAGAATACCAGGGGCATAAAGAAGGGTTTACCTGTCACACTCGTGGGAGAAGAAGGATAACGAAGGGCAGATGGGATTAGGTAGGACTAAGCGCCTAATGATACCACTGTTAGAGGTCATGTACCTGAAGAATACCAGGGGCATAAAGAAGGGTCTACATGAAACAATCGTTGCAGAAGAAGGATGATAAAGGGCAGATGGGATTAGGTAGGACTAAGCGCCTAATGATACCACTATTAGAGGTCATGTACCTGAAGAATACCAGGGGCAAAAAGAAGGATCTACCTGTCACACTCGTGGGAGAAGAAGGATAACGAAGGGCAGATGGGATTAGGTAGGACTAAGCACCTAATGATACCACTATTAGAGGTCATGTAAATGAAGAATACCAGGGGCATAAAGAAGGGTCTACCTGTCACACTCGTTGCAGAAGAAGGATAACAAAGGGCAGATGGGATTAGGTAGGACTAAGCACCTAATGATACCACTATTAGAGGTCATGTAAATGAAGAATACCAGGGGCATAAAGAAGGGTCTACCTGTCACACTCGTTGCAGAAGAAGGATAACAAAGGGCAGATGGGATTAGGTAGGACTAAGCACCTAATGATACCACTATTAGAGGTCATGTAAATGAAAAATACCAGGGGCATAAAGAAGGATCTACATGAAACATTCGTTGCAGAAGAAGGATAACAAAGGGCAGATGGGATTAGGTAGGACTAAGCACCTAATGATACCACTATTAGAGGTGTTGTACCTGAAGAATACCAGGGGCATAAAGAAGGATCTACATGAAACATTCGTTGCAGAAGAAGGATAACAAAGGGCAGATGGGATTAGGTAGGACTAAGCACCTAATGATACCACTATTAGAGGTCATGTACCTGAAGAATACCAGGGCATAAAGAAGGGTTTACCTGTCACACTCGTGGGAGAAGAAGGATAACGAAGGGCAGATGGGATTAGGTAGGACTAAGCGCCTAATGATACCACTATTAGAGGTCATGTAGTTGAAGAATTCCAGAAGCATAAAGAAGGGTTTACCTGTCACACTCGTGGGAGAAGAAGGATAACGAAGGGCAGATGGGATTAGGTAGGACTAAGCGCCTAATGATACCACTATTAGAGGTCATGTACCTGAAGAATACCAGAGGCATAAAGAAGGGTTTACCTGTCACACTCGTGGGAGAAGAAGGATAACGAAGGGCAGATGGGATTAGGTAGGACTAAGCGCCTAATGATACCACTATTAGAGGTCATGTACCTGAAGAATACCAGGGGCATAAAGAAGGGTCTACATGAAACAATCGTTGCAGAAGAAGGATGATAAAGGGCAGATGGGATTAGGTAGGACTAAGCGCCTAATGATACCACTATTAGAGGTCATGTACCTGAAGAATACCAGGGGCAAAAAGAAGGATCTACCTGTCACACTCGTGGGAGAAGAAGGATAACGAAGGGCAGATGGGATTAGGTAGGACTAAGCACCTAATGATACCACTATTAGAGGTCATGTAAATGAAGAATACCAGGGGCATAAAGAAGGGTCTACCTGTCACACTCGTTGCAGAAGAAGGATAACAAAGGGCAGATGGGATTAGGTAGGACTAAGCACCTAATGATACCACTATTAGAGGTCATGTAAATGAAGAATACCAGGGGCATAAAGAAGGGTCTACCTGTCACACTCGTTGCAGAAGAAGGATAACAAAGGGCAGATGGGATTAGGTAGGACTAAGCACCTAATGATACCACTATTAGAGGTCATGTAAATGAAAAATACCAGGGGCATAAAGAAGGATCTACATGAAACATTCGTTGCAGAAGAAGGATAACAAAGGGCAGATGGGATTAGGTAGGACTAAGCACCTAATGATACCACTATTAGAGGTGTTGTACCTGAAGAATACCAGGGGCATAAAGAAGGATCTACATGAAACATTCGTTGCAGAAGAAGGATAACAAAGGGCAGATGGGATTAGGTAGGACTAAGCACCTAATGATACCACTATTAGAGGTCATGTACCTGAAGAATACCAGGGGCATAAAGAAGGGTTTACCTGTCACACTCGTGGGAGAAGAAGGATAACGAAGGGCAGATGGGATTAGGTAGGACTAAGCGCCTAATGATACCACTATTAGAGGTCATGTAGTTGAAGAATTCCAGAAGCATAAAGAAGGGTTTACCTGTCACACTCGTGGGAGAAGAAGGATAACGAATTGCAGATGGGATTAGGTAGGACTAAGCGCCTAATGATACCACTATTAGAGGTCATGTACCTGAAGAATACCAGAGGCATAAAGAAGGGTTTACCTGTCACACTCGTGGGAGAAGAAGGATAACGAAGGGCAGATGGGATTAGGTAGGACTAAGCGCCTAATGATACCACTATTAGAGGTCATGTACCTGAAGAATACCAGAGGCATAAAGAAGGGTTTACCTGTCACACTCGTGGGAGAAGAAGGATAACGAAGGGCAGATGGGATTAGGTAGGACTAAGCGCCTAATGATACCACTATTAGAGGTCATGTACCTGAAGAATACCAGAGGCATAAAGAAGGGTTTACCTGTCACACTCGTGGGAGAAGAAGGATAACGAAGGGCAGATGGGATTAGGTAGGACTAAGCGCCTAATGATACCACTATTAGAGGTCATGTACCTGAAGAATACCAGAGGCATAAAGAAGGGTTTACCTGTCACACTCGTGGGAGAATAAGGATAACAAAGGGCAGATGGCATTAGGTAGGACTAAGCGCCTAATGATACCACTATTAGAGGTCATGTACCTGAAGAATACCAGGGGCATAAAGAAGGGTTTACCTGTCACACTCGTGGGAGAAGAAGGATAACAAAGGGCAGATGGGATTAGGTAGGACTAAGCACCTAATGATACCATTATAATAGATCATGTACCTGCAGAATACCAGAGGCATAAAGAAGGGTTTACCTGTCACACTCGTGGGAGAAGAAGGATAAAGAAGGGCAGATGGAATTAGGTAGGACTAAGCGCCTAATGATACCACTATTAGAGGTCATGTACCTGAAGAATACCAGGGGCATAAAGAAGGGTTTACCTGTCACACTCGTGGGAGAAGAAGGATAACGAAGGGCAGATGGGATTAGGTAGGACTAAGCGCCTAATGATACCACTGTTAGAGGTCATGTACCTGAAGAATACCAGGGGCATAAAGAAGGGTCTACATGAAACAATCGTTGCAGAAGAAGGATAATAAAGGGCAGATGGGATTAGGTAGGACTAAGCGCCTAATGATACCACTATTAGAGGTCATGTACCTGAAGAATACCAGGGGCAAAAAGAAGGATCTACCTGTCACACTCGTGGGAGAAGAAGGATAACGAAGGGCAGATGGGATTAGGTAGGACTAAGCACCTAATGATACCACTATTAGAGGTCATGTAAATGAAGAATACCAGGGGCATAAAGAAGGGTCTACCTCTCACACTCGTTGCAGAAGAAGGATAACAAAGGGCAGATGGGATTAGGTAGGACTAAGCACCTAATGATACCACTATTAGAGGTCATGTAAATGAAGAATACCAGGGGCATAAAGAAGGGTCTACCTGTCACACTCGTTGCAGAAGAAGGATAACAAAGGGCAGATGGGATTAGGTAGGACTAAGCACCTAATGATACCACTATTAGAGGTCATGTAAATGAAAAATACCAGGGGCATAAAGAAGGATCTACATGAAACATTCGTTGCAGAAGAAGGATAACAAAGGGCAGATGGGATTAGGTAGGACTAAGCACCTAATGATACCACTATTAGAGGTGTTGTACCTGAAGAATACCAGGGGCATAAAGAAGGATCTACATGAAACATTCGTTGCAGAAGAAGGATAACAAAGGGCAGATGGGATTAGGTAGGACTAAGCACCTAATGATACCACTATTAGAGGTCATGTACCTGAAGAATACCAGGGGCATAAAGAAGGGTTTACCTGTCACACTCGTGGGAGAAGAAGGATAACGAAGGGCAGATGGGATTAGGTAGGACTAAGCACCTAATGATACCACTATTAGAGATCATGTACCTGAACAATACCAGGGGCATAAAGAAGGGTTTACCTGTCACACTCGTGGGAGAAGAAGGATAACGAAGGATATATGGAATTAAATACGACTACGAAAAGGGCTATTGTATTGGGAGTGGAGGAAATTGTGTCCCCACCCCCCAAAAAAATGGTTGCTGATTTGAAGTAGACTTGAACCAAGGTGACGAGAAAATAACATCCGCTACCCGGAAATGCAAGGTTTTATCAGCATTGGTATTTTGGTACGTGGCATCGAGGGGGTTTTAAAATAAATTTATACTTGCTAGGGTTTTGGCGCTGAATACGCGCCAGATGCACACAGTGACACTTGCGCCCATGGTGAAATTGCGACAGTTGGGAGCCCCACATTACCTCCTGTATTAAGTACTATTATAGCCTATATGATTCCCATCACACTTTACCCAGGCTGTGGAATTACTAAGTGATGGAAAACTAGTTTCTCCATCATTTCCCAAAAACTAGTTTTCTATCATTTAGGCGAGTTTGAGATCAGCTAAAAGTGTTCATTTTTATATTTTTCGCTTTTTTAATCATAGTATATATCATGGTAATTTGTCATGTTTTTTTTGTTATTATTAATGTTATTTTTTTTGTTTTTAGTGACAAATTAGGTAGTATTTACAAATACTGTTATAATTTTAGCTGTCTTCAGTTAGAACTTAGTCTAATTTTTATTTTTAGGTAGGTCAGAGAGCAAGACATGTCTTTATGTCGCCAGTTTCTTTGCACTTCTTCATCGTTTTATTAATTTTCTCAACCAGTTTCATTTATGTGCGTTTTCTTATCGTTCCTTTAAGGTTTAATTGTAACACCATGTATGCGCAGACCGCATTTTCCGCTTCAGTTTTGAAACAACTAATCAATTTTTTTATTCTGGGATTAGGTCCGTAGGGTGTTGCTCAGTTTGTTATTCCATCCTTCAACACCATTAAGGCGGCACGAATGTCACTGGGCGCAAGTATCACCAGGTGCAACTGGCGCGATACTTTTGGGGGTCAGGTAGTTAGGCTTGTCGCACACTGGATCCGTTTAGTTCAGTCCGTCAGCTCAGTCGCTTCCGCCAAAATACGGAAACAATGTAATCAAATGTAGAACAGTATACTATACTAAACATCAACACTAAACAAAAACACTAGGCTAGAGGATAGAAGAAATAAGCACAAATCTATTAACACACACACTTCCACTAGCTTAACTGGCCGAGTGTTATTTGAAAAGGAATACACGCACATATCAGTTACAAGGCTGTAGCCCCCTTCCTCCGCATCTCATTCCGCAACCACACGGAGTTTGGACCCACACAGTACAGCATCCGTTCCGTGAGTTCAGTTCAGTCCGCTCCGTCCATCTCAGCCACTTTTCGGTCAGCGAGCGATTTTTGCGGAAGCGACTGAAGGAACGAGACGCTAAGAGTACATATAGTAGTCTTGTGCAACTGAACTCGGATGGTCTGACACATATTCGCAGTGCTGTGATTATTGGAATCGTTTATTTATTTATTTTTAAGGTGAGTTTTGATGAACGACTCATTTCAGTAGTACAGGCATATCCAATGTTGTACGACCTGTCACACAAGGATTACTATAATATTACAATGAAGGAGGATACTCTCCCTCACTATCCCGTGCAGCAATAATACTGTGCACCCATTTTTTTTTCTTTTTCCTTCATACTTCATCATCCTCTTCTGCAGCTAGTGTCAATGCTATTACATCGGTTTCTTCGTCACTACTGCACTTACGGAAAACCTGACACAAAGAATTTACATGCAAACATTGACAGTGTTTGTTGACCACTGGAGGTTGGCGCTCAAACTTAACGACTGAACTGAGCTAACCGAAAGGACGCAATGTGTGGGAAAACTGCCGGAAAGGAGCTGACTGATCTGAGTGGACTGAACTGAACTTATCCAGTGTGCTACAAGCCTTAATAAAGTAAACACAAGTACGCTTATAAATATTATTTCTATTTAATATTTTATTCCATCTTCTATCTATACACTAAGACCTTTGAAAATTGATATACAATACTACACTTGTCTATAATAATATTATTTTTTGAATACAGCCGTTTTATTAAATGGGTCCCATTGGCAACTAAGACCGACTTCTATACTGCAGACTTACATTCGAGACTCGTTTTGATTTCTATCACTTGAAAACTACTACTATCATTGCCCTAGTTCGACTGTTAATGAAGCGTTTTTAAGTTACAGAAGACAGACTTGAGTTACCATTTCTGACAGTTAGTTTGTTTCTATGTCTCTAACACGTTTTATTTAATCCTTAACCTGCAAGTTGTAAAGACCTATTTCGTAATAAATCTTTACTAACACCTTATTTAAACATAAATACATAGGATTCTCATAAATACATTAAATTATGCACAGTCTGTAACACAAGCATTTAATGGTACCAAACGGTGGAATTTTTCTGCCTAGAAAGGTTTAGATTAAATGGAAAAGAAATCAACAAATTAACAATAACTACATCCAGTAAAGTATTCTAAACAGCCTAGAGAGCTTTCTAGCTTTGTCACATTATACATTATACACACAGAATTTTGATTTAGAAGCTTCTAAGCAAATTGAAAAGAACAAAGCTTCAGTAGAAGCGATGAATCAGACCGCACAGTAAACACGGTCATGGGACAACTAAACGGTTGGATTTTAATCAGGATATCGAACTAAGAGGACATTAAAACGGCAATATCTCCACTCATAATTCTCCAAGTCGGGCACCAATTAGACTCTCTCATTGACGGTAGTCCCCCCTCCATCTCGAGAATGTATATCATAAGGCTGACATTATAACCGGCCATTTATTAAAACCAGGCTTTTCGTCCAGAAGCCCATCGTATATTAAAACAAAGCATCGTCACAATACCGTATTCCCCTTTCTGCGTCGCCCATTCGTTAGTTCCGATAGCGACCGATAGGTACCGCCTCGATCCATCTTGGGGTAATAACTCATTGTGAGTAAAATTTATGAAATTATCCCTACCCTTCCTGTATAAGCTATATATATTTTCACCTATTGATTACATTTAAACAAGGGCCGAACTCTATCTGGGTTTAGCGTGAAATTATTCAACCTTGCAAACCTCATACACTCAAGAATGTGAACCATTTATAAATAATAAATTGCCTCTCACTATTATTCGAGTTATGCACGTTCATTTTCTAAACTAAACTAAATACTTTTATAATTTATATTAAACATACTTAGTTAGCTCATTTGTACACTTCTGTAGCCAACAGTTGTTTAAAGAATTTTTTTCAACTCTCGAAGCTTTATTTATTGTTTAAAATGTAGAAACCTCTTCGTACTCAGAAGGTTTTTGGAGTAAATAGTTCTTTTTGCTAGGTATGGTTGTATGGTTAGCTCGGGGAATAAGTCACATCCGTCACGCTTCATTCCATCACGAGACGTTAATAGTGATAACGTACGATTTCACACAGTAGCTGTTGTTTTAACACGTATGATGTGTTACTTTATTAATTGTAAATTATTAAGTTAAAATGCTACAATTTTATTATTTTTATCACTTAATACATGTATTACTTTATATATATAACTTTTATATATACATGTAGGCCCCTATATATATATTTTATATTATTTTTTTAATTAAGACTTTCTTAGGCCAATCTGACATTTTTATAAGAATCAATTTTCATTAAATTCGTTACCTAAAATATTTATTCAGTAAATGTTTTAACGTCTAATAAAAGTTTTCCGAGAACTATATTATTTCATTTATTAACTACATTACAACCTCTATCAACTACACTCTACAAATGAAGTATTCACTTCTTTCTAGTGCTAGTCTATTACCTAATCCCACCGACTCCCATTTTGTAAAGTGTTTTACCAAAAGACTGTTTAATTGAGCCAAATAGCCTAAATGAGCCCCTCAAACGCTTGAATCATTGCTTGTTGGTCCATGGTTCCTGTAACATTATACATAACCGCCGTATCTAAATGGTATCACGTAAAGGCTTGGTAGTGAAATCCGAAAACTTCCGATTTATTAAAAATATTTTAACAGGCATTAACACCGCTTTCACACACACATATTGAGCGTTAACAATAACGAATTATTTCAACAAGGCGTTATTGGACAAATCTGTAACGAATACAGAGTAAAAATACTTTTTATGGATCACAGAAGCTCTAGCAGGTGGTCTGTAATCAGGCTGTTAATACTTGACTGTTAAACTTACTAATTCTTGAACCTTGAGAGGTAAATTTACCAATGCCTCGATCTTGATTGGTAAACTTACCAGTTCCTCGATAATGACTGGTAAACTTACTAATTCGTCGATATTGACTGGTGAACTTACTAATTTCTTGATCTAGATTGTAATCTTACTAATTCCTCGTTCTTGACTGATTAACTTATCAATTCCTCGATCTAGATTTGTAATATTGCCAATTCTTTAACCTTGACTGATAATTTTACGAATTTCTCGATCTAGCTTTGTAATCTTCCCTATTTTTCGATCGTGACTGGTAAACTTATCAATTTCTCGACTACATTGGTAATCTTCCGAATTCCTCGATCTTGACTAATAAACTTACCAATTTCTTGGCTAGATTGATAATCTTCCCAATTCCTCGATCTTGACTGATAAACTTACCAATTCTTCGATCTAGATTGGTAATCTTCTCAATTCCACGATCTTAACTGGTAAACTTAGCAGTTTCTCGACTAGATTGATAATCTTACCAATTTCTCGATCTAGATTTGTAATCTTCCCAAATCCTTGATCTTGACTGGTAAACTTACCAATTTCTCGACTAGATTGATAATCTTACCAATTTCTCGATCTAGATTTACAATCTTCCCAAATCCTTGATCTTGACTGGTAAACTTACCAATTCTTCGATCTAGATTCGTAATTTTCCCAATTTCTCGATCTTGACTGGTAAACTTACCAATTTCTCGATCTCGACTGATAAACACCAATTTCTCGACTAGATTGATAATATTACCAATTCTTCGATTTAGATTGGTAATATTTCCAGTTCCTCGATCTTTACTGGGAGTCTTACTAGTTCTTCAATCTATATAGGTAACAATACTTCTGCTTTTCTCAGTATATTGGTGCACAAATATTTTACAACATATAGTTTTATAACAGCACTTTGATTGGAGTAGATGTGAAAGGTCATTTTGCGGAAAGGAAATTACTTGAGCCACCTGTAAATCACAATTATTAATAGCGTATAAATAGTAGATGAGTATGTGTGTCACAGATGCAGGTTACGTGTGCTCCGAACTTAATCTGTGTTGACAAAGGTAAGGTAAATTCCTACAACAAATCCACTGTTTACTATCCGAGAGAGTTTCATGAGGGAAAAAGCACCTCATAAACCTAAAACCTTCTTCAAACTTAATTATTAATTCTAAACTCATGAAGTACTTTGTCAACATTTAAATTCTTCAAAGGTTATAGAAACTATTGTGAAGGTTTCGCGCGTTTTACTCTAGTCCTAGGACAATTCTCTGTCTCACTTTTCCTAATAACTACGTATTGCTAGGATCCTGCGATAATGTATATTGAGTAGTGTTTTTTTTTTTACTTTATAGACTAAAAGCTCGGTAAGCCCTTGTGATCTCACATATCGCGATCCACCGTCGTC
This sequence comes from Prosapia bicincta, assembly GCA_036971475.1. NCBI lineage: Eukaryota > Metazoa > Arthropoda > Insecta > Hemiptera > Cercopidae > Prosapia > Prosapia bicincta. The sequence goes on from JBAIZL010000001.1 coordinate 238,430,074, forward strand.
TGTATTACTGAAGGTTTTGTCCATCTCCTAAATTAAAGAGCTATTTCTTGCCTTAGATAAAAGGGGTATAAGATTTACAACACAGATATATATATTGTTTAAAACTACTACTGTATTTTATAATAACTTTTTATTAAACTCAATTAATTTACAAGAATAATTTTAATTTTCGTATCAAATCTGAAACAAATCTTGATGGTTTTTATTAAAAAATTTTAACAATAATAATTATAATTACATTACATTACTATAACAAAGTTTATTCCTTGTTATTCCTTTGAAATAACTACAAAGTCCCTTACAAGTTTGGAGATAAAAAAGGGTCTCATCAAACAGCAAGTTAACGATTCTTCAATCTCCATGTGTATCTTATATTTATATTATTAAATTAATTAATGTTTTAAATTAATAATCTAAAGATATTATTTTGAAGTACATAACAAAAGACTTGATTCTAACTAAAACTGGATAAGTATATTAGGCTTTGTTGAAAATCCGGGGCTTGGGTTATTTCTTCTGGATATTTCTGAGACGGTTATTTACTTCAGCCACGCTGTTAGTTTCGTGCTACTTATACGCACCCTTTTAATGCAATTCCTGTAGTTATTTCTGTTCACGTCACAGAATATCGTGTAGTTATTTCTATTTGTGTAGATTTACAACAAAGATTTAACGCCAGGTGATATTTTAAAAACAAATAAACCAGGGCAAGTGAACCACTTTATTCAGAATCAATTGCGTTTATTCTAACAGTATGTTTTTTGACTTGTTTTTTTTTTTTTGTTATCATAACTGTCAATTAAGACGGATGATAAAATATTTTTCCCAAACGTGCCAACACTTAATAACTAACGCAGCAAACAAAAACAAAATGTACGCGTACATGACTAAAACACGCGTCTCGGCTTCCATACACATCCAGGATATCACTCATCGCGATGCGAACAGCTACGCCTCCCGCCAGTCCGCTCGCTATGTCAACAGATCTTATGGTTCAACTCTTGAATAAATGAAACTGGTTTCGGAATTAATAGAAATGCATTATTTACCGATAAATGTGGCCGGATGCCGGCTGCTAGAATGAAAAGTATAATTTATGTTGTATCTTTTTGTAGAAAGTCTGGCGGAGTGGAGATATTTAAACCGGCGGACACTCCATCTCGACCCCCCGAGTTATTTACTCATCTTACGTTTACTATTCTACGTACTTTATTGTCGATTTGGACAAGTTTTAACTAAAGAACGCTCACAGATATGCAAATGTCTGTCTTGCTCGTACATTGTGGTCCTACGAGCCTGAATACCTTACGTATGGGCCTAATCCCGCTCCGGATCTGGCGAACGTATTTACTTCTGTACATTACGATTCCTTCTATTGTCGGAGGCGTCGCGTTAGAAGCAGGTACGCGCAGCTGTTATGGCTGCGTCATTTCAATGCACTTTGCCCAGTTATCTTGCAAATACTCGTGCGTCTCGTTACTCATCCTTTAATAAATATTAGGAATATTTGAAACCTAGAACGCCTACTTGCACTTAACGTAGCCGTTACTCTGTTTTAGAAAAGAAAACACTCATAAAGAACACTGTTTTAGGAAAGAAAACACTATTAAAGAACACTGTTTTAGAAAAGAAAACGTTATTTTTCAATTATGTTACTCTTGTATGTTTTAGGAAGTAACACATAGTCGTTTATTAGTTTTCAATTATGTAACTGTTACTTCGTTTTAGAAAGTAACACTAGTTATTATTCAATTACGTACTGTTACGTTTAACAAAGTAACATGTTATTTTTAATTTCATAACCGTTACCATATTTTACGAAGTAGCACGTTACTTTTCAATTAAGTAACTGTTGCATTGTTTTAGGAAGTAACACATGATATTTTCCAACTATGTAATATTATTTCGTTTTAGGAAGTAACGCGCGTTATTTTTTAATTACGTGCCGTTACATTGTTTTAGAAAGTAGCAGACATTAGTTTTCAATTACGAAACCTTTAGACTCTTTTACAAAGTAACACGTTATTTTCAGTTACGTGTTTGTCCCTCGTTCAAGAAGTAACACGTTATTTTTGAATTACGTAATTGTTATTCTGTTTTAGGAAGTAACGCGTTATCTTTTATTCAAATAATTGTTATAGGCTACTGGTTTATGAAATAACACGAAATGTTTCAATTACGTAACTGTTATAGCCTACTGCTTTAAGAAGTAACACTCGTTATTTTTCAATATATTAAAAATATATTTGTAATGTTAAATTAAAACTTTCATATCTAAAAGTAGCATTTAATTTTTCTACATATCTTATATTTACTTATATAAATCATTTGTTGACTTTTGGTATAGATATTAATTTATAAAAATAGGTATCTCAGACCTATATATGGAATGTATCTAAACTTCAAGGCTATCTCTCGAGAACTGAATCTGTGACTGGAAATAAGATAAATATCCCAGGATCGAAAACGCTTCGCTACCTCCATTAGGCTAGTGAAAATTGTCGCCTAAATTTTTGCCGCTGCGGTCAAATTAGAGCTGAATCAATAGTTCCAAAACTCTAACCGTACGAAGTTTTTTTTAAAAAAAGGAGAAAAAAAAATATTAAATTAAATTTGTACTTTTATATTTTATATTCGACGACGAATAGCCCAAGTATATAGACAAATAAAATTCATAAGTATAATGACGCGTTTTTATACCACCGATACGGTGTGAAAGAGACAAGATAGATCTGCTTCACGTGGGCCAGACGGTATTCTAGAAAATCATGTCGCTCAGAACTACAATTCAACGAATCGTATTACCTTAGGGTGGCCCCTAAGGCTGAGTACCTGGAGGAGAAGAAGCACACAAAATGTCTTTGGTTCTACTAGGAGATAACAAATGAAATAATATCAAATTTAATTGTCTTAAAAAAATTATCAAATGTAATTGTAAGAATAATAGAGTTTAATGTAAAATTTATTAAACAAAATCGAAGATAATTTTAGAAATAGGAATTTAATTCAATATAAAATTGACCAAATGAATTAGATTCTTAAGAGAACGTACTCTTACAGACAAAACAGAGGTTCAATGAGACCGCCATTCTTTTCAATGCAGCATTCAACTCGCCGAATCAAAACGTTAAAAATTTTTCATAATATGACAGGATGTTTTTATTTGCTACGGCTTATGTGATAGTACTTGTTAGCTCTTGTAGCGACTTCAATGGTACGTGAGAAGAGAAGTATAATTAAGAATCTAGAAATGTGTGCATGAGATATGCACACGTACATGCTATCCTTTTGATATTTTCCTTGCATTATAAAATTTGTACCAATTAGACCGCAGTAACAGGTGACCGAAATAGTCCATCCTAAAAAACCGACTTCGCGTGACTATGCCAGATGAAGGGGGCAGAGCAGAAAGTCAAAACCGTTGGTAATTTATTAAACAGGCCGGCCATCACTAAACGTGTACTGGCCAACTCGCTTCGCTCTATGTTATTAAACAGTGCAGCACCTCGGCGGTATCACTACTGTGCGAGACATTTCCGTCCCGTATGTCCTACTGTGTCCACGCACGGTCCTGACCAATGCCCAACTTGCTTCATGCACTCGCATCGGTATCGTCAAGTCAGTGTAAACATAAATGACTTTTTTTTTAAATTACAATAACTATATTAAAGAAGAGAGGCAGATTCATTATTTACGAATGTGAAATAAATCCACAACTTTGTGTATTGCACTACAAGAGCGAAGATGGTGGAACGAGTGGGTAATTCTTTAGCTTTCGGATAAAGAGGATTTCTACAAATGTGGCCCTGCACACGTGGCTAATGTCTGTACTAGGTTTTGTGCCCCAGCTTAAATCATATCTATATTCCCAATCGCCTATCTTTCTTAGGCGATGTGTTATATTGGCTGATTGCTAAACTAATGACCTTCAAATGTTTGTAAAATAACATCCAAAAAACTTGAAGACAAAAATTAATTTTAGGTTAAACATTATAAAGAATTATAAAGCCTAAATATCGTTATAAATAACAACCTGCAGTCGAATTAAAACTAACGACCAACAAACTATTACAAGCTACCAAGAAAAAACACTAAAACACAAAGAAAAAGGACAGTAGGGTAAATGACGTTCTGAAAATAGTTCATCTGAATATCGACCTGTAATCGAATAAAAACTAACTACAACAAAACAATGTAAAAATAACAATCAGGAAACCGCTGTAAACTAACAACCAGCAAAACCATGTATACTAAAACCAGCAAACAAATGCAAACGACCATGAAACCATTGTAAACTAACGACCAGCAAACCTTTGTAAACTAACGACAAACAAACCTTTGTAAACTAACGACCAGCAAACCACAGTAAACTGGCAACCTACAAACCTTTGTAAACTAACGACCAGCAAACCACAGTAAACTGGCAACCTACAAACCTTTGTAAACTAACGACAAACAAACCTTTGTAAACTAACGACCAACAAACCTTTGTAAACTAACGACAAACAAACCTTTATAAGTTAACTACCAACAAACCTTTGTCAACTAACGGCAAGCAAACCTTTGTAAACTAACGACAAACAAACCTTTGTAAACTAACGACAAACAAACCTTTATAAGTTAACTACCAACAAACCTTTGTCAACTAACGGCAAGCAAACCTTTGTAAACTAACGACAAACAAACCTTTGTAAACTAACGACAAACAAACCTTTATAAGTTAACTACCAACAAACCTTTGTCAACTAACGGCAAGCAAACCTTTGTAAACTAACGACAAACAAACCTTTGTAAACTAACGACAAACAAACCTTTATAAGTTAACTACCAACAAACCTTTGTCAACTAACGGCAAGCAAACCTTTGTAAACTAACGACAAACAAACCTTTGTAAACTAACGACAAACAAACCTTTGTAAACTAACGACAAACAAACCTTTGTAAACTAACGACAAACAAACCTTTATAAGTTAACTACCAACAAACCTTTGTCAACTAACGGCAAGCAAACCTTTGTAAACTAACGACAAACAAACCTTTATAAGTTAACTACCAACAAACCTTTGTCAACTAACGGCAAGCAAACCTTTGTAAACTAACGACAAACAAACCTTTGTAAACTAACGACAAACAAACCTTTGTAAACTAACGACAAACAAACCTTTATAAGTTAACTACCAACAAACCTTTGTCAACTAACGGCAAGCAAACCTTTGTAAACTAACGACAAACAAACCTTTGTAAACTAACGACAAACAAACCTTTATAAGTTAACTACCAACAAACCTTTGTCAACTAACGGCAAGCAAACCTTTGTAAACTAACGACAAACAAACCTTTATAAGTTAACTACCAACAAACCTTTGTCAACTAACGGCAAGCAAACCTTTGTAAACTAACGACAAACAAACCTTTGTAAACTAACGACAAACAAACCTTTATAAGTTAACTACCAACAAACCTTTGTCAACTAACGGCAAGCAAACCTTTGTAAACTAACGACAAACAAACCTTTATAAGTTAACTACCAACAAACCTTTGTCAACTAACGACAAACAAACCTTTGTAAACTAACGACAAACAAACCTTTGTAAACTAACGACAAACAAACCTTTATAAGTTAACTACCAACAAACCTTTGTCAACTAACGGCAAGCAAACCTTTGTAAACTAACGACCAACAAACCTTTGTAAACTAACGACAAACAAACCTTTATAAGTTAACTACCAACAAACCTTTGTCAACTAACGGCAAGCAAACCTTTGTAAACTAACGACAAACAAACCTTTGTAAACTAACGACCAGCAAACCACAGTAAACTGGCAACCTACAAACCTTTGTAAACTAACGACCAGCAAACCACAGTATACTGGCAACCTACCAACCATTGTAAACTAACGGCCAGCAAACCATTGTAAGCTAACGACCAGCAAACCAGTGCAAACATACAACCAGCAAGCCATTGTAATGTAAGCGACAAGACCTTTGCACACCTCGTCTAATATCTATACGACGTACATTCTGTATGGTACATTGCATACGGTACAAGGCAGGCCTTGACTACGTATAAGTAGCTCGGGCCCGTAAATCGCCTTAACAAAGCGATCGCGGTCACTTAAAAACCACCTCTAAACACAACTCCCGCACGCAATCTCCTGCTTTCAAACGTCGTATGCATAAAAACATGTCGTATGTATAAAAAAATGTATTTACATCAATTGTGTTAAGTGTAGACAAGCGTACTAGAGCTGCTTCTATAACTCAAACTTCGAGAGTCTCTCATGATTGTGATCGCCCTTGGTCTCTGAAGCTGACTTCTTATGTAGTTTTTGTAAAATGTTTCCCTATGATATTCCCGCTAATAGAGTAAATATTTCGGGATCTCAGAGCTTCAGTAATGCAACATGGATGTTATAGTTAGCTGTAAAAACCGTCATAAACTTAACATCGAAAATAGTGGGAAAAAATAGTTTTGGGGAATGAGAAATTGTATATTAAAAAATGTTATTATAAATATATACTATATATTATTATATTCAACTACTTGTATTATTATTTGTTGTAATATAAATAACTAACTTATGTCTCTTACCTGATAAAATATAATGAATAATAACATTTTAACTTAATAATATACTATAAACAAAATGAGCCAACCTATGTGATAAAACCGTTGTTCTACGACTTAACGTATAACATAAAGTCAGCTGTTGTACGAAATCATATGTGTTTGCTTACTTTAAGCTATAATATGAAGCGTGTGGTCGTTCATGTGACGTCACTATCTGATATTAGTATTCAGGATAAGACTAAGACTGTTCTAATTGCTGTTACATGTCACTCTGTAAATATTCAGCAAACACTGTTATGATATGATATTTTTCTGCTAAACGCATTATAAATGGGTTGACTATTACTCAAGCTATTACGGTCTCCTGTTCCAAACACTGCCACATTGACGCAGTGTCAATCTTCATCAGTCAGAACCTTCTATGTATATATATACACTTGTGTGTGTGTGTGTGTGTGTGTGTTTGTTTGTTTGTTTAGTAAATGCGCTCGCGTACTTGTTTGTGTATGTATATATTTATGTATATTACAGTATTTGTGTCCACTGTATAAAAAGAAGTGGAAAATAAATTTTGTAGTTTTTACATTATAACTTTTGTTTGAAACAATCACAGTTCAATCACAGTTCTTACTTATGAACAAAAAGAAATTTTTATTTACCCCTTAAAATATTCAACATAATGTAACCCTGTCAAAACTATTGCATAAGAAACATATTCTACGCGAGAAGAAATTATATTCTCTTAAAATCTAAATGAGTTTGAAAAATACATTGCATATGTGTTGTTTCCAGCGTTGTCCCATTTCCTTTTGATGTCGCGTTTTTTAAAAATCTCTTAATTTAGAAGTTTCTCAGCTGTCTACACAGAAGGTTCTGCCTGATGAAGATTGACACTGCGTCAATGTGGCAGTGTTTGGAACAGGAGCCCGTAATAGCTTGAGTAATAGTCAACCCATTTATATTGCGTTTAGCAGAAAAATATCATAACATAACAGTGTTTGCTGAATATGTAACAGCAATTAGAACAGTCTTAGTCTTATCCTGAATACTAATATCAGATAGTGACGTCACATGAACGACCACACGCTTCATATTATAGCTTAAAATAAGCAAACACATATGATTTCGTACAACAGCTGATTTTATGTTATACGTTAAGTCGTAGAACAACGGTTTTATCACATAGGTTGTCTCATTTTGTTTATAGTATATTATTAAGTTAAAATGTTATTATTCATTATATTTTATCTGAACTGAATCTGCACAAATACATATACACAAATATTGTAATATACATAAATATATACTTACATAAACAAGTACGCAAGCGCATTTACTAAACAAACAAACAAACACACACAAACACACACACACGCACACACACACACATACACACGTGTGTGTGTGTGTGTGTGTGTGTGTGTGTGTGTGTGTGTGTGTGTGTGTGTGTGTGTGTGTGTGTGTGTGTGTGTGTGTGTGTGTGTGTGTGTGTGTGTGTGTGTGTGTGTGTGTGTGTGTGTGTGTGTGTGTGTGTGTGTGTGTGTGTGTGTGTGTATAAACATATAGAGTGTGTGTATAAATTTATATATTAGACTGTGCTATTGCGCGCGAGCGCATGTGTGTGTGTGTGTTTGTGTGTGTGTGTGTGTGTGTGTGTGTGTGTGTGTGTGTGTGTGTGTGTGTGTGTGTGTGTGTGTGTGTGTGTGTGTGTGTGTGTGTGTGTGTGTGTGTGTGTGTGTGTGTGTGTGTGTGTGTGTGTTTGTGTGTGTATGTGTGTGGTTCAAGATAAGGAAAGCCCTTTACAAGTCGATGTTTATTGATTCTTTCATTTCGTTTGTCTAGATATGTAATCGAAGGGGAACATCTATGACCAGCTATGACAGTAAGAACATTAATAAGTGGATTTACTATAAACTGTGTTTTCATTTGTTGAGCATAATGGGCTTGTGCGTAACCGTCAGCAGGATTAACGTGAGTGTAATATTGGAGGTGAGTTAATGAGACTGCTCTGGTGTGGTATAAAGAAGAACTATGGTTCTGGAGTAAGGTCTCATCTCTGAGGTAGACATACTCTCTAGTGAAGTGTTAGAGGGGGGTTTATACGATACTACCTCCTTCACAATTACTCCACGCTACTCTGCGATCCTCCGTCTGAGGAGAGAGCTCTGGATATTATGTCCCTATGATTAATAAGCCCTGAGAGCAGATTATGTTACCTGTAGTTTACGTGCTCTCAACCGGTTATGTAGAACGATGTGTGCACGCTACTATAAGGTCCGAATTACCCTGGAACGGTAAACAGGTTTTTATAACAAAATACAATTTTATTGGATTCAATGAAATTATACAGATTGGGTTTTCTCTGTAGTCAGTGACTGCTTCAACGGTTTGTTACAAAAAAAATTCACTTCGATTAAAAATGCCATTTCTCAGACCTGGGTAAATGCCTAAAGGTTCTAAAAACAACTATAAACTATTTTTAAATTCATCCATCTAGATTTTCATCCCTTTCCTACGTTTTTCACGTACCCGTCGAAAACGCTGCGTGTTATTACCACAGCCCAATCTCTCGTTCGAATCTAAACCTCGGCAGCCCGAACAATAGCCTAATGTGATACAACCCCATCCTCTGCTCTCTTTGGAAACGGTTAAATTATCGCACCGTCTGTAATCACACGCCTGGGAGAGGGGACCGTCCCACCCCCTCCCTCAAGTAGTGTCCGTTCTCAAAATTTATAAAATGATTTGTGTGACGTAACAACCCCTTCAAGTGCAATTCCCAGATAAACTTTGTCCGTCCGTGATTTACGTCGCGATGCTGATAAACTCATATTCTTGTGCCCGGCCTCTGTCTTGAATAGGATTAGTCTGCTCCATAAATCGTAGAGGACGCCGAGTCACTGTCGTGGCGCTTTTACAAAAGCTTGTTTCCCTTACAAAGTATAATAGCCTGCGACAATTTATGTCATTATTTTTAACGATGAATATTTAGAGTGCATTTTCAAAATGGACTATTTCGTTGGACATTGGGCTCGTCTTGTGGGATTTTATATTTTCAAGCCTCTTAAAACTATTACTTATAAAGTGTTATTTTACATTCCTACATTTCATATTTATTTTCTGTATTTACCCGTCTGTGGTCTTCCATTGCATTACGTATAATCCAGTTCATTTCTTCGTTTGTTGTTGCCGAAATCATGACTTTGTGAACAATATAATTGAACTATGGCGTAACGGCCGAGAAGAGGGCACCTTTTCCAACACAGTTGAGAGCAAGTATACTAACTTGTCCAGACGATACCTGTTCCTTAATCCCTGAACCGGGGGATATTGTCTTTTCCTTACTCCTCCCTAATTCCATCTACTCATTCCTATCCTTTTCCTTACAAGAGGGTATAACGGGGAGGCGGTTTTTATAATCCCGATATATAATACGTCTACTTAACATAAGCGAACATCCCAAAACTGTGGAATAATTTTAATCTATTCCAGGTTCCAGGGTAACATTAAACCCTACATCTTCCATCTGCATTCCCTATCCTCTTCTTTACAAGAGGGTGTAACTCGTAGACACTTTTTTTATAATCTCGATATAGAATGAGTCTACTTAATGTAGGCCCTAAGTGAAAATCCACAAAGCCATGACATATTTTCCTTTTCCTCCAGGTTAAAGGGTATCATTAATTCCTTTATTTTACCTTATTGCATCTGCCATCTTATCTTTTTCCTTGCAAGAGGGTGTAAGAGAAAGAAACCTTTTTATAATCTCGATATAGAAAACGTCTACTTAATGTAAGTGAAAATCCCTATACTGTGGTATATTTTCTACTTTTCCAGGTTCCAGGGTATCAATAAACTTTACATCTTACCTTATTTTATCTGTCAATCCTCATCTTTGTCCTCAAAAGAGGATGAAACGGGTAGAAACGTTTTTATAATCCCGATATAGAATGAGTCTACTTATGTATGCGATCATGTAAAAGCCTTGGCATAATTTGCCCCTATTCACAATAGCAGGGTATCATTAAACTTTACATCTTACCTTATTTTATCTGTCAATCCTCATCTTTGTCCTCACAAGAGGATGAAACGGGTAGAAACGTTTTTATAATCCCGATATAGAATGAGTCTACTTATGTATGCGATCATGTAAAAGCCTTGGCATAATTTGCCCCTATTCACAATAGCAGGGTATCATTAAACAGTACGTTTTGCCTAATACTATCTGCATTTTCTGATTCTTACATACAAGTGGGTGTAACGAATAAATATCTTTTTATGACCCCGATTAAGAGTAGGTCTGATTCAGACACACGTGATCCAATATCTTCTCCATATCATCTAATCGGGGCGGTTTGTTTTACCTACCTTAATCCCTCGCATTTACTCAATCCTTTGCTTAATATTTAGGTAGGATAACCATAATGTCTGATCACCTTACAATTAGAAACAAATCGTTAACAAAATGTTAAACAACCGGCTATAATCACGATTGTTAAAGGTGCATTCCTAACCATATAACTTACCCCCATTCCTAACCTTATCTTACATTTATAATAGTTTCCTTATACTTTACAAACTCAATTCCAATTGTTCTTCTTGTAATGCAAGTTAGTTTGCAAATGTGCAGAGTTTAGTAAAATAAACATTTACAGAAGTTCATCTTCAATTTTAAAAAATTTAGTAATAAGAAATAGTTACATATGTTTGTTTATGTAGAACAAATTCTGCCTTTAAAACTTTTATATATAGATTATTAATGTCTTCTGTTACAAACATGTGCGTCTTATGTGCGCATACACACAGCCATTGTATCTATGGTTATATAAAAATGAAGACTTGATCGTATAAATGTATCAAGACACGTATTTATTGTGAGTGTGATTTATATTATTACCAAATGATGCGCAAGTTATATTAGAAGCACATTTACCAACGTACTATATCTAAAGGCAACACGGCTACAGGTGATTATTCCAGAATTCTATCAGAAATCATTACACGAGAGCACAATAAGAAGCGGGGGACAGATATCTTGGACAATTCCAGTTTTGATTTACACTCCTGCAAGAGGTGCGTTTATCAAGGGAGCTTCTCGAAGTGTGAATTATAGAAGCGGAGCTATGCGCGCTCTTATCTGCTCGCGCGTAAATATTACAATTGGAATGGCTTTTTGTGTAGAAGACGTTTCAAGCGCGGAGATTGCCTACACGAGTTATGTTTGGAGGTGGTTTTAATGCGACAGTGTTTATTTTATTTAAGGCCTTCCTCCAGATTAAACGAAGCAGGTGAGCTACTTTGCGCGACTGCTTTATTGTCTCGCCTGATTCGCATTTCGTAATCATCCGGATTATCCGTACAGAGATGACGGATTATTTATTAGTACCACACTGTCCGTCTTATACCGTATATTTCTTATTTGTCTGTATGTTTCTTAGGATGAAAATTCATTACATTTACTCTATATTTAGCTAGTGAGTAGAATCGCGAAGGAGAAAACTGTAGGACGTAGGAGAATGCAAGCTCATCTCTTCGGGAGTGAGATAAACTAGGAGCGATGAGATGCTTTTCTTTTCCCCTCGGACGACAGGTAGTCTACTTTAGGCAAACTAACCTGTAAACCTCATCCCTAATGAACTAGAATATTATTATGGTATTACGACCTTTACTTAACCCTGTGTAATTCCATTTACTCTTCTTTAACCTTCTTCTCACAAAAGAGTGTACGGATAGAAACTTCTGTATAACCCGGATAGGTACTAGATTTATCTCGGCTACGTGACACTGCACAAGTTATTACCTCTGTGAGGTAAGAGTATATCTCTAATTTGATCACATTTTATTAGCTGGAAGTTGACTCTTAGGTAGAAATTGTGTATTTGTCGTCTAGAAAACATCAGGCACCTAAATCGCAGCTTACCCGTCCCAACCCTTAGACAAACCTATTAGCACGCTTCCGTGAACATTCTATTTACATTCGTTGTTGTGTATACTACAGGCCTACATTAAAAGTGTTAATAAGTAACAAAAAAATTGTCAATCCTATGTGTCAGCGAAAATCCAAGGGTCGATATCTTTGAAAATGACCCGCTACCACCTCCAACCTTCCCTTGCCCTTAGTGCGACCACTGCAACCCCTAAGTGCCAGCTTATAAAATTTGACCTGTATTACTATAACTTTACCTTAATCCGGACGATTGGTCGAACACTAATGAACCTATAAACTTCACACGTTTATCTATACCAGTGGTTTTTACACTACTACAACACTGGCTTCAGTGTAAGTTGCATTCCAGTTTACACGTCACTGGCAGTTGCCAGTAGGCTGATGCCAAAATGTATTCCAAGGCTTATATATTACTTGCGGCGTTTTCTACCCCGACTAAGCTCATCCTTTCTCGAGTAGAAACGAGAGTAACTGTTGCAGCTCGTATTAAGTTCCCCTTCAGTATTTCCTGGATATCTGGATAAAACAGTCGCATTTAATTTGCCCCGGATGAACTCATTAAGCATCGGGATTTGCGGCAGCAACCAAAGCCTAGATTTACTGTAATCTGGTCTCCGTTCCGTATGTCACGATATAGGCTGCACTTAGCGTGACGAACGGTCTTTCAAACGCACATATGTAGCACTTATCTCAAATCTCTTAATGTAAGAAACAGAAATAAAATTTGTAAATTCCGGAACATCATTTTAATAAAATCTTATGAATTGGAGATGAAAGACTAGATATCTTAATTATTATATGTATATACCTAACAATAAAAATACATGTAGTAAGTTCAACCAAGGAAAGGTAGGGGAAATTAACTTCCCTATTATGTGCCTGATTTCCCTGTTATACAGTTGGATTCCGATGATATTGTGGGTAGACAGAGTAATAAATACTGAAGAGTTGAAAAAGATGTGGGAGGAAAGAGAGGTGGAAATGGCAACAACAATAAGACAAATGCAAGGTTACACGTAAAAACTTTACAGTTAAAGTCTCAAACCTAAATCAATATGATGTCAGTAGCTTAATATTCCCCCAAATATGATGACCACCAATGGTTAAAGTCACAAACGTCATGTAAGCAGGGGCGCCGGTAATCGCGTGGTAGTGCGTACCATGACAACCCCCATCGTTAAAATCACAAATAAGATGGATGATGCCGTAATTAACGACGTCACAAACATGCAGTTCACCACCGTTAGCGCCACAAGCATGACGCGGGTAAGTACAGTTACAAGGTAATGGCTCCACTAACGTGATTACCGCTAATTTTAAAGTCATAAATATGTGAAATGGCCGTTAATGGGGTAAATATCTAGTTGCGTAATAATGTCACAAACATCTCGGTCACCCCCATTAATGTCACAGATGGGATGACCCATCGTTAATGGCGTCGTTAATGGCGTAACATTCAACCCACTACCGTTAACGTCATAATCGTGAAGTGAAAAATCGTCATTAACGGCGCCACTAACATAACGTCTACCACCGTTAAAGTCACAAACGCGACGCGAAAAAGCGTCATTAATAGCGTAATGGCGCTACCAAAATGAACATCTACCACCGTTAAAGTCACAAAAGCGACGAGAAAAAAAGCGTCGTTAATAGAATAAGGGCGCTACCAAAATGAACGTCTGCCACCGTTAAAGTCACAAACGCGACGCGAAAACGCGTCATTAATAGCATGATGGCGCTACCAAAATGAACATCTACCACCGTTAAAATCACAAAAGCGACGAGAGAAAAAGCGTCGTTAATAGCATAAGGGCGCTACCAAAATGAACGACTGCCGCCGTTAAAGTCACAAACGATACGCATGATAGCGTACATGAACACTTCAAAGATAACATACTCGAAGAATCATTCCCCCAACTGTAAGATATTACGGCTCTAACACAAGCCTATCATAAACTGAAAGGAAGAACAATAAAAAGTTGGCCATAAATAATTGTTCGTTAATTACAGCGGCAGAGCGGGTTAGGCGTGGTGAGGCACACAACTATCTTTCAATCACTGAATAGCTGATCATGTTGTGATTTGTGGTGCCCTCGATATTGATGATTCCCCGTTTAATTGGAACGTTGTCCGAGACTTTATCGTGGAAGAGGAATACTTTCTCCCGTCGAATAATTAGAAGTTATCGAATGGTTTATACGAATCGCTCGGCCGCCATTAACCTGTCTAGAAGTGTTATAAGTCAGTTAGTCTGCTCTTACAATCTTTTACCGACATTAACAAATTAACCAGTTTGATTCCTTGTAAATATTCATGCTTTTATGCTGGATATAAGTTTAGACACAATTGTCGGCCGCTAAGCCTTGCCGCGGGGAGGATTATGGTTGCAGAGATTGCAAACTTTTCCTTGGGGTAGTTTCATATAAAATTGGGAAGAAGATTCCATCTCCTAACCTTACCTTCACGTATATATCCTGATTTTCACATCAGTGACTTTTAATTACGTGTTTTTTACTGTCCATGACGATCTGTGAAACTGTATTATTCTTGAATTTTGTAGTCCATTACGTTAGGTGAATCTTATTAATCACTTAAACAATAGTTTATGACTATCCGAACTTTGAATTCAGTAAATTTTTAAAAACTTATACTGAGACAGAACGTTTTCAATCGCTATGTGGCGATCTTCATCAGTGTCCCTATAATAATAAAATAATACGATTTGTCGAACTCATAATATAAATTTATGAAGAGCGTACCAAAACAGAAAGATTTCGTTTGAACTGGGCGCCTTCATCAGTGTCTAGGTTGACCAAGAAACCCAATTATTTGTCGCATTTTGTCTGTTCCTGACCAACTTTCATAAAATTTCTGAGTATAAAATCAAATTAAATAGACAGCATTTGTGAATAAATGCTGGCAAATAATTACTACCTTAATTTTAAGTGATGTTTATACTTTAATAATTCAGGGATAAAAAAGTTTTAGGTTTTTATTAGGTTAGCAAGGTTAGGTTAGATGAATTTTACAATTTTTTACTGAATCTTAGAATGGTTAATAACGCACAAACAGTTTTTGTTGAAAATTATTGCTAAAAAACGCTAGTTACCGAAAAATTGGGAATGAAAGGTCGAACCTCTAACGAAACAGTTTTAATTTACCGTTCGTTAAAATTACTTTTATTGTAGAAATAAAAAAAATGCCGAGAAAATATTTTAAA
Organism: Prosapia bicincta; assembly: GCA_036971475.1. Taxonomy (NCBI): domain Eukaryota; kingdom Metazoa; phylum Arthropoda; class Insecta; order Hemiptera; family Cercopidae; genus Prosapia; species Prosapia bicincta. The sequence continues at coordinate 238,445,813 of JBAIZL010000001.1, forward strand.
ACTGTTTTTTATTTCAGAACTATTGATAATAGAACTTACAACGACTAAATCGAGTAGAATTCGGATCATCTAAAGTCAATTAAAGTATCGTAAACTAACTGGATTAGCAGTTAATGAAGAATAAACTTAAACGCGCGAGTCAAACAAAAGAAAATAAACATATGTTCTTAGCGCCAATAGTTAACAGAGACGACCAACCTACGACGTATAAACGTTACAATACACAATGGTGTACCGCCCTTAACTTGGTTTGTTTTAAAGATGAAATACTATAATGAGGCGGAGGAGAGGTCTAGTATAGTACGATCCAGCTAACCGTCCACTTGCTCCCTCCCGCTTTCTCGTGTACTACCACTTCTGAAAACATGTTACATTTTCAGAATGTTCTACACATCAACAGCTTCTGCATCCGATATGTCTACACATATTACAAGATTGTTTGTTATTTCATACCGAGGCTAATTTATTATATAATTTATTCAACAATGACCGTCCCATGCAAGTCAGTGTTTCGACAGTCCTTCTATGTTTGTAGGAAAGTATTTATAGTGACTCCACCTCCGGTCTCACCTATTGCGATCTTTCAAGGCCAAGTGCGTGGTTAAATGACTATAGGTAGAGAACCTGACTACTAACTTAAAGTTCCTAATTCGTTTCAGTGTACGCACTTTCAGCCACCAGGTCGTTTCAGACTATAAAAATAATTAGGCTACCCATGTGAAATCCAAGGTGATTTCAGGGCGGTTGAAACTACTGGCTCCCCTGGGAACACAGTACGACAGTGGTAAAGTTGCTCTTCGCGTATCAACTAATGCACTACACCTGGCGGTCTTAATGGTAGGCCTAGAATAGGAGTTATTATTATTAGATACGACAGAGTATCCGGGATAACGTATTCTGCACTTTACAGAGCTCTTGCATGAGTCTATCCTACGTGCCAAATTGAAGTTCTTCACCTTCCCACCACCATTCCCAGTAAGAAAGAAGTCTCTCTTAGGCTCATTCCACGAGCGTAGGTTGTGGCCTTCTCATTATAACTATGTTAGATAGTAGACTTACTTCTGAGAGTGATCCTGCACGTACGAACAATGATTCTTCTCAGATCACGAAGTTTCACCTCCCCACTTTGATCGTGTAAACTCTTCACACAACAGATTCCATATTCTTAACAGACGATAATGTTCCACCTTCAACACACTACAAAATCTTTTTGCTGCCCTATTTATTTTCTCTTTATAGATTCCTTTCACAGAACGTAATCCTATTATGGGATCAAAGTCTCCAGGTTTTCTTATCCCTAATCTTCTTACCTTTTACATAGATTTTAAACAAACCGAAATAAAATCAATCATTTGGAAAATCTTCAGTTTGCACTTTTAAAATTTATTAAAAAAATTTTTTAATTTTTTAAAAACCCTAAATTTATTTTGTATTTTTTAATTTCATTTTTTATAGTTAATTTTCAATAACTCTACTCCTACAACATCTTAAAGCAACTGTGGCGTAAATGTTTATATTAATTAAAACAACCTCTCACCACAAATTCAACAAATTTTATTTTAACCTTATGTACATTTCGACTACAAAGTAATCATCTTCAGAGGTATTTTTACAAATAACTCTGAAGATAATTACTTTGCAGTCGAAATGTACATAAGGTTAAAATAAAATTGTTGAATTTGTGGTGAGAGGTTGTTTTAATTAATATAAACTCTACTCCTAGTAAAACGCAATGTAACTGTTTTCCAGCGCAAATAATAAATGTTATCAACTTACCGTTTTTTTTAAAAATAAATCTATAAAAATCAGTCAAATTCAATTATTTTATTTTATTTTTGTTAATGTATTGAATAAGATTGAATTTTGGCTTGTAGCTCCGAATAACTGTAAAAATTAACATTAAAACAAACACTCTTACTAAATTATTCACGAATCTAAAGTGTTTCAAGGAGAAAATAGCCAACGTCAGAGTGCATAAATACAGTTATTGTTGGTGAAACGGCTTCGATTATTAATAAAACTAAAGTATTTGTATTCTGGTCAATATTTTAATAGGATGTAAAGTTGTAGGCTTTAAGGAATTGTAGACGTTAGTACGACTACCAAAAATGGAAAATTTTTAATAAACAATGTAATCATAAATTTGTATATATTTTTATATTGAACCGTTTTATAAAATATTTGAAAAGTGTCCGCATTACAGACTGAAACGTAATAAATATATTTTGAAATTACTTAAACTAAATATTTTAACAATATTTTAATGTTAAGTATTATTAAAATCGCCTATTTATTAGTTTTATTTGTACCTTTAAAAAACCAGAAACTATTTCTATGTATGTCTGGATATAATTGACAATTTCGCGATAGTAGAATTTCCATCAGGTACGCTATGAGTCACCTCAAAGTGAATTAAATAATAACATATGATTTCATAGAACAGCTGATTTTGTGTTAGGGGCCTTTAGGTTATGTTGCAGAACAGCTGTTTTACACGTACGTTATTTAACATTATTAATTGAACATTGTTAAGATAAAGGTTAATATAAATAGTTTTGATCAGTTAATAAATATATTATTTATTTAAATTTTGATAAATCTCATTACAAATAATTTATTATACCTATAATATTAAGCTATGTATTTTTAATCCAATGTAAATGAATAGCTACATTCTTAGTCGCGTCTGATACTTTTTAAGAACTGATTTCAAATGAATTTGTTGAAATAAATTGTATTCAGTAAACATATAATAAATGTTTTTTGTTTCCCACATTATTTTATTAATAATTACAATTAATATCAGTCTTTATTCAACACATTCCTCAAATAAAGACATAAATATTGAATAAAAACTCTATAAATTCATATTTTTGGCGATTTTTATTGAAACTTTTTCAATAGTATTTAGCTCTAATTTGTTATTTCTAGTTCAATTGTTTTGTTAAATTTTAAAAATCTGTATTAATTGTTTTTTTTACAAAATTAATGATATAATCTTATGTTGAAAGTCTTATATTTTCATTTCGTTCGTGGAAAATTTTGCAACACCATTAGCTCTAATTGCATATGTGTACTTAAAATTTTGGTATTAAATATAAACATTCTGCAATACTTTTTCTTATATTATAGCAAAATAAGACCTTCCGAACTTTGAATTTTGTAAATTTGTAAAAACTTACAGATACAGAACGTTTCCAATCGCTCCGTGGCGATCTTCATCAGTGTCTATGAAGATACTGATGAAGATCGCCACGGGGCTATTAAAAATGTTCTGTGTCAGTAATTAAATATGGCTATAAACGTTTTTACATCTGTCGTCAAGCCACCCCCCCCCCCCCCGGATTGCCATAACCTAATTTTCTTATAGTTATACGAAAAGGAATTAAATAAGGATAAGAACTTTATTGAGAGGTTTACTGAAGGAAAAGTTGAATGCAGGAGAGGTAAGTAGGAGCATCAGATTATAAACCGTTTGTGGCAAACTGAGCGAATTCCTAAACTGTAGGACAAAGGAATTGTGACGTCGACTGGTCGATATTTCTACACTGGTTAGAATAAATCGCGTTTAGTAAATATAAATTAAAATGAAATTTAATGCGATTAAATATAAACGTATCAGCTTAACAAATGGAGCGAGAATTACAGCGAGCGAAGCAAGCGGCAGGCGAGAAGTAAACCCAGAGGTGGCCGAAGTTAAAAGCCCTAAAAACAGTTTTCCTGGTTACTACGCGGAAGATTTGCCGGCTTCCCTCGTAACGTCAGCTTCTCTTTAACGTTTAACAGATTACGTTGGATTTGATTTACGTCGTCCATAAAATATGTAACGCGGTAACCGTCGGAATCGGCTCACGCTTCCAAAGGGCGTATAGCGGTGCCTGCCATAAATACCGGCCGGCGATGATTTAGCCGGGTAGTATCAATCACGTCCCATCTATCCGGCGAGTTCGCACCTAGCTTAGGTGTGACTCCGATCTCCGATTCCGCTAACCTATTTATTACGTTTGTAATTAGTAACTATATACAACTCACTATAGCCTTAACCCGCCGAGTTCGAACACGGCAAAGCGTAACAAAACTCATTTACCCTTGGGACGTTCCTATAGCCAATAAATTATTTACATTAAAATAAAATGTATATAAGTTGAGTGATATCTGAGCGGGGTTGTGAGAGATGGTTTTAGTAATCCACAATTGTAAAAAATAATCTCACACCCGATAGCATCAGTGGGGCATCACACACAAAGGTGGTTTTTATTCTTCACAACGATCGACGATATTTTCAAGTTAATATTTAACTAATTAACAACCTGTGTATAAGCTCTTCAAGTTTTTAAGCTAATTAGTTTAATTTAATGCGTTAATATCAAACTTTGTGAAAAGTGTAAATAAATAAATATTACCAATATATTCATTAACGCATCACGTTATCTTCCCCACCGTATGGTTAAAGTCTCTGCATTTAACCAAAATAAGTGTAACGTTTAATTATTTTTATTTAAAAAGTAATTTTGAACACGTGGAATGTATTGTACTTTTAACGATCACTGATATGTTAATCATTAACGTTTATATGAAAGTTATTAACGAATTATTTTAACGTTTCGCAATTAGTTGATAAGTTTGAAAAGTTAATTTCAAATTTTGTTAAAAGAAAAATATAGAATAAATATATATTAGGCCTACTAATAGATTCATTAAACTATCAGTTGACCAGGTTATCTACACCACAGTATAATGGTTCTTCGTTAAAGTATCCGCATTTATCCAAAAAAAGGTTTAACGTTTAATTATTTTCATATAACAAGTAATTTTTAACACGCGGAATGTGTTGCACTTTTGACGATAACAGAAACCTTAACGCTTATATAAAAGTGATTAACAGTTTATATTGAAGCTACGCAGTTTAGTACTTTTATTTAAAATTTTGTTAAAAGTGTAGAATAAATAAATATTACCAATAGACTTAACTTTAACTCGCAGTTAATAGTGTTATCTTCCACAACGTATTGTGTTACTTCGTTAAAGTTTCTGCATTTAAACAAAATAGGTTTAACGTATAACTATTTTCATCAAACAAGTCATTTTTAACACAGGGAGTTTATTGTACTTTTGACGATCGCTGAAACCTTAACGTTTATATTAAAGTGATTAACGATTTGTGTTTAAGTTCCGCAAATAGTTGCTTAGTTTACTACGTTAATTTCAAATTTTGTTAAAATTGTAGAATTAATAATTATTACCAATAGATTTATTTAAAGCGCAGTTTACAATGTTATCTTACCCAAACATATTGAGTTACTCCGTTAAAGTTTCTGCATTAAACTAAAATAGGTTTAACGTTTAATTATTTTCATTAAACAAGTCATTTTTAACACGTGGAATGTGTTGCACTTTTGACGATCGCAGTAACCTTAACGTTTATATAAAAGTGATTAACAGCTTATACTGAAGCTGCGCAAATAGATGATTAGTTCAGTACGTTTACTTCAAATTTTGTTAAAATTGTAGAGTAAATAAATATTAGTCTACCAATAGACTTATTTAACGCGCAGTTTACAATGTTATCTTTGCCAACGTATTGTATGACTCCGTTAAAGTCTCTGCATTTAACCAAAATAGGCTTAACGTTTAATTATTTTCATTTAAACAAGAAAATTTTAACACATGGAGTGTGTCACAATTTTGACGATCGTTGAAACCTTAACGTTTATGTGAAAGTAATTAAAGATTTATATTAAAGACCAGCAACTAGATTATTAGTTTACTACGATATTTTCAAACTTTGTTAAAAGTGTAGAATAAATAAATATTACCAATAGACATATTTAACGGGCAGTTAAAAATGTTATCTTCCCCAACGGGTTTGACTCCGTTAAAGTCTCTGCATTTAACCAAAATGGGTTTATCGTTTATTTATTTTTGTTTAAACGATTTATATTTTAGTTCGGCAAGTAGGTAGTTAGTCTAAAAACTTTACTTTTAAACATTTTTTTAAATGAAAAATAAACAAATATATTGGAAATAATTTATTAAAATACTTTAAAAGAAGTACTTTAATAGTAGAAACTTGACAAATTAAACAATATATTTTTGTTTTCTCCGTTATCTATTTGTTGAAATTAATATTAGGGCCTACGTCGTACGCTCTAGAATGTAAATTATATACCCTCTAATTGCAATTATAAAAAATTATTTAAAATTATTTTGTAAATAAATTTGTGTTTTTTATTTCATTTCCGTTCAGTACCACCTCCAAAACACAAATACTCAATGAATAAATTTTAAACAAATTTAATCACCTGGTAAGAATGTAAATTTTAAAAAATAGAAAAACTGAGAATAAAAGCAGGAAACCGTAAATTTTTATCACATGTTTTCTTATCATCTTAATACATCCCCCGTTTTTGAAACGTAACGATGTTCTGTAGATTACAATTTTAATTGACAGTTGGACGTCTTGGATGCTTGATTTCAATCTATGTCCACTCTCACTGAAATCATCTGATGTAGCTGTTTGTATTAAAACCTTTAAATTATGTACCAGAAATATCTCGCCTTGTGTTTTCTGTTTTAGGACATTTTATCTGCCAATTATCTCTAAATTGTTTATTATTTTCTTTATTGTTGATCACCTAACTCTTATAATCAACGCCCGTATTTACTTTAGTTTTATTTGTATTTTGTCAGGGTTTATTTTTTTATGGTAATTTTTCTATTCACATTATATCTTCGTAAAATTAACTAAACAAATTAACTAAAACTTGGGAATACTTTAATAAAAACGGGGTCACTTTTAATTTGTTTCGTTTTTAAAATTGTAAAAAAACAACGTAACCTCAATTTCCAAAATATGGAAATGTGTAAACTGGGGTATTTATAAAATAGAAAATTAGTTTATTCTCCATTAAATTATTATCTATACCTATTGTACAATCTAGCAATAAAGTAAACGTTCAAGTTAGGTAAGGTTATAAAAAAATAGGTTTTCTAAAGCAAATATTCAATTCAGCAACCGGTCAGCTTACGTTAGGATTTTTTTATCAAAACCAATAATAATCTGACGTTTTGTTGCTATTTTCTAAATAATTTGGTAAATACACGGTGCCAACGCACAAAACACAAAAAACTAAACTTTAAATAGGTTACTCCACCATAAACTCGATGCAAGTTTTTGCCCAAATGGATACAAACACCTTACATTAATTACAGTCTAGTTTAGGCTGGGAGTCCTATTTATTTACGAAATCTGTCTTAGCCCGAAAAATAATCCTTAGTGTACCAACCCACCCAACTGTCAATTAAAATTGTATTTTACAGAACATATTTAATCCTGCAGATTAACTTGATATTAAGTTACAAGATTGAAACAAACTATAGGCAAATCTTGTGTTTTCATATTTTTTTATGAGTTTTTGAAATATATAAAGGTAAATAAGAAAAGTTAAGTATTTGAAAAATAACGAAGTCAGTTCGAAACAGCAATTAGCAAAGGTTAAAATATGTAGCAGCAAAATATGTTCTACATTTATTGTGCTCGGTTATTTAATGTTTTTATAAGTCTCAAGAAATTTTTATTTCAATTCATAATTTGTCTTTATGTCAACATGTAACGTAAAGATAACTTTCTCTTAAAGGACGAATAGTTACATTAAAATTGACGAACTTGCGAGGAACGATTTTTCAGGAAAGAATGGAAACAAGTATCATAAACAAACATTGTTTTAAAATCAATTCCTACTTGAGTCAACAAAGAAAATATTTATGTTAGTTACAGTTTATTAAATAGTTACAATTAAAAATAAAGTAACATAACCTATGAGTTGAAACACCTGTTCTGCCACATAACCTATAAAATAAAATCAGCTGTTTTATGTAATCACATGTTACTCTTATTTTAAATCAAATGGAGGGTATTCCATAATGAGGCCCTTATGTGAAAAGTATTTCACTCATATAAAACTAAAAAATAAAATAATTAATTTCAATTAATAAATTGTTATTTAAAAGAACTATATTAACATTAGATGTCATTCACTATAAATTTTATAAAATTTATTTGAACCTGAGTGAATGAATAAGGAGTATTTTATTAACGATTGAAAATTTGTACAGGATATATACAAGGATAGTGTGAACTAATAGAAAGAGTTGAAAGGGACGAATGGACCTGTCGTGTAGCACTTGGACATAAACACTTAAACTAACAGTTGGAAACTATAATTACTATGTAACGATTAGCACAAAACTATATAGGCTATGTTAGTTAGCTATTTAGTATAATTCAAAATATTCATTGTCCACGTTTCGATCTTACTAAACCTACTCCACTAGAAAAAGATATAAATATCAACTTTAGTTGAGACACACACAAACACATACATATATACACACACACACACACACACACACACACACATATATATATATATATATATATATATATATATATATATGCTAATGACAGATCACAGAAAATTTTGCTATTTTAAACTCTCAACGTTTCGAATTTCTATCCGAAATTCCTTTTCAAAGCTCAGTTTTAATTAAACAACTATACAACATAACTTACGATTTATAAAATACACAACATTATATAAAACATAATAAAAATCAACAAATTACAAAACTCTTAATAAATACCCACCTACCTCCATTTAAAAAAAAGCAAAAACGTATATAAAAAAATTAATCGTTATTAAGAGACACTAAATAAAACTAACACACACACACACACACACACACACACACACACACACACACACACACACACACACACACACACACACACACACACACACACACACACACATACACACACACACACACACACACACACACACACACATATATATATATATAAATTCGTGTAGTTTTCCTTATTACAAAAATATCAAATAAAAAACAAGGAATAATATTTATATAAAATATAGTTTTACGTATTCCCTTCATAATAATTTTAGAATTTTCAAAACCTTAAACTGTATTTTATAAGACTACTTGTTTTTTATTCAATATATTTATAATAATATATATATATAAACAGTGTATACGACCAATACAACACGAAGATATGGACACAAGTCTAAAAGGTTAAAGGAAATGTCCTGGCTTGACTAAAGGTTAAGTATAGTTAAAGAAAGGTTCTGTCCCTACCCAGAACGTTAGGGACAGATAATCCACAGGTTTTGAAACGGATAAAAATAAAGGACGAGCCTTGGAAGCTTAATCTAATATTTGGTTACTTAGTGACTAAAGGAAATATGATACTTAGCCTCAAGAAAGTTGAAAGTAAATATAACAGAATAAGTATAAAGAACGATGCATTGGTAGAAGACTAAACATGAAAACAGCATCAAAATAAATAAAGGAAACAGGTTGTAAATGATTTTCTTTTTAGTATGGTTATGTTTGTTAGTAAGAGAGAGTCAAGGATTGTAACAAAATATAGGATTAATGTAGGTACAAAACACATTGGTAGATGTACATTGCATCTCGCAAGCTGGGTTGCGTACCTACTCTCTACCGGGGTGATAAAGAGGTAGATTCATGTTGCATTAGTAGGAAGATGGATAACGTAGAGTAGGTGGAATTATGTAAAACTAAGAAAAGGTCATGATGATCCTCTGCTAGGGGAATAAGAGAAAACTATAGCACCGCTTGGGCAAGAACGCGGACCTAAAGTAGACCTACTCTCTACCGGGGTCATAAAGAGGTAGATTTATGTTGCATTAGTAGGAAGATGGATAACGTAGAGTAGATGGAATTATGTAAAACTAAGAAAAGGTCATGATGAACCTTTGCTAAGGGAACAAGAGAAAATTATAGCATCGTTTGGGCAGGAACGCTGTCCTAAAGTAGACCTACTCTCTGCCGGGGTCATAAAGAAATAGATTCATGTTGCATTAGTAGGAAGATGGATAACGTAGAGTAGATGGAATTATGTAAAACTAAGAAAAGATCATGATGAACCTTTGCTAAGGGAACAAGAGAAAATTATAGCATCGTTTGGGCAGGAACGCTGTCCTAAAGTAGACCTACTCTCTGCCGGGGTCATAAAGAAATAGATTCATGTTGCATTAGTAGGAAGATGGATAACGTAGAGTAGATGGAATTATGTAAAACTAAGAAAAGGTCATGATGAACCTTTGCTAAGGGAACAAGAGAAAATTATAGCATCGTTTGGGCAGGAACGCTGTCCTAAAGTAGACCTACTCTCTGCCGGGGTCATAAAGAAATAGATTCATGTTGCATTAGTAGGAAGATGGATAACGTAGAGTAGATGGAATTATGTAAAACTAAGAAAAGATCATGATGAACCTTTGCTAGGGGAATAAGAGAAAACTATAGCATCGTTTGGGCAAGAACGCGGACCTAAAGTAGACATACTCTCTGCCGGGGTCATAAAGAGGTAGATTCATGTTGCATTAGTAGGAAGATGGATAACGTAGAGTAGATGGAATTATGTAAAACTAAGAAAAGATCATGATGAACCTTTGCTAAGGGAACAAGAGAAAATTATAGCATCGTTTGGGCAGGAACGCTGTCCTAAAGTAGACCTACTCTCTGCCGGGGTCATAAAGAAATAGATTCATGTTGCATTAGTAGGAAGATGGATAACGTAGAGTAGATGGAATTATGTAAAACTAAGAAAAGGTCATGATGAACCTTTGCTAAGGGAACAAGAGAAAATTATAGCATCGTTTGGGCAGGAACGCTGTCCTAAAGTAGACCTACTCTCTGCCGGGGTCATAAAGAAATAGATTCATGTTGCATTAGTAGGAAGATGGATAACGTAGAGTAGATGGAACTAGGTAAAACTAAGAAAAGATCATGATGAACCTTTGCTAAGGGAACAAGAGAAAATTATAGCATCGTTTGGGCAGGAACGCTGTCCTAAAGTAGACCTACTCTCTGCCGGGGTCATAAAGAAATAGATTCATGTTGCATTAGTAGGAAGATGGATAACGTAGAGTAGATGGAACTAGGTAAAACTAAGAAAAGGTCATGATGATCCTCTGCTAAGGGAATAAGAGAAAACTATAGCACCGCTTGGGCAAGAACGCGGACCTAAAGTAGACATACTCTCTGCCGGGGTCATAAAGAGGTAGATTCATGTTGCATTAGTAGGAAGATGGATAACGTAGAGTAGATGGAATTATGTAAAACTAAGAAAAGATCATGATGAACCTTTGCTAAGGGAACAAGAGAAAATTATAGCATCGTTTGGGCAGGAACGCTGTCCTAAAGTAGACCTACTCTCTGCCGGGGTCATAAAGAAATAGATTCATGTTGCATTAGTAGGAAGATGGATAACGTAGAGTAGATGGAATTATGTAAAACTAAGAAAAGATCATGATGAACCTTTGCTAGGGGAATAAGAGAAAATTATAGCATCGCTTGGGCAGGAACGCTGTCCTAAAGTAGACCTACTCTCTACCGGGGTCGTAAAGAGGTAGATTCATGTTGCATTAGTAGGAAGATGGATAACGTAGAGTAGGTGGAATTATGTAAAACTAAGAAAAAATCAAGATGATCCTCTGCTAAGGGAACAAGAGAAAATTATAGCATCGCTTGGGCAGGAACGCTGTCCTAAAGTAGACCTACTCTCTACCGGGGTCGTAAAGAGGTAGATTCATGTTGCATTAGTAGGAAGATGGATAACGTAGAGTAGATGGAACTAGGTAAAACTAAGAAAAGGTCATGATGATCCTCTGCTAAGGGAATAAGAGAAAATTATAGCATCGCTTGGGCAGGAAAGCTGACCTAAAGTAGACATACTCTCTGCCGGGGTCATAAAGAGGTAGATTCATGTTGCATAGTAGGAAGATGGATAACGTAGAGTAGATGGAATCAGGTAAAACTAAGAAAAGATCATGATGATCCTCTGCTAAGAGAACAAGAGAAAATTATAGCATCGCTTGGGCAGGAACGCTGTCCTAAAGTAGACCTACTCTCTACCGGGGTCATAAAGAGGTAGATTCATGTTGCATTAGTGGGAAGATGGATAACGTAGAGTAGATGGAATTATGTAAATCTAAGAAAAGATCATGATGAACCTTTGCTAGGGGAATAAGAGAAAATTATAGCATCGCTTGGGCAGGAACGCTGTCCTAAAGTAGACCTATTCTCTACCGGGGTCATAAAGAGGTAGATTCATGTTGCATTAGTAGGAAGATGGATTAGGTAGAGTAGATGGAATTATGTAAAACTAAGAAAAGGTCATGATGAACCTTTGCTAAGGGAATAAGAGAAAATTATAGCATCGCTTGGGCAGGAACGCTGTCCTAAAGTAGACCTATTCTCTACCGGGGTCATAAAGAGGTAGATTCATGTTGCATTAGTAGGAAGATGGATTAGGTAGAGTAGATGGAATTATGTAAAACTAAGAAAAGATCATGATGAACAATTGCTAGGGGAATAAGAGAAAATTATAGCATCGCTTGGGCAGGAACGCTGTCCTAAAGTAGACCTACTCTCTACCGGGGTCATAAAGAGGTAGATTCATGTTGCATTAGTAGGAAGATGGATAACGTAGAGTAGATGGAATTATGTAAAACTAAGAAAAGATCATGATGATCCTCTGCTAAGGGAATAAGAGAAAATTATAGCATCGCTTGGGCAGGAAAGCTGACCTAAAGTAGACATACTCTATGCCGGGGTCATAAAGAGGTAGATTCATGTTGCATTAGTAGGAAGATGGATAACGTAGAGTAGATGGAATCAGGTAAAACTAAGAAAAGATCAAGATGATCCTCTGCTAGGGGAATAAGAGAAAATTATAAGATCGCTTGGGCAGGAACGCGGACCTAAAGGAGACCTACTCTCTACCGGGGTGATAAAGAGGTAGATTCATGTTGCATTAGTAGGAAGATGGATAACGTAGAGTAGATGGAATTATGTAAAACTAAGAAAAGATCATGATGATCCTCTGCTAGGGGAATAAGAGAAAATTATAGCATCGCTTGGGCAGGAACGCTGTCCTAAAGTAGACCTACTCTCTACCGGGGTCATAAAGAGGTAGATTCATGTTGCATAGTAGGAAGATGGATAACGTAGAGTAGATGGAATTATGTAAAACTAAGAAAAGATCATGATGAACCTTTGCTAGGGGAATAAGAGAAAATTATAGCATCGCTTGGGCAGGAACGCTGTCTTAAAGTAGACCTACTCTCTACCGGGGTCATAAAGAGGTAGATTTATGTTGCATTAGTAGGAAGATGGATAACGTAGAGTAGATGGAATTATGTAAAACTAAGAAAAGATCATGATGAACCTTTGCTAGGGGAATAAGAGAAAATTATAGCATCGCTTGGGCAGGAACGCTGTCTTAAAGTAGACCTACTCTCTACCGGGGTCATAAAGAGGTAGATTTATGTTGCATTAGTAGGAAGATGGATAACGTAGAGTAGATGGAATTATGTAAAACTAAGAAAAGATCATGATGAACCTTTGCTAGGGGAACAAGAGAAAATTATAGCATCGCTTGGGCAGGAACGCTGTCCTAAAGTAGACCTACTCTCTACCGGGGTCATAAAGAGGTAGATTCATGTTGCATTAGTAGGAAGATGGATAACGTAGAGTAGATGGAATTATGTAAAACTAAGAAAAGATCATGATGATCCTTTGCTAAGGGAATAGGAGAAAATTATAACATCGCTTGGGCAGGAAAGCTGACCTAAAGTAGACATACTCTCTGCCGGGGTCATAAAGAGGTAGATTCATGTTGCATTAGCAGGAAGATGGATAACGTAGAGTAGATGGAATCAGGTAAAACTAAGAAAAGATCAAGATGATCCTCTGCTAGGGGAATAAGAGAAAATTATAAGATCGCTTGGGCAGGAACGCGGACCTAAAGTAGACCTACTTTCTACCGGGGTGATAAAGAGGTAGATTCATGTTGCTTTAGTAGGAAGATGGATAACGTAGAGTAGATGGAATTATGTAAAAATAAAGAAAATATCATGATGAACCTTTGCTAGGAGAATAAGAGAAAATTATAGCATCGCTTGGGCAGGAACGCTGTCCTAAAGTAGACCTACTCTCTACCGGGGTCATAAAGAGGTAGATTCATGTTGCATTAGTAGGAAGATGGATAACGTAGAGTAGATGGAATTATGTAAAACTAAGAAAAGATCATGATGATCCTCTGCTAAGGGAATAGGAGAAAATTATAGCATCGCTTGAGCAGGAAAGCTGACCTAAAGTAGACATACTCTCTGCCGGGGTCATAAAGAGGTAGATTCATGTTGCATTAGTAGGAAGATGGATAACGTAGAGTAGATGGAATCAGGTAAAACTAAGAAAAGATCAAGATGATCCTCTGCTAGGGGAATAAGAGAAAATTATAAGATCGCTTGGGCAGGAACGCGGACCTAAAGTAGACCTACTTTCTACCGGGGTGATAAAGAGGTAGATTCATGTTGCATTAGTAGGAAGATGGATAACGTAGAGTAGATGGAATTATGTAAAACTAAGAAAATATCATGATGAACCTTTGCTAGTGGAATAAGAGAAAATTATAGCATCGCTTGGGCAGGAACGCTGTCCTAAAGTAGACCTACTCTCTACCGGGGTCATAAAGAGGTAGATTCATGTTGCATTAGTGGGAAGATGGATAACGTAGAGTAGATGGAATTATGTAAATCTAAGAAAAGATCATGATGAACCTTTGCTAGGGGAATAAGAGAAAATTATAGCATCGCTTGGGCAGGAACGCTGTCCTAAAGTAGACCTATTCTCTACCGGGGTCATAAAGAGGTAGATTCATGTTGCATTAGTAGGAAGATGGATAACGTAGAGTAGATGGAATTATGTAAAACTAAGAAAAGATCATGATGAACAATTGCTAGGGGAATAAGAGAAAATTATAGCATCGCTTGGGCAGGAACGCTGTCCTAAAGTAGACCTACTCTTTACCGGGGTCATAAAGAGGTAGATTCATGTTGCATAGTAGGAAGATGGATAACGTAGAGTAGATGGAATTATGTAAAACTAAGAAAATATCATGATGAACCTTTGCTAGTGGAATAAGAGAAAATTATAGCATCGCTTGGGCAGGAACGCTGTCCTAAAGTAGACCTACTCTCTACCGGGGTCATAAAGAGGTAGATTCATGTTGCATTAGTGGGAAGATGGATAACGTAGAGTAGATGGAATTATGTAAATCTAAGAAAAGATCATGATGAACCTTTGCTAGGGGAATAAGAGAAAATTATAGCATCGCTTGGGCAGGAACGCTGTCCTAAAGTAGACCTATTCTCTACCGGGGTCATAAAGAGGTAGATTCATGTTGCATTAGTAGGAAGATGGATAACGTAGAGTAGATGGAATTATGTAAAACTAAGAAAAGATCATGATGATCCTCTGCTAGGGGAATAAGGGAAAATTATAAGATCGCTTGGGCAGGAACGCGGACCTAAAGTAGACCTACTCTCTACCGGGGTCATAAAGAGGTAGATTCATGTTGCATAGTAGGAAGATGGATAACGTAGAGTAGATGGAATCAGGTAAAACTAAGAAAAGATCATGACGATCCTCTGCTAGGGGAATAAGAGAAAATTATAAGATCGCTTGGGCAGGAACGCTGTCCTAAAGTAGACCTACTCTCTACCGGGGTCATAAAGAGGTAGATTCATGTTGCATAGTAGGAAGATGGATAACGTAGAGTAGATGGAATTATGTAAAACTAAGAAAAGATCATGATGATCCTCTGCTAGGGGAATAAGAGAAAATTATAAGATCGCTTGGGCAGGAACGCGGACCTAAAGTAGACCTACTCTCTACCGGGGTCATAAAGAGGTAGATTCATGTTGCATAGTAGGAAGATGGATAACGTAGAGAAGATGGAATCAGGAAAAAACTAAGAAAAGATCAAGATGATCCTCTGCTAGGGGAATAAGAGAAAATTATAAGATCGCTTGGGCAGGAACACGGACCTAAAGTAGACCTACTCTCTACCGGGGTGATAAAGAGGTAGATTCATGTTGCATTAGTAGGAAGATGGATAACGTAGAGTAGATGGAATTATGTAAAACTAAGAAAAGATCATGATGATCCTCTGCTAGGGGAATAAGAGAAAATTATAGCATCGCTTGGGCAGGAACGCTGTCCTAAAGTAGACCTACTCTTTACCGGGGTCATAAAGAGGTAGATTCATGTTGCATTAGTAGGAAGATGGATAACGTAGAGTAGATGGAATTATGTAAAACTAAGAAAAGATCATGATGATCCTCTGCTAGGGGAATAAGAGAAAATTATAGCATCGCTTGGGCAGGAACGCTGTCCTAAAGTAGACCTACTCTTTACCGGGGTCATAAAGAGGTAGATTCATGTTGCATTAGTAGGAAGATGGATAACGTAGAGTAGATGGAATCAGGTAAAACTAAGAAGAGATCATGATGAACCTTTGCTAAGGGAACAAGAGAAAATTATAGCATCGTTTGGGCAGGAACGCTGTCCTAAAGTAGACCTACTCTCTGCCGGGGTCATAAAGAGGTAGATTCATGTTGCATTAGTAGGAAGATGGATAACGTAGAGTAGATGGAATTAGGTAAAACTAAGAAAAGGTCATGATGATCCTCTGCTAGGGGAATAAGAGAAAATTATAGCATCGTTTGGGCAGGAACGCTGTCCTAAAGTAGACCTACTCTCTACCGGGGTCGTAAAGATGTAGATTCATGTTGCATTAGTAGGAAGATGGATAACGTAGAGTAGGTGGAATTAGATAAAACTAAGAAAAGGTCATGATGAACCTTTGCTAAGGGAACAAGAGAAAATTATAGCATCGTTTGGGCAGGAACGCTGTCCTAAAGTAGACCTACTCTCTACCGGGGTCGTAAAGAGGTAGATTCATGTTGCATTAGTAGGAAGATGGATAACGTAGAGTAGGTGGAATTAGGTAAAACTAAGAAAAGGTCATGATGATCCTCTGCTAGGGGATTAAGAGAAAATTATAGCATCGCTTGGGCAGGAACGCTGTCCTAAAGTAGACCTACTCTCTACCGGGGTCATAAAGAGGTAGATTCATGTTGCATTAGTAGGAAGATGGATAACGTAGAGTAGATGGAATTATGTAAAACTAAGAAAAGGTCATGATGATCCTCTGCTAGGGGATTAAGAGAAAATTATAGCATCGCTTGGGCAGGAACGCTGTCCTAAAGTAGACCTACTCTCTACCGGGGTCATAAAGAGGTAGATTCATGTTGCATTAGTAGGAAGATGGATAACGTAGAGTAGGTGGAATTAGATAAAACTAAGAAAAGGTCATGATGAACCTTTGCTAAGGGAACAAGAGAAAATTATAGCATCGCTTGGGCAAGAACGCGGACCTAAAGTAGACATACTCTCTGCCGGGGTCATAAAGAGGTAGATTCATGTTGCATAGTAGGAAGATGGATAACGTAGAGTAGGTGGAATTAGGTAAAACTAAGAAAAGATCATGATGAACCTTTGCTAAGGGAACAAGAGAAAATTATAGCATCGCTTGGGCAGGAACGCTGTCCTAAAGTAGACATACTCTCTGTAGGAGTGAAGAGAGGTGTCTACCCAATTACAGAGTAAAACTGTTGGTAACAGCTGATCACATTGTTACATTATATTACGTAATGTTACATGTTAAAAACAGATTCAGAAAACAAACGTGATATTAGATTTAAAATGTAAAATAGAATTTTTAAAAAATTGTAAATTTTAATTTAAAAATCCCTGGATGAGACTAATATCCGTATTCAAAAACCTGAATTTGCTAGTTGCGCAGCAAGGGTGCGCAAAAGTTAAAATACTCTCGTGGTAGCCTCATGTAGTCCTCTTTCGTTGGCAAGATGTGAACTAGTACTGGCGTTATTAAGATCCGAAGATCGAGGGACGCCTTTATTTTAATATGTATTATATGTAACAGTTTACTTAAAATTTATTTATTTTGTTAGAGGAAATGTTGCTACGTTAAGATACCACGCCGGGCCAGATTCCAAATCACGAGCGAGCCAACATAGCATGCAGAATGGCAAGATCTAAGTTCAGGAACCACGTTTTGCTACACCAGTTTTGTTAAAACACAGCTGTCATAACTTTAAGACATAAAGTGATCAAAAAAGAAAATTTTAACTTTAAAACTTTAACCGTTCAATGGCATGATAATGCTAGTTTTCTTTTAATAATAGGGAAAGTGTAAATTCATTTGTGTAATGTAGTAAAAATTTTAAAGTCGAATAGACAAATTGAAATGTATTCTAAATACGCAAAGCAATCTCTAATGAATGTCATGTGCCATGTCATAGATTTTCTTTAACATATAAAGTTCTTATAAATTAAAAATGTAAAACATTGTAAAAATCATAAATTAGCGTAGCATTTCAAATGTAATTTTGTTTGTATTTTATATTTCTTTTTTTGGCGCGGTAAAATTCGATTTATTTAAATTACAATTTGTCGTTTAAATTTTTATTGAACACATCATTCTTATTATCAATTAAACTCTTGACATTGCAGGTCAAATAATTAATTGTGTAGCAAAACTACTGCAATATTTAATATCACATAATTCCTTAAGAATTAATGCCAAAAATAACGTTACAACAAGTGAGCTAAGGTAAGCGCGACGCAGTCATAAGTCGTAACAATCTACACTGCTCGAATTAGAAACAATTCCAAAAGAGTCTATATAAACATCGATCTGCTCGCTCGCTACGCTCTCACTTTATGCGTCAAGCGCGCTCACTCTGCCAAACGATATATCACTAGCTGCTTATCATTATTATCTCCGTTTTGTAATTTCAGTCAGGATTTCTCCGCGATCGTATTATTTTATTTTTTCTTCCGTTTCTCCATCCTCCGTGAAATTGCGACATTTAAGCTGTCTCTTATTGTATCAAGCCGGCTTGTATATTTGGAACAATGTTCGGGAGTATTCCAAACATATGGCGATAAACTGAAAGAGAAACGTGATGGGGGGCGGGGGCTCATCCAACTTCGTTTACTTTTATTACAAGATCCGGCTTAAACGGTTTCGTAAGGCATTTTGTATTTTGTATTGATCTTGAGCGAACGGCGGAATCGCAAATTTATTTTAGAGCCACGGCAATATTATAGGGCAGTTCTTAAAAACGAAATTTCAAGCAAACATTTAAATAAGTAAAATGATTATTTTTAAAATAACCGAATAACAGATATCGATTACATTGTCAATTGGCTCAAGGTCTATTAATATTATAATAATATGGTCTGTATTATTGTTTCCTTTATGACACTTTGAACATACATTATAAAAACTGGAAAACGTTACTAACTATAAAAGTCACAACACAAAATTAGTGGCTAAAACGTATATTAATTAGGGTGTATATAAAATAATTATTTACCTATATTAATTAATTACGAATATTAATTACTTACAAACACAGTCTCACTTACCGAACACACTCGTTCATCCAATAATTCTTCACGAATACTGCACAATGATATAGGCCTACTAAATGACTATAGTGGTATATTTTAGTTATATATATATATATATATATATATATATATATATATATATATATATATATATATATATATATATATAAACATTATTCAAAACAAATAACGTTTAGTTATATAACAAAACTAATTTGGGTTAAGAACCCAAATGTGAACAAAGGAAGTGAATTCCACTTTGTTAAATTTGTCTGCATCAGTCTACATCAGGAATATGGAAGTCGTGTTTAACGGTTTCAACTGTTTACCTCGTTCTTTACCTAACAACGTCTTTTTAAAAACCAAACCCATCCTAATCAGATAGATTTAGCTATTGTAATGTATTATAACATAATGCTTTATTTTATAGAAAAAGCGTTATTAAAACGTTTTGTGTTACTTGTGAAGTGATTTTCGTCTTGTTTTCTAAATTATATATTTGATAATACGTACTAAAAAAACCTTCCGTTTCAGATATATATTTAGGAATTTCAGAACTATGTTATACTATATTAGTACATTGAAATAAACCAATAAATAATCCTGTTAGGATAGATATTATAATAAAGAAATAATTTTCCCCGAGCTAACCGGTTGCTGAGCTTATTACAGTGAAACCTGTCTTAGACGGGCCCTGTGTTAGGCGGAATTCCGTCCATCGCGGAAAACTTTAAAAGTCGTGACTGTCGCCTATTTAATTTACCTGGGTAATAACCCCCATAAGCCTGAAACTGTCTAACGCGGAAGCGGAATAAGCAAAAGGATGAGTGATACCTATTTACTACGTCTTAGTTCTGCATAAGCCGGAAAATCTGATCATATACATGCTGTAAAATATAAAGTTACAATGACTTTCGTTTAGATAAAATACAGTTTATAATATATTTTTTTACCATAAGAAAATTCACAGATAGGTCTGCCTAATTGTAACGGATCGTATTTATTTCTGAGAACTCTGTAACAACGTTAAGGATTGCTGATATGCACAAGATAACGCAATGGTATACAAACATCCATAATTTACGATAGACTATGTGTCAGCACTCGTTTCCTTCAAGATAACACAATGAATGGTTTACAAATATCCACAACCAGAAATATTGATATCATATTGATTGACATATGGAAAGGCGAGAGGCCGATTCATTCTAAAAGCCAAAAAACATGCGCAAATAGAAGAAAAAGAAGAAATTGAAGACGGACCAGTCGTAGAAAACAAAATAAAAACATTTGGCGACGCTTTAATGAAAATTTGTGAGTTAGAAGATTTCGCGGTACGTATTAACACCCCGGAAATGCGTCGCCATTTGTTACAACTAAAAACAATAACTGAAACACAAGCAAGTAAAACTAACCTTTTAAAACAAAAGTCAATGCTAGATTTTTTCAATCCTAATTGATTTTCTTTTATTTTTACGTAAGCCTACTATGTACAGTATTTAGTCTAAATACAGTAAGAGGAAAATATAGTTTTTAATAAATTGCATCAATAGTTCATAAATGTTGTTGATAAGTGTATTAGTGATAATGTAGGTTTTAACATTTTCTGTAGTGTGCATAGCCAACACCATCTAGAAAACAAGGTTTGCGAGTTGTGACGTCACATAGCACAGACTACGAGATGTCATTAGGCAATCAAGATAACCGATATTACTGTTGAATGACGTTTATTTAGACGTTAAATTGTGATAGTTTTCTTGTGATTTAAATACACTTGCTTCATATGTTGAAGTGTTATCTCTGTAGGAAATAAACAGTTAAATCGGAAATAAATAATTAAATTAAATACTGTATTAGAACAAATGTAGACACGATGACAATTAATTGTCCGTTATCTATGTGGTGTTGGTACAGCGCCATACAGCTGATCAGTAGAAATAATAGTCTTATAGCTAAGAATCCCCACGGCCTACCCTCACTCCAACGCTAAAAATAGACTCGGCAAACGTTTCGTGATGGTATTACCATCATACAGTACACTACTACTGTATAAGCCGGTAACCTGTCTTAGACGGAAAAAATGCCGGTCCCAATGGATTCCGGCTTAAACAGGTTTCACTGTACTTTTTAATAATCAAACCTATTCTAAACGTATACATAGTTGTTATCCTATAATATAAAACAGTTCTACATTAGTTTAATATAAAATAAGTAGCCTACAGTGAAACCTCTATTAAACACATACGGCTCTAAATATTTTGTCCGTCCATGAGAGGTGTCCGTTTAGTAAAGGGGTGTTAAGAAGAGACCGAATTTAAAAAATTATTACAGTATTTATTCACTACACACTAATTTCTAATCCATTACATAATAGGTTACAGTATTTAACGAATACTAATGTATTAATGTATTTAATACTAATGTTAGCGTAGGCCTACAGTATTTAATTAATAATGTAAGCTACCAGTTTATAAATACAGTATACAGTACAATAAATACTGTATTGAACTGTTATTAAACAAAAATTCTAAAGCAAATTTAAAAAACACTGAAACTATACAGTAATACAGTACTGTACATTAATTTAATTTGTGAAATACTGTAGTGTCTAGCCTATGAATGAATTACTGTAGAGCCTAGCCTATGAATTACTGTAGAGCCTAGCCTATGAATGAATTACTGTAGAGCCTAGCCTATGAATTACTGTAGAGCCTAGCCTATGAATGAATTACTGTAGAGCCTAGCCTATGAATTACTGTAGAGCCTAGCCTATGAATGAGTTACTGTAGAGCCTAGCCTATGAATTACTGTAGAGCCTAGAGTATGAATGAATTACTGTAGAGCCTAGCCTATGAATGAATTACTGTAGAGCCTAGCCTATGAATTACTGTAGAGCCTAGCCTATGAATGAATTACTGTAG
Source organism: Prosapia bicincta (assembly GCA_036971475.1). NCBI lineage: Eukaryota > Metazoa > Arthropoda > Insecta > Hemiptera > Cercopidae > Prosapia > Prosapia bicincta. The sequence continues at coordinate 238,468,129 of JBAIZL010000001.1, forward strand.
AGCCTAGCCTATGAATTACTGTAAAGCCTAGCGTATGAATGAATTACTGTAGAGCCTAGCCTATGAATTAATGTAGAGCCTAGCCTATGAATTACTGTAGAGCCTAGCCTATGAATGAATTACTGTAAAGCCTAGTCTGTGGATGAATTAATGTAGAGCCTAGCTTATGAATTACTGTAGAGCCTAGCGTATGAATTTTTTAAACATAGATTAATCGTGGTTTGTTTTGATAAGCGGTGGGAGTGTACAACTTTCCTTATGCATAATCAGCTCAGAAATCATATTTAAACCAGCAGTGTAAATTTTAGCTTGAATCGATATTTTCAAGTCCAGCAGTTTTTTTCTAAAATACTGATGTATTTTTATCAACGGCATTTTCTTCACGGCTGTCATCATTAACATCATCATCATCATCATTCTCGGAACGGTACGGTTGTAACGGAAGATACGCATGGATAAATGTGCTGCCAAGGCAAGTGTACACATCCGATTCTTTTTTCTGATTGTGTACGTAGTAATTTCAGCTACGTTTAGCACTACATTTGTCCCCATATCAGAGGGGCAAAAAATTATTTGCTGTTCCTTGTCCGTCTAATGGAGTGTCCATTCAAAGGAGGGAAAAGTCCTATGTACGTATTATTAAATTATTCGGTTCCCAGAAAAATGTCCGTTCAAGAGAAGTGTCCGTACGTTGGAGGTGTCCATTCAGGGAGGTTTCACTGTACATCTGTTTTTTATTAGAAACATTTACAATGTGGTAGCCCGACAAAAGTAAATACTTCATTTAAAGAATATAAGAGGCATAGTATTTAATGGAAAATATAAAAAGTACTTTAGTATCTAATTAATATATAACGTCTATTAGACCTTGCAGTTGTGATGTACCTCATGAGGTATTTTTATAAATTACTACGAATTAGTACTTATGGGTTCCTTGGCTAAAATTAACCACTAGCCTACTTACTGATATTTTTAAAATAAGAGTAAATATTTTTATAATATATTTAAAATATCATTAAGTAGTGGTTTGGTGCCGAGTGATACTAAGAGTAGTACTCTATTAAATGTTGGAAAATTTAATGTACAAAACTTTTATTTGAGTTCGATTAAAATCAGTTTTTAAACAGCGACAGACCTTCTGAAGAAAGTCTTATTTCAATAAAATGAGTAAATATTTATAACCCATCGTCATTAAATTGAGTTAATTATAGTAAAAATCATTGAAATATAAATTATTATATTTACTGATAAAAAATATTTAATAATAAATGTTTAACATTTTATTTAATAAAGTAACACAACCTAAGAATTAAAACAGCTGTTTTACAACATAACCTAAAAATCAGCTGTTGTATGAAATCATATGTTATCGCTAAATTTAAGCTAAAATATGTGGAGCCTACCGTGACGCATGATATGATTTTTCTCGTGCAAAACATAGTCACACCCTGCAAAAGATATTCACTTCTAAAATCTTTCAGTTTAAACATTATAAATGATTTGTGGAGTTGGATTTGTAATTTTTTCATATGTTGACCAATATTTATGTTTTGCTATAGGTTGTTCAAGATAAAGTTATATCTGATTAAAATGTACTTTTTTTAAAAATCCCAAATGACCACGATTTTTACAAGTAACCTATCCCAGTGTTTTTATGCATATACTGTTTTTTATGTATGTAGACTATATGACTTTTAAGTATAGGTTATTGTCCGTAGATTTACATTTTTACTACTAAACACATCTGTAAACCCACAGATATATCCCATGGAATTGGAACTCGAAGGGCAATCATGGATTGCATGGATAAAGTAGCTTTCTTGAAGCTGAGCGCCGGATTGTAAGCTCTGATCGATTCTATATGCTAATTTACAATCGAAATAGCATACACCTACATTGAATCTATAGATTATAAAAACTTATAGCAAGTTATGCAACACGCTCCGCTGGTAAGATTTCTCCTCGGGGAGACGTACTCGGCCTTGGAAATGAGCGATTCGCCCGTCCGGGATCATGTTATCTCGGCAGAGATGTATTAATACAAACGGCGCGTCCCTTTCTTACAAGATGGACGCACAATGGCAATGGCGGTCAGATTGATTGGGGAACAGCAATTATCGCTTCCTACAGCTGATTTATAGCCAACCTGCCGGACACTGGCCATCTTGTCTTGATACCGCCATTAATTATCTCCATTACCGGAACAAAACTTTAATTATACCTGTAATTAATTATACTAAACACGGCTTATATCGGAATCAAACCCGCATAAATAATACAGTAAGTTATTTTATAACAGCAAATGAATCTGACGTCTTGTATGTAGCAATATATAACGAGGGATGTAAGGAATAGCACGAGGCAATATATAACTAGTTACTTAATATCATTCAAAGTTTCGGCTTTATGGCCATTTTTAGGATTGAACTTACTACAACAGAAACAAACAAAAAATAACTTTTGGTTGATCTATATTTCATATATTTTTTACTTTACGGTAAAATTAAATAGCTTTTACAACGATCAATTACTGACACATTTGAACATCAAATAGATTTTTATAAAGGCTCGAAGTTTGACTATCACTATTAGGCCTTTGTCCTCTTCGGGCGTCAAATATTAAATACAAATAAAACCACAACCATAAACACATTTTCACACAATATATGAAATAGCAATAACACAATTACAAATTAATATAAAACCAAAATATAAAACATTTGAATGTAAATCCATCAAGCCTGTACAATTTAAAATCTCTGATTCTTGGTTGTAGATAATATTTTTCTACATCTACATTAAAATTAAATACGTTTTACAATAGATACAAATTAATACAATATATGAAATAGCAATAACACAATTACAAATTAATATAAAACCAAAATATAAAACATTTGAATGTAAATCCATCAAGCCTGTACAATTTAAAATCTCTAATTGTTGGTTGTAGATAATATTTTTCTACATCTACATTAAAATTAAATACGTTTTACAATAGATACAAATTAATACAATATATGAAATAGCAATAACACAATTACAAATTAATATAAAACCAAAATATAAAACATTTGAATGTAAATCCATCAAGCCTGTACAATTTAAAATCTCTAATTGTTGGTTGTAGATAATATTTTTCTACATCTACATTAAAATTAAATACGTTTTACAATAGATACAAATTAATACAATATATGAAATAGCAGTAACACAATTACAAATTAATATGAAACCAAAATATAAAACATTTGAATGTAAATCCATCAAGCCTGTACAATTTAAAATCTCTGATTGTTGGTTGTAGATAATATTTTTCTACATCTACATTAAAATTAAATAAGTTTTACAGTAGATACAAATTAATACAAAACCAAAATATAAAACATTTGAATGTAAATCCATCAAGCCTGTACAATTTAAAATCTCTGATTGTTGGTTGTAGATAGGGTAATATTTTTCTACATCTACATTAAAATTAAATACGTTTTACAATAGATACAAATTAATACAATATATGAAATAGCAGTAAAACAATTACAAACTAATATGAAACCAAAATATAAAACATTTGAATGTAAATCCATCAAGCCTGTACAATTTAAAATCTCTGATTGTTGGTTGTAGATAGGCTAATATTTTTCTACAACTACATTAAAATTAAATACGTTTTACAATAGATACAAATTAATACAAAACCAAAATATAAAACATTTGAATGTAAATACATCAACCCCGTACAATTTAAAATCTCTGATTTTTGGTTGTAGATAATATTTTTCTACATCTACATTAAAATTAAATACGTTTTACAATAGATACAAATTAATACAAAACCAAATTATAAAACATTTGAATGTAAATCCATCAAGCTTGTACAATTTAAAATCTCTGATTGTCGGTTGTAGATAATATTTTTCAACATCTACATTAAAATTAAATACGTTTTACAATAGATACAAATTAATACAATATATGAAATAGCAATAACACAATTACAAATTAATATAAAACCAAAATATAAAACATTTGAATGTAAATCCATCAAGCCTGTACAATTTAAAATCTCTGATTGTTGGTTGTAGATAATATTTTTCTACATCTACATTAAAATTGAATACGTTTTACAATAGATACAAATTAATACAAAACCAAAATATAAAACATTTGAATGTAAATCCATCAAGCCTGTACAATTTAAAATCTCTGATTGTTGGTTGTAGATAATATTTTTCTACATCTACATTAAAATTAAATAAGTTTTACAGTAGATACAAATTAATACAAAACCAAAATATAAAACATTTGAATGTAAATCCATCAAGCCTGTACAATTTAAAATCTCTGATTGTTGGTTGTAGATAGGCTAATATTTTTCTACAACTACATTAAAATTAACTACGTTTTACAATAGATACAAATTAATATAAAACCAAAATATAAAACATTTGAATGTAAATCCATCAAGCCTGTACAATTTAAAATCTCTGATTGTTGGTTGTAGATAGGCTAATATTTTTCTACAACTACATTAAAACTAAATACGTTTTACAATAGATACAAATTAATATAAAACCAAAATATAAAACATTTGAATGTAAATCCATCAAGCCGGTACAATTTAAAATCTCTGATTGTTGGTTGTAGATAGGCTAATATTTTTCTACAACTACATTAAAACTAAATACGTTTTACAATAGATACAAATTAATATAAAACCAAAATATAAAACATTTGAATGTAAATCCATCAAGCCGGTACAATTTAAAATCTCTGATTGTTGGTTGTAGATAGGCTAATATTTTTCTACAACTACATTAAAACTAAATACGTTTTACAATAGATACAAATTAATATAAAACCAAAATATAAAACATTTGAATGTAAATCCATCAAGCCGGTACAATTTAAAATCTGTGATTGTTGGTTGTAGATAATATTTTTCTACATCTACATTAAAACTAAATACGTTTTACAATAGAAACAAATTAATATAAAACCAAAATATAAAACATTTGAATGTAAATCCATCAAGCCTGTACAATTTAAAATCTCTGATTGTCGGTTGTAGATAATATTTTTCAACATCTACATTAAAATTAAATACGTTTTACAGTAGATACAAATTAATACAAAACCAAAATATAAAACATTTGAATGTAAATCCATCAACCCCGTACAATTTAAAATCTCTGATTGTTGGTTGTAGATAATATTTTTCTACATCTACATTAAAATTAAATACGTTTTACAGTAGATACAAATTAATACAAAACCAAAATATAAAACATTTGAATGTAAATCCATCAACCCCGTACAATTTAAAATCTCTGATTGTTGGTTGTAGATAATATTTTTCTACATCTACATTAAAATTAAATAAGTTTTACAGTAGATACAAATTAATACAAAACCAAAATATAAAACATTTGAATGTAAATCCATCAAGCCTGTACAATTTAAAATCTCTGATTGTTGGTTGTAGGTAGGCTAATATTTTTCTACAACTACATTAAAATTAACTACGTTTTACAATAGATACAAATTAATATAAAACCAAAATATAAAACATTTGAATGTAAATCCATCAAGCCTGTACAATTTAAAATCTCTGATTGTTGGTTGTAGATAGGCTAATATTTTTCTACAACTACATTAAAACTAAATACGTTTTACAATAGATACAAATTAATATAAAACCAAAATATAAAACATTTGAATGTAAATCCATCAAGCCTGTACAATTTAAAATCTCTGATTGTTGGTTGTAGATAGGCTAATATTTTTCTACAACTACATTAAAACTAAATACGTTTTACAATAGATACAAATTAATATAAAACCAAAATATAAAACATTTGAATGTAAATCCATCAAGCCCGTACAATTTAAAATCTCTGATTGTTGGTTGTAGATAATATTTTTCTACATCTACATTAAAACTAAATACGTTTTACAATAGATACAAATTAATATAAAACCAAAATATAAAACATTTGAATGTAAATCCATCAAGCCGGTACAATTTAAAATCTCTGATTGTTGGTTGTAGATAATATTTTTCTACATCTACATTATAACTAAATACGTTTTACAATAGCCAATTACAGATAAATTTGAACGTCAAATCGATTTTAATACATATGATTGACCTTTCAATATCACTGTTATTATATCGTTTTCATGAACCCAATATTAAATACATATAAAATCATGACCATATAACTTCCCAATTTAAAACAATTATACAATTGTAAATTAATATAAAACCAAAAGATGAGGCATTTGATGTAAATCCATGAAATCAGGGGAAATTAAAATGCCTCCTTTATATTTATTACAGACTCCCCACAAGTGTTAGAATAGTAATAAACACGCTTACACTAATAAAACAGATATTATCATTGTATTTATCTTATCACATCGGCATAGTCCACAAAAATTAAATTTTATCTATAACGGATTCATAACGGATTTGCATATATTTTTCGTTTTAAAATATATATTTCGATTTAAAATACCCTTTTTTACTGCTTGATTATACACACCAACTCAGCAAACCTCTTTCTTACCGTTTAAAACTAGACACAATTTGAAAAATGTATAAATTAAATTGATCCTTATTGTAAAAATATATTCCAAATTTAAAAAATAATCAAAAGAACGTTAAAATTTGGTACATGAACAATGTATTTATTTAGAATACCTAGCCAATAACGCAGACTATGTGGAATAACAATAAGGTAAATTATTTGTTACAGAAATATTATAGTTTTTCAGATATTCAACTGTTTTTCATATTTTTTAGACATTTGGTGACAATGTTCAGCAGATTTTAACATTGACGTTACAAATATACAAAATGGATCACAATTCTAATCTCTTATAGATTTATTGCATCTGATAAAAACGTAGCACAAACAATTAACATTAAATTAAAAAAAATATGGCAGTCAAGAACGGAAAGTTTATTGTATTGCCATCCGGGTAGATAATAACCTCTCATAAAATTTTGATAAATTCCAATTTACCGCTAAAAATTAGATACGTGTTAGCAAAAGTAGGGAATTAGAAAAAATAGATAAATCAAGAAAATAAAGATAAAGAAAAAAATTAATAAAAAAATATTTTTGTTAATTTTAATACTTCCTAAATTTAGAGTTCTCAATGAACATTAAGTATACGATTATCATGATATTTTTTTTTAATAAATCAAGTTTAAACACATTAAAAAACAACAAGGTCTTAAAGCAAACTTTAAATTCTCATTTCTGTTTATTATGTTACGTTGAAAATATATTACGTCTGCAAGAGTTCTTCGAAATGTCATCCTCTGGTACAATGATTCCGCCCATTTAGGTGTTCGGCGGAGTTTTATGAGTTTAAATGCTTTGATGGACCAACAAGGTCTTAAAGCACACTTTAAATTCTCATTTCTGTTGATTATGTTACAGCAGAAAATATATTACGTCTGCAAGAGATCTTGGAAATGTTATCCTCTGGTACAATGATTCCGCCCATTTAGGTGTTCGGCGGAGCTTTATGTGTTTAAATACATTAATGGAACAAGGTATTAAAGCAAGCTTTAAATTCTCATTTCTGTTGATTATGTTACAGCAGAAAATATATTACGTCTGCAAGAGTTCTTCGAAATGTCATCCTCTGGTACAATGATTCCGCCCATTTAGGTGTTCGGAGGAGCTTTATGTGTTTAAATACATTAATGGAACAAGGTATTAAAGCAAGCTTTAAATTGTCATTTCTGTTGATTATGTTACAGCAGAAAATATATTACGTCTGCAAGAGATCTTGGAAATGTCATCCTCTGGTACAATTATTCCGTCCATTTAGGTGTTCGGCGGAGCTTTACGTGTTTAAATAGGCTATATTAATGGAACAACAAGGTATTAAAGCAAACTTTAAATTCTCATTTCTGTTGATTATGTTACAGCAGAAAATATATTACGTCTGCAAGAGTTCTTCGAAATGTCATCCTCTGGTACAATGATTCCGCGCATTTAGGTGTTCGGCGGAGCTTTATGTGTTTAAATACATTAATGGAACAAGGTATTAAAGCAAGCTTTAAATTCTCATTTCTGTTGATTATGTTACAGCAGAAAATATATTACGTCTGCAAGAGTTCTTCGAAATGTCATCCTCTGGTACAATGATTCCGCCCATTTAGGTGTTCGGAGGAGCTTTATGTGTTTAAATACATTAATGGAACAACAAGGTATTAAAGCAAACTTTAAATTCTCATTTCTGTTGATTATGTTACAGCAGAAAATATATTACGTCTGCAAGAGTTCTTCGAAATGTCATCCTCTGGTACAATTATTCCGCCCATTTAGGTGTTCGGCGGAGCTTTACGTGTTTAAATACATTATGGAACAAGGTATTAAAGCAAACTTTAAATTCTCATTTCTGTTGATTATGTTACAGCAGAAAATATATTACGTCTGCAAGAGTTCTTCGAAATGTCATCCTCTGGTACAATGATTCCGCCCATTTAGGTGTTCGGAGGAGCTTTATGTGTTTAAATACATTAATGGAACAAGGTATTAAAGCAAGCTTTAAATTCTCATTTCTGTTATGTTACAGCAGAAAATATATTACGTCTGCAAGAGATCTTGGAAATGTCATCCTCTGGTACAATTATTCCGCCCATTTAGGTGTTCGGCGGAGCTTTATGTGTTTAAATACATTAATGGAACAAGGTATTAAAGCAAGCTTTAAATTGTCATTTCTGTTGATTATGTTACAGCAGAAAATATATTACGTCTGCAAGAGATCTTGGAAATGTCATCCTCTGGTACAATTATTCCGCCCATTTAGGTGTTCGGCGGAGCTTTATGTGTTTAAATACATTAATGGAACAAGGTATTAAAGCAAGCTTTAAATTGTCATTTCTGTTGATTATGTTACACCAGAAAATATATTACGTCTGCAAGAGATCTTGGAAATGTCATCCTCTGGTACAATTATTCCGCCCATTTAGGTCTTCGGCGGAGCTTTACGTGTTTAAATACATTAATGGAACAAGGTAATTAAGCAAGCTTTAAATTCTCATTTCTGTTGATTATGTTACAGCAGAAAATATATTACGTCTGCAAGAGATCTTGGAAATGTCATCCTCTGGTACAATTATTCCGCCCATTTAGGTGTTCGGCGGAGCTTTATGTGTTTAAATACATTAATGGAACAAGGTATTAAAGCAAGCTTTAAATTCTCATTTCTGTTGATTATGTTACAGCAGAAAATATATTACGTCTGCAAGAGTTCTTCGAAATGTCATCCTCTGGTACAATGATTCCGCCCATTTAGGTGTTCGTCGGAGCTTTATGTGTTTAAATGCTTTGATGGAACAACAAGGTCTTAAAGCAAACTTTAAATTCTCATTTCTGTTGATTATGTAACAGCAGAGACTATATTACGTCTGCAAGACTTCTTCGAAATGTCATCCTCTGGTACAATGATTCCGCCCATTTAGGTGTTCGGCGGAGCTTTATGTGTTTAAATACATTAATGGAACAACAAGGTATTAAAGCAAACTTTAAATTCTCATTTCTGTTGATTATGTTACAGCAGAAAATATATTACGTCTGCAAGAGTTCTTCGAAATGTCATCCTCTGGTACAATGATTCCGCCCATTTAGGTGTTCGGAGGAGCTTTATGTGTTTAAATACATTAATGGAACAACAAGGTATTAAAGCAAACTTTAAATTCTCATTTCTGTTGATTATGTTACAGCAGAAAATATATTACGTCTGCAAGAGTTCTTCGAAATGTCATCCTCTGGTACAATTATTCCGCCCATTTAGGTCTTCGGCGGAGCTTTACGTGTTTAAATACATTAATGGAACAAGGTATTAAAGCAAGCTTTAAATTCTCATTTCTGTTGATTATGTTACAGCAGAAAATATATTACGTCTGCAAGAGATCTTGGAAATGTCATCCTCTGGTACAATTATTCCGCCCATTTAGGTGTTCGGCGGAGCTTTATGTGTTTAAATACATTAATGGAACAACAAGGTATTAAAGCAAACTTTAATTTCTCATTTCTGTTGATTATGTTACAGCAGAAAATATATTACGTCTGCAAGAGTTCTTCGAAATGTCATCCTCTGGTACAATGGTCCGCCCATTTAGGTGTTCGGAGGAGCTTTATGTGTTTAAATACATTAATGGAACAACAAGGTATTAAAGCAAACTTTAAATTCTCATTTCTGTTGATTATGTTACAGCAGAAAATATATTACGTCTGCAAGAGATCTTGGAAATGTCATCCTCTGGTACAATTATTCCGCCCATTTAGGTGTTCGGCGGAGCTTTATGTGTTTAAATACATTAATGGAACAAGGTATTAAAGCAAGCTTTAAATTCTCATTTCTGTTGATTATGTTACAGCAGAAAATATATTACGTCTGCAAGAGTTCTTCGAAATGTCATCCTCTGGTACAATGATTCCGCCCATTTAGGTGTTCGGCGGAGCTTTATGTGTTTAAATGCTTTGATGGAACAACAAGGTCTTAAAGCAAACTTTAAATTCTCATTTCTGTTGATTATGTAACAGCAGAGACTATATTACGTCTGCAAGACTTCTTCGAAATGTCATCCTCTGGTACAATGATTCCGCCCATTTAGGTGTTCGGCGGAGCTTTATGTGTTTAAATACATTAATGGAACAACAAGGTATTAAAGCAAACTTTAAATTCTCATTTCTGTTGATTATGTTACAGCAGAAAATATATTACGTCTGCAAGAGTTCTTCGAAATGTCATCCTCTGGTACAATGATTCCGCCCATTTAGGTGTTCGGAGGAGCTTTATGTGTTTAAATACATTAATGGAACAACAAGGTATTAAAGCAAACTTTAAATTCTCATTTCTGTTGATTATGTTACAGCAGAAAATATATTACGTCTGCAAGAGTTCTTCGAAATGTCATCCTCTGGTACAATTATTCCGCCCATTTAGGTCTTCGGCGGAGCTTTACGTGTTTAAATACATTAATGGAACAAGGTATTAAAGCAAGCTTTAAATTCTCATTTCTGTTGATTATGTTACAGCAGAAAATATATTACGTCTGCAAGAGATCTTGGAAATGTCATCCTCTGGTACAATTATTCCGCCCATTTAGGTGTTCGGCGGAGCTTTATGTGTTTAAATACATTAATGGAACAACAAGGTATTAAAGCAAACTTTAAATTCTCATTTCTGTTGATTATGTTACAGCAGAAAATATATTACGTCTGCAAGAGTTCTTCGAAATGTCATCCTCTGGTACAATTATTCCGCCCATTTAGGTGTTCGGCGGAGCTTTATGTGTTTAAATATATTAATGGAACAACAAGGTATTAAAGCAAACTTTAAATTCTCATTTCTGTTGATTATGTTACAGCAGAAAATATATTACGTCTGCAAGAGTTCTTCGAAATGTCATCCTCTGGTACAATGATTCCGCCCATTTAGGTGTTCGGAGGAGCTTTATGTGTTTAAATACATTAATGGAACAACAAGGTATTAAAGCAAGCTTTAAATTCTCAATTCTGTTGATTATGTTACAGCAGAAAATATATTACGTCTGCAAGAGCTCTTCGAAATGTCATCCTCTGGTACAATGATTCCGCCCATTTAGGTGTTCGGAGGAGCTTTATGTGTTTAAATACATTAATGGAACAACAAGGTATTAAAGCAAGCTTTAAATTCTCAATTCTGTTGATTATGTTACAGCAGAAAATATATTACGTCTGCAAGAGCTCTTCGAAATGTCATCCTCTGGTACAATGATTCCGCCCATTTAGGTGTTCGGAGGAGCTTTATGTGTTTAAATACATTAATGGAACAACAAGGTATTAAAGCAAACTTTAAATTCTCATTTCTGTTGATTATGTTACAGCAGAAAATATATTACGTCTGCAAGAGTTCTTCGAAATGTCATCCTCTGGTACAATGATTCCGCCCATGTAGGTGTTCTGCGGAGCTTTATGTGTTTAAATACACGAACATCGCCAGAAGAAGCTACTCACATTGACGACCCTTTACACCCATATTTATTTCCAGCTCTAAAGATTAGGGCAACTTGTGTTATAGGAAATTTGTTTTCAATTATATACAGTAGAGTCTCGATAATAACTGAGTCCCGATGTTTCGTGCTTCCATTAAATTCGAGCCTATTTCTATTAGATCCTATTTTATCATTTTACAAGAAAATAATGAATCGGGCTTCCAAAATTTGTTTATAGTCTTGCGGCATGCAAAGGAAATGAGTCAGGCTTCCAAGAAATGTTAATTTCAATACGGTATGCAAAGGAAATGAGACAGGCTTCCAAGAAATGTTAATTTCAATACGGTATGCAAAGGAAATGAGACAGGCTTCCAAGAAATGTTTATATCAATACTGTATTAAAAGAAATGAGACGGGCTTCCAAGGAATGGTCATTTTAATATGGTATGCAAAGAAAATGAGACGGACTTTCAAGGCGATGTTTATATCAATACGGTATGCACAGGGAATGAGATGGACTTCCAAGAAATGTTTATAGCCATGCTGTATGCAATGGAAATAAGACGGGCTTCCAACAAATATTCATACAATGTTCTATAAACTTAACTATTGAGTTTGTAACTACCTACATTATAACATTTCGTTAATACTTTTATTTTTTCAAATGCACAGGAACGTATTTCCGTGTAATCCGAGTTTTCGGTAATCGGAAGGGGTCTCGGTCCAATCTACTTCGAATTTTCGAGAATCTATAACTTAATTTCCTTATAAAAGGTGGAAATTGTTATTAAATGTTTTACGAAATAGTCAATTTGAAATAACATTTATAGACTTTAAAAAATGAAAATCTTCTTGGGGGAATTAATACCAAACCTTATACCCTTGCTGAACCGCTGGGTAATTAAAAAATTAAACCATTCATTCTAAATAGTTCCAATATTTCCACAAAGAATCACAGTTGGTCAGAGAGATGAGAGTTTGTTAAAACTTAGAGACTGTTACAGTCTCAATTATATACTTTAAACGCATAAATATACGAGTGTGTAATATATAACCAGCAATAAGACGTAACGCTGCCTAACCTACAAAGACATAACAGTAGAAGCTTCGTCGCCACGCCTTGAGTACACCGCTTCACCTAACTGTCTAGCTAAACATATATTTTTTCCTAATTCTCCATTTGAAATGAGACTGGTTCCCCCCCGTAGCGACAGTGTGACCCATTTGTTGGAGTGTTCTCCATGGTGAGATATTGTTAATGGATGCCAGCGTGAGTTCTCGACTGACTGGATCTGCGCGCCTTTATTTTACTCAACCCCATCCCCTTCGGATCTAAATCATTGCTTTATTGATATTTCGTTCCATAAAAGTTTAGTGTTTTGCATTCGTAATGTGTTTAGCGTGCTATGAACATTTATAATTCGCTCTTTGCTGCGCTTAATCGCGCCGTCTTATTTTTATCTCTTGGCCGTGACGTTTCTAGACAGGCGTTTAATTACAACAGTAAATACATACTGATGTAAGGAAAACACGCAATACAAAAGCAAATTGCGTTGGAAGCTTTTCAAAAATAGCGTTTCCACTCAAAACCACAAATATTCAGTATTAAAGAAAACCATGCATATATTTTTCTTACATGACCCAAAAATGAAGTTCCGCAATAACGGTTCCTAGGTATTTTTAGTGATCTAACAGTTATAGCACTTAACTACCAACCTAATGGCCCTGGGTTCCATTCCCGATAGTGCCAAATAATTTTTTTATGTTTTCTCACCCAGCTCGTCGACTCAGCCTTTGAAAAAGAATATACTTAGGGTAATAATAGGGGGGTAGAACCGTAGTGCTGACCACATTGCCTCCCTTGAATACAGTATGACCAAGGTACGGCAGCTCTACCCTGTCTTTCAGACATCATAACATGTGGTATAAAAAGCTAACATTATTACAATACCAAATAAAAGACGTACACAAAACTAACAAATGTATCACTTATTTACTCCGACACGTTTTGATTAGAAAGTCATCATTATCAGTGATATAAATTATGTAAATGTGTTTATGAGTAACTGTTATTATTTGTAATAGTTAAGACTTTGGCTGTATTAATGACTTAGGTACCTCGGTTTAGAATTTCTATTTAATGTAATCATTTTGAAATATTGTAAATATCTGTTGTTTTTTAACAGGTGGGCGTGGCTTTGTTTATACCACCCTCACGGTATGAATATAGAATGTGATTTTACTTTTACGTTAGTTGTAAGTTATAGTTTGTAGTAGCAACACTACCTCCTGATGACGACTTTGTCATTGAAACGCGTCTGAGTAAATAAATGATTAATTTGTGAGTTTCGTGTATCTTTTATTCGTTTATTAACATAACCTCGCAAGCTAAGTTAAAATAGTTAAGACAATAATACAATTAGGTATAATTTTCTTAAAATATAATATTTTAAAATGTGTGTTCTTAAAGAGGTGCAAACGACAACATGTTTTAGATATAAAGACAAAACATCATCTTTATCTACATAAATTCCGAAAGTACGTAATAAGAGAAAATAATGTACAATCTACCTCCGAACTTACCTCTCAACCAAAATTAGCCTAATCGACCCGACTTAACCTTACTAGACCTAATCTAACCTCACCTAACCTTATATAGACACGTTTTAAAAGTGAATATTTGCCACAGTAATAAATTATTGATTTATTTTTAAAATAATTTGCTACTTTTGAATTAGAAAATAAGTTAGAAAAGTTCCCAACTTTTCGATTGTTGAAACTTTATGCCTTTTAGTTAGTAATCTAATAAAATCTGTAATATAATATATTTTTTAAAAATTATTTAATTTCAGTGTGATTTTTTTTATTAGAATCATTTTTATAGAATTAATGTTTAAAGTTAGTTTAGACTTTTAGTTAAATTTTAAAAAACTGTCGTAGGTTTAATAAATCTAAAAACATTAGTTAATTCTTCCGTGAGTAATGTACAGCCGAAAGGAGTCTAAACATGAATGAAAAAAGTAGTTATAATTGGTTATAATAGTGTTCAAAAATTTGGGAAAAGTTTCAGACGCGTCTAAAGATGTTTTTATTTGATGTCTTAGAGTAAAAAATATATCATTAATTGTCATTACATTAAATTCGTTGTACTTGGATTTATTATAATATAATGAATATTGGATTTTAGCACTTCAACTTGATAATGTACAATACAGAAAGTAACAGCTTATGAGTAATGAAAACATCTGTTGTATTAAATCATATATCACATAATATATTATAGTATATACCTATATCCTGTATAGTTATATGTACGAAAAATTGTTAAGAGAAATGCTGATGAGTTTTCTCCATCCAAAAAAAAACTGTCGCATGCGTGTAAAAGTTCAACTTGAAGAAATGATTTGACTTATTTTTTTAAATTCTACTGCTTTAGAATAAATACGAGTTAATTTAGGCAAATAAAGTTTTAAGGGCTTTTATTTAACTCATGCGAGAAACCTGTCTGTGGACAGTGGCTTCGTTCAAATAACAAACTCATTGTTGAACAAAGAAACTAAAAGTACTTTGATCTGTCTCTCTTAATTTCTGTCTGTCCTCCTCCTCCTCCTCCTACTGACTACACGTCTCCTTCAGGAGATTACCGGTATAACTGTGAAAGCACGCCCATTAGAAAGATCTGGAGATATCCTCCAACCAAAATCTCACCTCCTCCCGAATCGCCCCTTTCTTAGAACCTTTCCTCCGCTATAAGCTTAAGGATTTTATATTTAAAACCTCTCATGACATGATAGAGTCATTGTAATTGTCTAACCTTTACACAGTACTCCTTCCACGGTAGATATCCTAAGCACCCAGGACATGCTCAGCACGCGTGCATAACACCGCGTGTCGGAAGATCACAACCTCTCCTTTAAATACACTACATTCGCAATGCTACTTCACAAATCTACACACAAAAATGTAGGAGGGTCATAACTCCTACAGATTTACTGCATTTTATCGAAGGAGTAATAAAAATTGTGCTTCATCTTTATAAAGTCACTTTCATCATTAAGGGCGTTATCACCATTATATAAACATACGTTTCTAGATAATTATCATGTTCCAACGTATATCTGTTGATATACACATCTACGCACAGCACCTGTTTTGGTAATAGCATGACATTAGGGTTTACTATGAGATTTTACCATCCTGGTGGGATATTGATCTCCAGATGGAGTATTAATCTCATGGCGGAGTATTAATCTTATAGTGGAGTATTAATCTCATGGCGGAGAATTATTCTTATAGTGGAGTAATAATTGGTCTATTTTAATGGTTTACTAATGAAGTACTAACCTGCTAAACGACTAATAATGTTCTGATGTAATATTAATGTCCTGATGGAGTATTAATCACCTGATGCAGTATTACTCTCATGGTGGAATATTAATCTCATTGTGGAGTATTGTTGTTCTGAAGGTGTATTAATCACGTAATTTAGTATAAATGTCTTGGTGGAGTATCAATCTCAATCTCTTGATGCAGTATTAATCTTATGGGGGAGTATTAATGTTCTGATGGTGTATTAATCACGTAATTTAATATTAATGTCTTGGTAGAGTATTAATCTGCTGATACAGTGTTAATTTTATGGGGGAGTATTAATGTTCTGATGGTGTATTAATCACGTAATTTAATATTAATGTCTTGGTGGAGTATTAATCTGCTGATGCTGAGATAGATATGTAGCTCCCGTGGTACTGGAAATAGAGGATGGAGCATGGTGACGTCACCAAAGTCGCTTACCTGAGCTAGACTTGCATTTCATCAGGGTATTAGAGCGAAACCATTGTTAAAGAGGTAGATAGAAAACTAAATTCCGGAAGAAGAAGAATATTTGGTTGAAACTCGCCGAAGTAGATTTAGTGGTCCAATCTCACTATTTCACTATTGTGTGTCATAAGCCATTTGGATCAGAAAATTACTATCTAAGGAATTAAACCTATATAGGCCTACCTTTTCTCAACCATTGATATCGCTAGAAACACTGCAATGCAATCCGTGTCTCCACTACACTTATTCTCTTGCACATGCCCTAAAGTTGAAATGTTCAAATTTAAATAGATTTAGTGCCCTATCATTTTCAGCTTAATATATATATTTAATTGTGTTCGTATCTTTTACGTAATCTGTACTTGTGGTCGGTGTTAAAGTCTTTTAAAAAGAATCATCGACGAACATTTCCCCGTCAAAACGCGTGCACAACCACAAGCATAACAGAACACACCTGACATTCCAATTTACCGGCTGACAATATAGACATGTAATTAACACTTGACCAAACGGCAGATTTCCTTGCCAACCATAAAACCTCCAAGGGTAGAACAATTGCAATAATGCCAAGTAAAGACAATTTATTGATACGCCGCCAGTCGACCTGTTATGAAGCCAGATACGTGAGAATTATTTATGGACAAGAATCGCAAACAAGCTGGCTATGGCGGCCGTATGTGTTGCCCTTTGTTTTAAATCATTCTTTTGTACGTCCTCCCCGAAAATTGAAGATCTGTGGGGCGTGTGATTTAGTGTCTGCAAGTAGACGGATGTGCTGGACTCAGGTGCCTGCCTGGCTAGTAAGACGTAAGTTGGACCTTTCAAAAATACGTTATTAAAGCGGTAGGTTCGACCACATTTATGCTCGCTTTATGTTTATTTGTTAAAACCTACACTTACAAAGTTTAGTAAGTGTTTAGTCAAGTATTTCCAATAAATAAACTGACTACCTTGAATTTTAATTTCAAATTAAGTCTTTTCACTACAGGACACACAAATACTTATTTCAAACGTACACTTATAACATTCATCAATACACTATGAATTTATAGTCTTAAAAAAATGAAAAAGTATAAGTACTTAAGTGTTAAAGTCACTTTGTCTTCTTACAATGACAATAATATGGGTTTTTCACTTAACTCTAATAAAGTAGGCCTATATGAATTGACGCTTTCGCCTGGTTTAACATAACTCATAATATTTTACGTTGCATTTCTAATAAAATAATATATATGCCTAATTAAATTGAACCTATCAAGCAACATTTAAAACTGAACGGGAGTGATTCTATAGAACGTGACATCACCACTTAGGAACTTCGACGAAAATACCTAACAATCTGGGGAGATCGACAGTTATATCAAGAAAGTCCCGTTAGTATGTACCGTTAGTTGATATTAATAGAATCATTAGAAATATATAATCTTAACTATAACGTCATTAAAGATATATTATTATATAGAGAGAGATTTAAAGCTTTTTGAGAAAGACTCATAATACTTCACTCGTTAAAGACTGTTACTATGCTGGTTTAGGTACCGATTGTTCTAGCGTTCTGTAATAGTTATATGTATTAAGCTGTTGTATGTTTGTAACAGGCCTTTGGTCTGAATAAATTGTTTTTTTAAAAACCTATCTCTGTTTCGAGTTATTTAACTGACGAACTGTCCCGAAGTTTTCCGAAAGTCAAACTTGGCGGGTAAGGCTAACAGCTGTTTGCTTCACTTAGCGGTTCTTTAGATGTTATGTTCAAAGATTTTCAAATGCATTCTAGTATTTCCTAGTATCAATTAAGTGGTAAAGAATTATGTCATAGAACAGCTGATTTTATTAGTCGGAGGCTGTGTTACTCTCCATTGTTCAATAATATTAGAATTTTCTACAACTGTATCAATTGAGTGATAAAGAATTATTTCATAGAACAGCTGTTTTTATTAGTCGGAGGCTAAGTTACTCTCCATTGTTCAATAATATTAGAATTGTCTACAACTGTATCAATTAAGTGATAAAGAATTATTTCATAGAACAGCTGATTTTATTAGTCGGAGGCTATGTTACTCTCCATTGTTCAATAATATTAGAATTGCCTACAACTGTATCAATTAAGTGATAAAGAATTATTTCATAGAACAGCTGATTTTATTAGTCGGAGGCTATGTTACTCTCCATTGTTCAATGATATTAGAATTTTCTACAACTGTATCAATTGAGTGATAAAGAATTATTTCATAGAACAGCTGTTTTTATTAGTCGGAGGCTAAGTTACTCTCCATTGTTCAATAATATTAGAATTGTCTACAACTGTATCAATTAAGTGATAAAGAATTATTTCATAGAACAGCTGATTTTATTAGTCGGAGGCTATGTTACTCTCCATTGTTCAATAATATTAGAATTGTCTACAACTGTATCAATTAAGTGATAAAGAATTATTTCATAGAACAGCTGATTTTATTAGTCGGAGGCTATGTTACTCTCCATTGTTCAATAATATTAGAATGTTCTACAACTGTATCAATTAAGTGATAAAGAATTATTTCATAGAACAGCTGATTTTATTAGTCGGAGGCTATGTTACTCTCCTGTGTTCAATAAACTTAGAATGTTCTACAACTGTATCAATTGTGATAAAGAATTATTTCATAGAACAGCTGATATTATTAGTCGGAGGCTATGTTACTCTCCATTGTTCAATAATATTAGAATGTTCTACAACTGTATCAATTAAGTGATAAAGAATTATTTCATAGAACAGCTGATTTTATTAGTCGGAGGCTATGTTACTCTCCATTGTTCAATAATATTAGAATGTTCTACAACTGTATCAATTAAGTGATAAAGAATTATTTCATAGAACAGCTGATTTTATTAGTCGGAGGCTATGTTACTCTCCATTGTTCAATAATATTAGAATTGTCTACAACTGTATCAATTAAGTGATAAAGAATTATTTAATAGAACAGCTGATTTTATTAGTCGGAGTCTATGTTACTCTCCATTGTTCAATAATATTAGAATTTTCTACAACTGTATCAATTAAGTGATAAAGAATTATTTCATAGAACAGCTGATTTTATTAGTCGGAGGCTATGTTACTCTCCATTGTTCAATAATATTAGAATTGTCTACAACTGTATCAATTAAGTGATAAAGAATTATTTCATAGAACAGCTGATTTTATTAGTCGGAGGCTATGTTACTCTCCATTGTTCAATAATATTAGAATTGTCTACAACTGTATCAATTAAGTGATAAAGAATTATTTCATAGAACAGCTGATTTTATTAGTCGGAGGCTATGTTACTCTCCATTGTTCAATAATATTAGAATTTTCTACAACTGTATCAATTAAGTGATAAAGAATTATTTCATAGAACTGCTGATTTTATTAGTCGGAGGCTATGTTATTCTCCATTGTTCAATAATATTAGAATTGTCTACAACTGTATCAATTAAGTGATAAAGAATTATTTCATAGAACAGCTGATTTTATTAGTCGGAGGCTATGTTACTCTCCATTGTTCAATAATATTAGAATTGTCTACAACTGTATCAATTAAGTGATAAAGAATTATTTCATAGAACAGCTGATTTTATTAGTCGGAGGCTATGTTACTCTCCATTGTTCAATAATATTAGAATTTTCTACAACTGTATCAATTAAGTGATAAAGAATTATTTCATAGAACAGCTGATTTTATTAGTCGGAGGCTATGTTACTCTCCATTGTTCAATAATATTAGAATTGTCTACAACTGTATCAATTAAGTGATAAAGAATTATTTCATAGAACAGCTGATTTTATTAGACGGAGGCTATGTTACTCTCCATTGTTCAATAATATTAGAATTGTCTACAACTTTATCAATTAAGTGGTAAAGAATTATGTCATAGAACAGCTGATTTTATTAGTCGGAGGCTATGTTACTCTCCATTGTTCAATAATATTAGAATGTTCTACAACTGTATCAATTAAGTGATAAAGAATTATTTCATAGAACAGCTGATTTTATTAGTCGGAGGCTATGTTACTCTCCATTGTTCAATAATATTAGAATTGTCTACAACTGTATCAATTAAGTGGTAAAGAATTATGTCATAGAACAGCTGATTTTATTAGTCGGAGGCTATGTTACTCTCCATTGTTCAATAATATTAGAATTGTCTACAACTGTATCAATTAAGTGATAAAGAATTATTTCATAGAACAGCTGATTTTATTAGTCGGAGGCTATGTTACTCTCCATTGTTCAATAATATTAGAATTGTCTACAACTTTATCAATTAAGTGGTAAAGAATTATGTCATAGAACAGCTGATTTTATTAGTCGGAGGCTATGTTACTCTCCATTGTTCAATAATATTAGAATGTTCTACAACTGTATCAATTAAGTGGTAAAGAATTATGTCATAGAACAGCTGATTTTATTAGTCGGAGGCTATGTTACTCTCCATTGTTCAATAATATTAGAATTGTCTACAACTGTATCAATTAAGTGATAAAGAATTATTTCATAGAACAGCTGATTTTATTAGTCGGAGGCTATGTTACTCTCCATTGTTCAATAATATTAGAATTGTCTACAACTGTATCAATTAAGTGGTAAAGAATTATGTCATAGAACAGCTGATTTTATTAGTCGGAGGCTATGTTACTCTCCATTGTTCAATAATATTAGAATTGTCTACAACTTTATCAATTAAGTGATAAAGAATTATGTCATAGAACAGCTGATTTTATTAGTCGGAGGCTATGTTACTCTCCATTGTTCAATAATATTAGAATTGTCTACAACTGTATCAATTAAGTGATAAAGAATTATTTCATAGAACAGCTGATTTTATTAGTCGGAGGCTATGTTACTCTCCATTGTTCAATAATATTAGAATTGTCTACAACTGTATCAATTAAGTGGTAAAGAATTATGTCATAGAACAGCTGATTTTATTAGTCGGAGGCTATGTTACTCTCCATTGTTCAATAATATTAGAATTGTCTACAACTGTATCAATTAAGTGGTAAAGAATTATGTCATAGAACAGCTGATTTTATTAGTCGGAGGCTATGTTACTCTCCATTGTTCAATAATATTAGAATTGTCTACAACTGTATCAATTAAGTGGTAAAGAATTATGTCATAGAACAGCTGATTTTATTAGTCGGAGGCTATGTTACTCTCCATTGTTCAATAATATTAGAATTGTCTACAACTGTATCAATTAAGTGGTAAAGAATTATGTCATAGAACAGCTGATTTTATTAGTCGGAGGCTATGTTACTCTCCATTGTTCAATAATATTAGAATTGTCTACAACTGTATCAATTAAGTGGTAAAGAATTATGTCATAGAACAGCTGATTTTATTAGTCGGAGGCTATGTTACTCTCCATTGTTCAATAATATTAGAATTGTCTACAACTGTATCAATTAAGTGGTAAAGAATTATGTCATAGAACAGCTGATTTTATTAGTCGGAGGCTATGTTACTCTCCATTGTTCAATAATATTAGAATTGTCTACAACTGTATCAATTAAGTGGTAAAGAATTATGTCATAGAACAGCTGATTTTATTAGTCGGAGGCTATGTTACTCTCCATTGTTCAATAATATTAGAATTGTCTACAACTGTATCAATTAAGTGGTAAAGAATTATGTCATAGAACAGCTGATTTTATTAGTCGGAGGCTATGTTACTCTCCATTGTTCAATAATATTAGAATTGTCTACAACTGTATCAATTAAGTGGTAAAGAATTATGTCATAGAACAGCTGATTTTATTAGTCGGAGGCTATGTTACTCTCCATTGTTCAATAATATTAGAATTGTCTACAACTGTATCAATTAAGTGGTAAAGAATTATGTCATAGAACAGCTGATTTTATTAGTCGGAGGCTATGTTACTCTCCATTGTTCAATAATATTAGAATTGTCTACAACTGTATCAATTAAGTGGTAAAGAATTATGTCATAGAACAGCTGATTTTATTAGTCGGAGGCTATGTTACTCTCCATTGTTCAATAATATTAGAATTGTCTACAACTGTATCAATTAAGTGGTAAAGAATTATGTCATAGAACAGCTGATTTTATTAGTCGGAGGCTATGTTACTCTCCATTGTTCAATAATATTAGAATTGTCTACAACTGTATCAATTAAGTGGTAAAGAATTATGTCATAGAACAGCTGATTTTATTAGTCGGAGGCTATGTTACTCTCCATTGTTCAATAATATTAGAATTGTCTACAACTGTATCAATTAAGTGGTAAAGAATTATGTCATAGAACAGCTGATTTTATTAGTCGGAGGCTATGTTACTCTCCATTGTTCAATAATATTAGAATTGTCTACAACTGTATCAATTAAGTGGTAAAGAATTATGTCATAGAACAGCTGATTTTATTAGTCGGAGGCTATGTTACTCTCCATTGTTCAATAATATTAGAATTGTCTACAACTGTATCAATTAAGTGGTAAAGAATTATGTCATAGAACAGCTGATTTTATTAGTCGGAGGCTATGTTACTCTCCATTGTTCAATAATATTAGAATTGTCTACAACTGTATCAATTAAGTGATAAAGAATTATTTCATAGAACAGCTGATTTTATTAGTCGGAGGCTATGTTACTCTCCATTGTTCAATAATATTAGAATTGTCTACAACTGTATCAATTAAGTGATAAAGAATTATTTATAGAACAGCTGATTTTATTAGTCGGAGGCTATGTTACTCTCCATTGTTCAATAATATTAGAATTGTCTACAACTGTATCAATTAAGTGGTAAAGAATTATGTCATAGAACAGCTGATTTTATTAGTCGGAGGCTATGTTACTCTCCATTGTTCAATAATATTAGAATTGTCTACAACTGTATCAATTAAGTGGTAAAGAATTATGTCATAGAACAGCTGATTTTATTAGTCGGAGGCTATGTTACTCTCCATTGTTCAATAATATTAGAATTGTCTACAACTGTATCAATTAAGTGGTAAAGAATTATGTCATAGAACAGCTGATTTTATTAGTCGGAGGCTATGTTACTCTCCATTGTTCAATAATATTAGAATGTTCTACAACTGTATCAATTAAGTGATAAAGAATTATTTCATAGAACAGCTGATTTTATTAGTCGGAGGCTATGTTACTCTCCATTGTTCAATAATATTAGAATTGTCTACAACTGTATCAATTAAGTGATAAAGAATTATTTCATAGAACAGCTGATTTTATTAGACGGAGGCTATGTTACTCTCCATTGTTCAATAATATTAGAATTGTCTACAACTTTATCAATTAAGTGGTAAAGAATTATGTCATAGAACAGCTGATTTTATTAGTCGGAGGCTATGTTACTCTCCATTGTTCAATAATATTAGAATGTTCTACAACTGTATCAATTAAGTGATAAAGAATTATTTCATAGAACAGCTGATTTTATTAGTCGGAGGCTATGTTACTCTCCATTGTTCAATAATATTAGAATTGTCTACAACTTTATCAATTAAGTGGTAAAGAATTATGTCATAGAACAGCTGATTTTATTAGTCGGAGGCTATGTTACTCTCCATTGTTCAATAATATTAGAATGTTCTACAACTGTATCAATTAAGTGGTAAAGAATTATGTCATAGAACAGCTGATTTTATTAGTCGGAGGCTATGTTACTCTCCATTGTTCAATAATATTAGAATTGTCTACAACTGTATCAATTAAGTGGTAAAGAATTATGTCATAGAACAGCTGATTTTATTAGTCGGAGGCTATGTTACTCTCCATTGTTCAATAATATTAGAATTGTCTACAACTTTATCAATTAAGTGATAAAGAATTATTTCAAGAACAGCTGATTTTATTAGTCGGAGGCTATGTTACTCTCCATTGTTCAATAATATTAGAATTGTCTACAACTGTATCAATTAAGTGGTAAAGAATTATGTCATAGAACAGCTGATTTTATTAGTCGGAGGCTATGTTACTATCCATTGTTCAATAATATTAGAATTGTCTACAACTGTATCAATTAAGTGGTAAAGAATTATGTCATAGAACAGCTGATTTTATTAGTCGGAGGCTATGTTACTCTCCATTGTTCAATAATATTAGAATTGTCTACAACTGTATCAATTAAGTGGTAAAGAATTATGTCATAGAACAGCTGATTTTATTAGTCGGAGGCTATGTTACTCTCCATTGTTCAATAATATTAGAATTGTCTACAACTGTATCAATTAAGTGGTAAAGAATTATGTCATAGAACAGCTGATTTTATTAGTCGGAGGCTATGTTACTCTCCATTGTTCAATAATATTAGAATTGTCTACAACTGTATCAATTAAGTGGTAAAGAATTATGTCATAGAACAGCTGATTTTATTAGTCGGAGGCTATGTTACTCTCCATTGTTCAATAATATTAGAATTGTCTACAACTGTATCAATTAAGTGGTAAAGAATTATGTCATAGAACAGCTGATTTTATTAGTCGGAGGCTATGTTACTCTCCATTGTTCAATAATATTAGAATTGTCTACAACTGTATCAATTAAGTGGTAAAGAATTATGTCATAGAACAGCTGATTTTATTAGTCGGAGGCTATGTTACTCTCCATTGTTCAATAATATTAGAATTGTCTACAACTGTATCAATTAAGTAGTAAAGAATTATGTCATAGAACAGCTGATTTTATTAGTCGGAGGCTATGTTACTCTCCATTGCTCAATAATATTAGAATTGTCTACAACTGTATCAATTAAGTAGTAAAGAATTATGTCATAGAACAGCTGATTTTATTAGTCGGAGGCTATGTTACTCTCCATTGTTCAATAATATTAGAATTGTCTACAACTGTATCAATTAAGTGGTAAAGAATTATGTCATAGAACAGCTGATTTTATTAGTCGGAGGCTATGTTACTCTCCATTGTTCAATAATATTAGAATTGTCTACAACTGTATCAATTAAGTGGTAAAGAATTATGTCATAGAACAGCTGATTTTATTAGTCGGAGGCTATGTTACTCTCCATTGTTCAATAATATTAGAATTGTCTACAACTGTATCAATTAAGTGGTAAAGAATTATGTCATAGAACAGCTGATTTTATTAGTCGGAGGCTATGTTACTCTCCATTGTTCAATAATATTAGAATTGTCTACAACTGTATCAATTAAGTGGTAAAGAATTATGTCATAGAACAGCTGATTTTATTAGTCGGAGGCTATGTTACTCTCCATTGTTCAATAATATTAGAATTGTCTACAACTGTATCAATTAAGTGGTAAAGAATTATGTCATAGAACAGCTGATTTTATTAGTCGGAGGCTATGTTACTCTCCATTGTTCAATAATATTAGAATTGTCTACAACTTTATCAATTAAGTGGTAAAGAATTATGTCATAGAACAGCTGATTTTATTAGTCGGAGGCTATGTTACTCTCCATTGTTCAATAATATTAGAATTGTCTACAACTTTATCAATTAAGTGGTAAAGAATTATGTCATAGAACAGCTGATTTTATTAGTCGGAGGCTATGTTACTCTCCATTGTTCAATAATATTAGAATTGTCTACAACTGTATCAATTAAGTGGTAAAGAATTATGTCATAGAACAGCTGATTTTATTAGTCGGAGGCAATGTTACTCTCCATTGTTCAATAATATTAGAATTGTCTACAACTGTATCAATTAAGTGATAAAGAATTATTTCATAGAACAGCTGATTTTATTAGTCGGAGGCTATGTTACTCTCCATTGTTCAATAATATTAGAATTGTCTACAACTGTATCAATTAAGTGATAAAGAATTATTTCATAGAACAGCTGATTTTATTAGTCGGAGGCTATGTTACTCTCCATTGTTCAATAATATTAGAATTGTCTACAACTGTATCAATTAAGTGGTAAAGAATTATGTCATAGAACAGCTGATTTTATTAGTCGGAGGCTATGTTACTCTCCATTGTTCAATAATATTAGAATTGTCTACAACTGTATCAATTAAGTGGTAAAGAATTATGTCATAGAACAGCTGATTTTATTAGTCGGAGGCTATGTTACTCTCCATTGTTCAATAATATTAGAATTGTCTACAACTGTATCAATTAAGTGATAAAGAATTATTTCATAGAACAGCTGATTTTATTAGACGGAGGCTATGTTACTCTCCATTGTTCAATAATATTAGAATTGTCTACAACTTTATCAATTAAGTGGTAAAGAATTATGTCATAGAACAGCTGATTTTATTAGTCGGAGGCTATGTTACTCTCCATTGTTCAATAATATTAGAATGTTCTACAACTGTATCAATTAAGTGATAAAGAATTATTTCATAGAACAGCTGATTTTATTAGACGGAGGCTATGTTACTCTCCATTGTTCAATAATATTAGAATTGTCCACAACTTTATCAATTAAGTGGTAAAGAATTATGTCATAGAACAGCTGATTTTATTAGTCGGAGGCTATGTTACTCTCCATTGTTCAATAATATTAGAATGTTCTACAACTGTATCAATTAAGTGGTAAAGAATTATGTCATAGAACAGCTGATTTTATTAGTCGGAGGCTATGTTACTCTCCATTGTTCAATAATATTAGAATTGTCTACAACTGTATCAATTAAGTGATAAAGAATTATTTCAAGAACAGCTGATTTTATTAGTCGGAGGCTATGTTACTCTCCATTGTTCAATAATATTAGAATTGTCTACAACTGTATCAATTAAGTGGTAAAGAATTATGTCATAGAACAGCTGATTTTATTAGTAGGAGGCTATGTTACTCTCCATTGTTCAATAATATTAGAATTGTCTACAACTTTATCAATTAAGTGATAAAGAATTATGTCATAGAACAGCTGATTTTATTAGTCGGAGGCTATGTTACTCTCCATTGTTCAATAATATTAGAATTGTCTACAACTGTATCAATTAAGTGATAAAGAATTATTTCATAGAACAGCTGATTTTATTAGTCGGAGGCTATGTTACTCTCCATTGTTCAATAATATTAGAATTGTCTACAACTGTATCAATTAAGTGGTAAAGAATTATGTCATAGAACAGCTGATTTTATTAGTCGGAGGCTATGTTACTCTCCATTGTTCAATAATATTAGAATTGTCTACAACTGTATCAATTAAGTGGTAAAGAATTATGTCATAGAACAGCTGATTTTATTAGTCGGAGGCTATGTTACTCTCCATTGTTCAATAATATTAGAATTGTCTACAACTGTATCAATTAAGTGGTAAAGAATTATGTCATAGAACAGCTGATTTTATTAGTCGGAGGCTATGTTACTCTCCATTGTTCAATAATATTAGAATGTTCTACAACTGTATCAATTAAGTGATAAAGAATTATTTCATAGAACAGCTGATTTTATTAGTCGGAGGCTATGTTACTCTCCATTGTTCAATAATATTAGAATTGTCTACAACTGTATCAATTAAGTGATAAAGAATTATTTCATAGAACAGCTGATTTTATTAGACGGAGGCTATGTTACTCTCCATTGTTCAATAATATTAGAATTGTCTACAACTTTATCAATTAAGTGGTAAAGAATTATGTCATAGAACAGCTGATTTTATTAGTCGGAGGCTATGTTACTCTCCATTGTTCAATAATATTAGAATGTTCTACAACTGTATCAATTAAGTGATAAAGAATTATTTCATAGAACAGCTGATTTTATTAGACGGAGGCTATGTTACTCTCCATTGTTCAATAATATTAGAATTGTCTACAACTTTATCAATTAAGTGGTAAAGAATTATGTCATAGAACAGCTGATTTTATTAGTCGGAGGCTATGTTACTCTCCATTGTTCAATAATATTAGAATGTTCTACAACTGTATCAATTAAGTGGTAAAGAATTATGTCATAGAACAGCTGATTTTATTAGTCGGAGGCTATGTTACTCTCCATTGTTCAATAATATTAGAATGTTCTACAACTGTATCAATTAAGTGGTAAAGAATTATGTCATAGAACAGCTGATTTTATTAGTCGGAGGCTATGTTACTCTCCATTGTTCAATAATATTAGAATTGTCTACAACTTTATCAATTAAGTGATAAAGAATTATTTCAAGAACAGCTGATTTTATTAGTCGGAGGCTATGTTACTCTCCATTGTTCAATAATATTAGAATTGTCTACAACTGTATCAATTAAGTGGTAAAGAATTATGTCATAGAACAGCTGATTTTATTAGTCGGAGGCTATGTTACTCTCCATTGTTCAATAATATTAGAATTGTCTACAACTGTATCAATTAAGTGGTAAAGAATTATGTCATAGAACAGCTGATTTTATTAGTCGGAGGCTATGTTACTCTCCATTGTTCAATAATATTAGAATTGTCTACAACTGTATCAATTAAGTGGTAAAGAATTATGTCATAGAACAGCTGATTTTATTAGTCGGAGGCTATGTTACTCTCCATTGTTCAATAATATTAGAATTGTCTACAACTGTATCAATTAAGTGGTAAAGAATTATGTCATAGAACAGCTGATTTTATTAGTCGGAGGCTATGTTACTCTACATTGTTCAATAATATTAGAATTGTCTACAACTGTATCAATTAAGTGGTAAAGAATTATGTCATAGAACAGCTGATTTTATTAGTCGGAGGCTATGTTACTCTCCATTGTTCAATAATATTAGAATTGTCTACAACTGTATCAATTAAGTAGTAAAGAATTATGTCATAGAACAGCTGATTTTATTAGTCGGAGGCTATGTTACTCTCCATTGCTCAATAATATTAGAATTGTCTACAACTGTATCAATTAAGTAGTAAAGAATTATGTCATAGAACAGCTGATTTTATTAGTCGGAGGCTATGTTACTCTCCATTGTTCAATAATATTAGAATTGTCTACAACTGTATCAATTAAGTGGTAAAGAATTATGTCATAGAACAGCTGATTTTATTAGTCGGAGGCTATGTTACTCTCCATTGTTCAATAATATTAGAATTGTCTACAACTGTATCAATTAAGTGGTAAAGAATTATGTCATAGAACAGCTGATTTTATTAGTCGGAGGCTATGTTACTCTCCATTGTTCAATAATATTAGAATTGTCTACAACTGTATCAATTAAGTGGTAAAGAATTATGTCATAGAACAGCTGATTTTATTAGTCGGAGGCTATGTTACTCTCCATTGTTCAATAATATTAGAATTGTCTACAACTGTATCAATTAAGTGGTAAAGAATTATGTCATAGAACAGCTGATTTTATTAGTCGGAGGCTATGTTACTCTCCATTGTTCAATAATATTAGAATTGTCTACAACTGTATCAATTAAGTGGTAAAGAATTATGTCATAGAACAGCTGATTTTATTAGTCGGAGGCTATGTTACTCTCCATTGTTCAATAATATTAGAATTGTCTACAACTTTATCAATTATGTGGTAAAGAATTATGTCATAGAACAGCTGATTTTATTAGTCGGAGGCTATGTTACTCTCCATTGTTCAATAATATTAGAATTGTCTACAACTTTATCAATTAAGTGGTAAAGAATTATGTCATAGAACAGCTGATTTTATTAGTCGGAGGCTATGTTACTCTCCATTGTTCAATAATATTAGAATTGTCTACAACTGTATCAATTAAGTGGTAAAGAATTATGTCATAGAACAGCTGATTTTATTAGTCGGAGGCTATGTTACTCTCCATTGTTCAATAATATTAGAATTGTCTACAACTGTATCAATTAAGTGATAAAGAATTATTTCATAGAACAGCTGATTTTATTAGTCGGAGGCTATGTTACTCTCCATTGTTCAATAATATTAGAATTGTCTACAACTGTATCAATTAAGTGATAAAGAATTATTTCATAGAACAGCTGATTTTATTAGTCGGAGGCTATGTTACTCTCCATTGTTCAATAATATTAGAATTGTCTACAACTGTATCAATTAAGTGGTAAAGAATTATGTCATAGAACAGCTGATTTTATTAGTCGGAGGCTATGTTACTCTCCATTGTTCAATAATATTAGAATTGTCTACAACTGTATCAATTAAGTGGTAAAGAATTATGTCATAGAACAGCTGATTTTATTAGTCGGAGGCTATGTTACTCTCCATTGTTCAATAATATTAGAATTGTCTACAACTGTATCAATTAAGTGATAAAGAATTATTTCATAGAACAGCTGATTTTATTAGACGGAGGCTATGTTACTCTCCATTGTTCAATAATATTAGAATTGTCCACAACTTTATCAATTAAGTGGTAAAGAATTATGTCATAGAACAGCTGATTTTATTAGTCGGAGGCTATGTTACTCTCCATTGTTCAATAATATTAGAATGTTCTACAACTGTATCAATTAAGTGGTAAAGAATTATGTCATAGAACAGCTGATTTTATTAGTCGGAGGCTATGTTACTCTCCATTGTTCAATAATATTAGAATTGTCTACAACTGTATCAATTAAGTGATAAAGAATTATTTCAAGAACAGCTGATTTTATTAGTCGGAGGCTATGTTACTCTCCATTGTTCAATAATATTAGAATTGTCTACAACTGTATCAATTAAGTGGTAAAGAATTATGTCATAGAACAGCTGATTTTATTAGTAGGAGGCTATGTTACTCTCCATTGTTCAATAATATTAGAATTGTCTACAACTTTATCAATTAAGTGATAAAGAATTATGTCATAGAACAGCTGATTTTATTAGTCGGAGGCTATGTTACTCTCCATTGTTCAATAATATTAGAATTGTCTACAACTGTATCAATTAAGTGATAAAGAATTATTTCATAGAACAGCTGATTTTATTAGTCGGAGGCTATGTTACTCTCCATTGTTCAATAATATTAGAATTGTCTACAACTGTATCAATTAAGTGGTAAAGAATTATGTCATAGAACAGCTGATTTTATTAGTCGGAGGCTATGTTACTCTCCATTGTTCAATAATATTAGAATTGTCTACAACTGTATCAATTAAGTGGTAAATAATTATGTCATAGAACAGCTGATTTTATTAGTCGGAGGCTATGTTACTCTCCATTGTTCAATAATATTAGAATTGTCTACAACTGTATCAATTAAGTGGTAAAGAATTATGTCATAGAACAGCTGATTTTATTAGTCGGAGGCTATGTTACTCTCCATTGTTCAATAATATTAGAATTGTCTACAACTGTATCAATTAAGTGGTAAAGAATTATGTCATAGAACAGCTGATTTTATTAGTCGGAGGCTATGTTACTCTCCATTGTTCAATAATATTAGAATTGTCTACAACTGTATCAATTAAGTGGTAAAGAATTATGTCATAGAACAGCTGATTTTATTAGTCGGAGGCTATGTTACTCTCCATTGTTCAATAATATTAGAATTGTCTACAACTGTATCAATTAAGTAGTAAAGAATTATGTCATAGAACAGCTGATTTTATTAGTCGGAGGTTATGTTACTCTCCATTGCTCAATAATATTAGAATTGTCTACAACTGTATCAATTAAGTGGTAAAGAATTATGTCATAGAACAGCTGATTTTATTAGTCGGAGGCTATGTTACTCTCCATTGTTCAATAATATTAGAATTGTCCACAACTTTATCAATTAAGTGGTAAAGAATTATGTCATAGAACAGCTGATTTTATTAGTCGGAGGCTATGTTACTCTCCATTGTTCAATAATATTAGAATTGTCTACAACTGTATCAATTAAGTGGTAAAGAATTATGTCATAGAACAGCTGATTTTATTAGTCGGAGGCTATGTTACTCTCCATTGTTCAATAATATTAGAATTGTCTACAAATGTATCAATTAAGTGGTAAAGAATTATGTCATAGAACAGCTGATTTTATTAGTCGGAGGCTATGTTACTCTCCATTGTTCAATAATATTAGAATTGTCTACAACTGTATCAATTAAGTGGTAAAGAATTATGTCATAGAACAGCTGATTTTATTAGTCGGAGGCTATGTTACTCTCCATTGTTCAATAATATTAGAATTGTCTACAACTGTATCAATTAAGTGGTAAAGAATTATGTGATAGAACAGCTGATTTTATTAGTCGGAGGCTATGTTACTCTCCATTGTTCAATAATATAAGAATTGTCTACAACTGTATCAATTAAGTGGTAAAGAATTATGTCATAGAACAGCTGATTTTATTAGTCGGAGGCTATGTTACTCTCCATTGTTCAATAATATTAGAATTGTCTACAACTGTATCAATTAAGTGGTAAAGAATTATGTCATAGAACAGCTGATTTTATTAGTCGGAGGCTATGTTACTCTCCATTGTTCAATAATATTAGAATTGTCTACAACTGTATCAATTAAGTGGTAAAGAATTATGTCATAGAACAGCTGATTTTATTAGTCGGAGGCTATGTTACTCTCCATTGTTCAATAATATTAGAATTGTCTACAACTGTATCAATTAAGTGGTAAAGAATTATGTCATAGAACAGCTGATTTTATTAGTCGGAGGCTATGTTACTCTCCATTGTTCAATAATATTAGAATTGTCTACAACTGTATCAATTAAGTGGTAAAGAATTATGTCATAGAACAGCTGATTTTATTAGTCGGAGGCTATGTTACTCTCCATTGTTCAATAATATTAGAATTGTCTACAACTGTATCAATTAAGTGGTAAAGAATTATGTCATAGAACAGCTGATTTTATTAGTCGGAGGCTATGTTACTCTCCATTGTTCAATAATATTAGAATTGTCTACAACTTTATCAATTAAGTGGTAAAGAATTATGTCATAGAACAGCTGATTTTATTAGTCGGAGGCTATGTTACTCTCCATTGTTCAATAATATTAGAATGTTCTACAACTGTATCAATTAAGTGGTAAAGAATTATGTCATAGAACAGCTGATTTTATTAGTCGGAGGCTATGTTACTCTCCATTGTTCAATAATATTAGAATGTTCTACAACTGTATCAATTAAGTGGTAAAGAATTATGTCATAGAACAGCTGATTTTATTAGTCGGAGGCTATGTTACTCTCCATTGTTCAATAATATTAGAATTGTCTACAACTTTATCAATTAAGTGATAAAGAATTATTTCATAGAACAGCTGATTTTATTAGTCGGAGGCTATGTTACTCTCCATTGTTCAATAATATTAGAATGTTCTACAACTGTATCAATTAAGTGGTAAAGAATTATGTCATAGAACAGCTGATTTTATTAGTCGGAGGCTATGTTACTCTCCATTGTTCAATAATATTAGAATTGTCTACAACTTTATCAATTAAGTGATAAAGAATTATTTCATAGAACTGCTGATTTTATTAGTCGGAGGCTATGTTACTCTCCATTGTTCAATAATATTAGAATGTTCTACTACTGTATCAATTAAGTGGTAAAGAATTATGTCATAGAACAGCTGATTTTATTAGTCGGAGGCTATGTTACTCTCCATTGTTCAATAATATTAGAATTGTCTACAACTTTATCAATTAAGTGATAAAGAATTATTTCATAGAACAGCTGATTTTATTAGTCGGAGGCTATGTTACTCTCCATTGTTCAATAATATTAGAATTGTCTACAACTGTATTAATTAAGTGGTAAAGAATTATGTCATAGAACAGCTGATTTTATTAGTCGGAGGCTATGTTACTCTCCATTGTTCAATAATATTAGAATGTTCTACAACTGTATCAATTAAGTGATAAAGAATTATTTCATAGAACAGCTGATTTTATTAGTCGGAGGCTATGTTACTCTCCATTGTTCAATAATATTAGAATTGTCTACAACTGTATCAATTAAGTGATAAAGAATTATTTCATAGAACAGCTGATTTTTTTAGACGGAGGCTATGTTACTCTCCATTGTTCAATAATATTAGAATTGTCTACAACTTTATCAACTAAGTGGTAAAGAATTATGTCATAGAACAGCTGATTTTATTAGTCGGAGGCTATGTTACTCTCCATTGTTCAATAATATTAGAATGTTCTACAACTGTATCAATTAAGTGATAAAGAATTATTTCATAGAACAGCTGATTTTATTAGTCGGAGGCTATGTTACTCTCCATTGTTCAATAATATTAGAATTGTCTACAACTGTATCAATTAAGTGGTAAAGAATTATGTCATAGAACAGCTGATTTTATTAGTCGGAGGCTATGTTACTCTCCATTGTTCAATAATATTAGAATGTTCTACAACTGTATCAATTAAGTGATAAAGAATTATTTCATAGAACAGCTGATTTTATTAGTCGGAGGCTATGTTACTCTCCATTGTTCAATAATATTAGAATTGTCTACAACTGTATCAATTAAGTGATAAAGAATTATTTCATAGAACAGCTGATTTTATTAGTCGGAGGCTATGTTACTCTCCATTGTTCAATAATATTAGAATTTTCTACAACTGTATCAATTAAGTGATAAAGAATTATTTCATAGAACAGCTGATTTTATTAGTCGGAGGCTATGTTACTCTCCATTGTTCAATAATATTAGAATTGTCTACAACTGTATCAATTAAGTGATAAAGAATTATTTCATAGAACAGCTGATTTTATTAGTCGGAGGCTATGTTACTCTCCATTGTTCAATAATATTAGAATTGTCTACAACTGTATCAATTAAGTGATAAAGAATTATTTCATAGAACAGCT
>JBAIZL010000001.1:238508620-238538620 GCA_036971475.1 Prosapia bicincta
ATTTAAGTCTACCTTCCAATAATATTTTTAAAATTACCTTTTTATCGAACTCTTTCATTCCCCACATCAGTAATTAAGAGAAAAAAAATAATTCCCTAAAGTTTGGCGATTTCGCAAGTCTCTCTGGTCATCATGTATTTGTCACCTCTAACATATTTCCTGCAACAATGAAAGAATGCACTGTTATAATCAAGTTCTTTTCGTACTTTGTTATAAAAAGATGCATTGCTTCAAAATATAATTTCAAGTTACTATAAATAAATTATCAGATATTTAATATATTTGTCTAAAATACAAAATATTCCTGATTGAAGCCAAATCAACATTCCCCTAACCTACAGCATTCAGCTAACGCCCGTCAGTGACAACTCTGTTATTAACGCCGTGCCACCCAGTAGAGTCTCGCCCGTCCCTGCAAGGTATCATCATCAAGGAAGTTATTCAGAGGGTTACACGTGGCGTGATAATCAGCGGTAACTTCATCTTCTAGGCAGAGGTGGAGAATGCAAGGCACATTCAGAAGATAGTCGAGCCCGTTGCCCTCAAAAGGTAGCAACCTCGACGTCCTGGTGATGGCGTTTGATCTTACGATCAGTTCCCATCCTGACTCAATATCAGCACTGCAGGAGATTACCTCACATTACCACAAGAAGAGTATATTATCGCAAGGTGCAAAGAAGCCTTTTCTCATGGCAAGAAAAGAGATTGTTTTACAATGGATCCCTGAACACTGTGGCGTTAACGACAACGAGCGTGCGTACAGCTGGATGAGACCTTACTCAAGACGATCCCCAAAGTTATCTAGCTTCGTGCCTTACAAAACGGATCATCATCCAAATGCGGGGACAAACTGGGAAGCAGCAGTTTCTGACCAATGATGTATTAATCTAATGAATTTATCTTATTATTTTTTAGCAAATGTTTAAACTTATTTCACCGCAATATCAAGAGCACAGTGGTACAATATATTACAATAAAAATATTGAAAAGAACCCCAATACCACAAAAATAATCAAAAATAACAAATAAGACAAGTTACTTAAGATTAAACCCTTATGTACATTTCGATGACCATGTCATCATCATCAGAGGGTCTAGTTACAAAACACAATCTAGCACACAAGAAGTTACAAACTAGAATGATACCAATCGTTCTCCGCGGTCTCTATATATAGGCGTGAGGTAAGCTCCGCCCCCTCTCCGCCCTCGACCGACAAATAACGATCGGCCATCAAGAACCAAATAGGTTATGTCAAAAATTACATTATAATAATACATATGTAATAAAAACTACAGCAATAACAATTAATAAACTAAAAGTAATTAGATTAAAACATCGTAATTTGAAGAAAGCTATTTAAGTAAAGTATATAATGGTGAGTAAGGAATAGGTCCTTTATCTGCATTCATTAATTTACAATTTGATTTGACTATAAAAACACTTTCATAACTATTAAGTAACTTTTTTGAGTTTATACATTTAGCTAAAATAACATTTTTATCTAAATCATGCTGATTACTAAGGACATGTTCTGCTACACTTGATTTTTCAGGTCTTTTATATTTAATATGGGCAAGATGTTCTTTAAATCTGGTTACAATTTTTCTTTTAGTTTGACCTATATACATCTCGTTACAAGTACTACAAATTATCTTATAAATACCTGATTTTTCCAACATTGAAATTTTATCTTTCGGGTTACACAATAAATGCTTGAGTTTATTTTGAGTTTTATAGGCTATCTTAACATTTACCTTTTTAAAAATAGAGTCTAACCCTTTTGTTAAAATATTATCGAAAGGTAAACTAATAAAAGTACATTTTTTAACTTCTTTTTCAAGAGTGGTAGTTGTGTTCAAAACATATTTTAATCTTTGTTTTCTAACAATATTATCTATAATTTTAGCATCAAAATCGTTATATCTAGCCACTCCTTTGATATAATTAATTTCCTTATAAAAACGTCTAGGACTAAGTGGTACATTGATAGCTCTGTTAACCAAACTGTTAAATGCTGCTATTTTATGTGTATAACAATGGTTGGAACTATTTAAAATATATCTGTTATTATTAGTATGTTTCCTGTAAATATCAAATTCAATTTTTTCATGATTTTTAATACACAGAATATCTAAAAATGGTAAACGATTATTAGTTTCTAATTCATAAGTAAACTTAATGGAACTATGTATACTATTAAGTTGGTTTACAAAAACATCAACATTACATTTACTGCTATCAAAGATCGCAAAAACATCGTCAACATATCTTAACCAAATCCTAGGAAAATAAGTAATACTATTCTTTAAGTTTTCTTCAAATCTGCTCATAAAAAGCTCAGCAATGAAAGGAGACAAACTGTTACCCATAACAGTTCCATCACATTGTTTATAAAATTCATTATTAAATTTAAAGAAATTTTGGTACATACATATTTCAGTTAATTTGACATATTCGTTTATTTTAATAGGTTCGATGTTGTTTTCTTTTAAAAAATCTTCAACAAACAATATAGTTTCTTTAACAGGAATGCTAGGAAACAACGAACTTACATCAAAAGATACCATAATATCAGTACTACTAAGTTTTATATTCTTAACCTTGTTGACAAATTCTATGTTATTTTTAATAGGAAACATACCACGTTTTTCTTTTAAAGAAGTAAATTTATAGGCTAACCATTTTGATAAAAGGTAGGTTGGGGAATCAATCCCAGAAACTATAGGTCTCATTGCTTTCCCTTCCTTGTGGATTTTTGGAAGGCAATATAACCTAGGTATAACAGGATTAGAAATTTTAAATTTATAAATATCTTTCTTAGGAATGACTGAACTACAATTCTTAATAGTATCGTTTGTAACTTGAACAAACTTATTTAGTGGGTTTTTAACAATTTTCTGATAAGGGCCTTCTTCTAACATTTTAGTTACTCTATTGACATGATCGTTCTTATCTAAAACTACAATTGTATTACCCTTATCAGCTTTTAAATAATAACAATCTTTGTTACAAAGACCTTTAACTAACTCAAAATTATTTTTAACATTAGCCGGTTTATTGGCCATACGAATATTATTTTCCATTTTAATTTTACAGGCGTTTCTTATGTAATTTTTATCTGACTTTTAAATTAGAAATACTACTTTCTATATTAGCTACTATATCAACTACAGTTTTGTTAGTGTAATTACAATGTGCAAAATTTAACCCTTTACTTAATAAATTAATTTCTTCTCTATTAAAAGTTTGGCTAGATTCATTACGAACTAGCGGACAGGTAGGGTTTTTATTATTATTACCTATTTCATCCAAATTTAAATGTTTACTAATTGCTACAAATTTCTTATCCAGATTTTTTACCTTACAATCAATTTTATGCTTATTTATTACATACATTTTTCTACAAAAATTATTCCAAACAATAGCGTTACTATCCTTTGCTAATTTGAGGTGTAAATTGTACTTTTTTAATTCTAAATTAGCTAATTTACTATAAAGATATTTAATTTCTAATTTTAACCATTTGAGTTTCGCAAATAGAACGATTGGTATCATACTAGTTTGTAACTTCTTGTGTGCTAGATTGTGTTTTGTAACTAGACCCTCTGATGATGATGACATGGTCATCGAAATGTACATAAGGGTTTAATCTTAAGTAACTTGTCTTATTTGTTATTTTTGATTATTTTTGTGGTATTGGGGTTCTTTTCAATATTTTTATTGTATTATTTCACCGCACTACTTTTTATCTCTTCGTTATATAATAGTGCGTATCTCACAAATTTGCTTAACACCAGTGTTGCAGAGTCGCTATTTTTTAAGTTCAAACAAAATAGTTTTTCCGACAACAAAACCCACGAAATGAAATTTTCAAGAGACGGTAACAAATCGATAAGATGTAATAAAAATAAACCTTTTCCAAAAACATTGATTTACTTATATATTAGTTACAATTGATTTTTCTACTGAAACTCAAACTAAAAACCTCTCAATAGGAAATACAGAGCACTGTAGCATATTATATAAAAAAAGGAAGATCTTGACTAAAAACTGAAAATAAAAAGAGAAGTTAGAAAAACCTTTTAACAATGCTAGGGACATGCATTAGAGCTGTGTAGATAATTCATTGGCTTATTTATGGATTTATTTGACAAGAGGCACTACTTATATTTCTCAGCAGAGAAGTTTCTCACTTATTTCCCCGTGACTCACAGCATTGAACGCTATAAGAGTGCGAAATGCGGTGCTGAGAAATATCGATAGTGGATTTTGGCAAGTGAATCGATAAGTAAGGGTTTACTTGGAAACCTTAATATGTATAATCCAAAAATTTATAAGAAGAAAAATTCACAGAAAAATATTTTCTTATTTTCTTCGTATACAAGGGTTTGATATAATATATAATATGTTTAAAAAACACATTTACATTTAAGTTTAAACAATTTTAAAAACAACATTTTTAAACCATATCTTACTTAAATTCATTATAATTATTACAAAGTCTGTAAGAAACAAAAAATTGTACAATTCAAAAAATTTTATCTGGAAATAAAATCCACTAAAATATAAAACGTCAAGAAACGACCATAAATTATCAAAGAAAAAGAAAAGGAAAACAAGTTCCGTAGCGGGGTACAGATTTCGCGATTCCAATCAAACGACGTATGGATAATGTCTTCGAATTTAGAAGAGTTGAGTGAAATATTTGTTGGAACCCGACTTGACGGGACAGAGTATATTTTTATCGGTCGGCGAGGCACTAAATCCTACTGTCCTAGCTGAGGGACATCCCATTACAAGACCTGTCTCGGGCCGAGATTTACAAGTTGGCCACACATCCGTCCATGCGTCGTCTTTTCTCCCGGACAAATCAAATATATTTTCGAAAGAGAAAAACTTCGGAACGCATTAGAAATACAGCTTTATTTATTTGGGAAAGGAAAGATAGAAAATCAATAGCATCTTGAGTTGTGTTTTCCTTTTTAAATGGCTTTGGAAACGTTTGGTAATGTGGAGGAATGTCGCTGCTATGTGAACTTTGTCTAACAATTACGTTTCAAGCAAGGCTCATTTTACCTCTTCGTTTGTTTCAATTAATTTTCTGGAGAAATTGCTGTTCTTTAAATAAAATATTTTTAACGATTTATTTTTAAAACACATTTTGCGTGTCAATGTCGACACATTAATTAACGTTAAACAGGGGCACAAATACTTTTTATAACACACCTCTATCTTTTTTAAAAACATTTATCCTAAAAACTTAATACGACTGTTGGGAAGAACTAAAGGACAGTGTATGGACGATGGTGAATCAAATTTATTTATCTGTTTAATTTTATGCTTTTGGTGTTTCTAATTAAATCTTTCGTTGCAGTGAACTCCTTAAGGCGAGGCATATTTTTAAAAAAATGAATGCAGGTGAATTGATAGAAAATGATGTGATAGCTTTAGAATTTCTAAAATAAAATTTACAAATCAGAAAATTACCGAATTCTTTCGATGATTTCCGAAAGTCAAACATGGCGATTAAGGGTAACAGCTGTTTTCTTCTTTACTTTGATATTTTTTTTGGAGGTTATGTTTAAATTTTCCTGTATATTCAGAAATAATGTATATTTGATTAAATTGTGTGATAAAGTATTATATATTAGAATAGTTGTTTTAATTACCTGTAGATCATGTAACTCTCTGTATATACAGTATCACAATATAATCAAATATACAATATTTGATATATATATATATATATATATATATATATATATATATATATATATATATATATATAATATGTTTTCTCGTTTAATGATCTAAAACAACATAACCTATGTTCAAATACAAGAATATTTATTAATTAATATTCAAAGCTTTTCGTTGGTAAACCGTGCCAACATCATCAAGATATAGACCTAAAACATATGTTAAATTATAAATAGAATTGTTGTCATATTTATACAAATTGCCAAGTGAATATATATATATATATATATATATATATATATAATTATCGGCGAAAAGCTTTGAATAAATATATTCATTAAAAGTATTCTTGTTACTGAAATATTTTTAATTTATTATTAAATAAGGGAAATACTTTTATCTAATACGTAAATGTTTAATATAGACATCTATTGACGAGTCATATTTATCAAATAAATTTAATGCAATGTATTTAATACATACATTTTTTTCAGCAAAAGATTTGTGTATTATAATGAAATGTTTTTTACAATTTTCTAAAATAGCAACACGTAAATTATAGCCAAAAAGAGAACAAATACTTTCTACACCAGACCTTAGTCATTGTTTAAAACTTGATAACTTACTAAACAAAATACTCTATTTTTGCTCAGCAAGTATTTATCCTATAGACACCTCACTACGGGAGGGGGTAGATAAGCGGCCATGATTTTCGACATAGAGCTTCACTCAGTAAAATGTCATACTCATGGCGTTTTCTCCATACTACATATAATTTACTTTATTCGATTTGAACTTTACGCGGAAGGTTGGCAATAGCACCGACCATCTAGTACCAGGATTCTCTAGTAGTTGAAACCTTCAACAAATGAGAATCTGAAAAGAAGTTAGATATTTCTTTTATTCTGGCTGAGAACCCGTCTACTCAAGATCAACCACTGCTTCTATGAACATCTAAAATCATGAACCAAAAGCTTGAGCCAAAAGATAAATGCTACTGTAATACAACTTTATTACTTTAGTTTAGGCTTTATAACTGGTGATTTGTTTGTTTGACAAAAAAAACCTATCATCGATTTTTATTAAAAGCAATTAAGTGAACGAAAGTTTAGGTTACACTAAAGTTGTTAAGCTTGAGTTTTACACAAGACTTAAGGTGGCTAGGGTTAGGTTAGGCTTGGTTGCGTTAAATAATTCGTTTAAGATTTTCATACAAGAGTTGTAGGTTAGGTTATGTTGAAATTTTTTCGTTCAAAATTCCACACAATAGTTGGAACAGGTTAAATTAAGTAGGGTTATGTTGAATTTTTCCGTTTAAGAATTTATCACAAGAGTTAAAGTAAACTAGGTTAGGTCCAAGATAAGATTATGTTAGGTTATGTTAAAATTCTTCCGTTTCAGAATTTCTCACAAGAGTTGAAATAGGTTAGGTTAAGATAAGGTTATGTTAGGTTCAGCTAGGTTATGTTTAAATCTTTCCGTTTATGAATTTCTTACAAGAGTTGAAGTAGGTCCGGTTAAGTCAAGATGAGGTTGTGTTAGATTCAGTTGGGTTATGTTGAAATCTTTCCGTTTTAAAATTTCTCACAAGAGTTAAAGTAGGTTAGGTTAGGTTAACATAAGTTTATGTTAAGTTCAGTTTGTTTATCTTTAAATTGTTATGTTTTATAATTTCTCATAAGGGTTAAACTAGTCTAGGTAAGGTCAAGATAAGGTTATGTTAGGTTCAGAGGTTATGTTGAAACTCTTCCCTTTCATAATTTCACAGGAGTTAAATTAATCCATTCCAGAGTAAAAATGAACTGCAGTGAATCTGGAACATGCAAATACAGAAGACGTCGACCGCTGCATAATGAAATGGGTTTTTGTAATCGTCGGTCGTTTCGCCGATAGAGGCCGGTGCCGAGCGTTACGTGGGCGTTACGGTAACGATAGCACATTACTCGTAACGTTAGCACCATAACGGCGTTACGAAGATCAGGAAGTGATGCGTGACTCGATAAAAACGGCTATTAACACTCCGTGGGATTGGTCGCGGGTATCGCACAGGTTACAGCGAGACTATCGAGAGTCGCTGTGGGCAGTTGCGCGTGTGGGTTGTGATCTATCGATATGTCCGTGCCTACGATATTAAAACAACTTACTTCACTTAATTGAGTCTTGGTTTTAATGATTCTTGTAATTCTTGCAGGTGATAACATAAAGTAAACTGTTTGACAAAGGCGTAAGTTATATATAATTCAGTATTTGTCATTCGAATGTTGAGCAGCGCAGGAGATGAACGCATGGAAAGCGTTGTAGCAGCAGAACGGTTTTGTAGAATCCGTTTCCTGCTTCTCCAAAGGTCATTCTAACACTATCCTATGTTATACATCCTAATAGTGACGAACAATACCAACTGTTCTATCTGTCTCAACGTACATCTCGAATCGTTGCTTTGGACTATATCAGAAATCCAAAAGACATGATAACAGTTGGTCCCAAAATGTGTCATGATCTAATCTGGGTCATGGACCCGGCTGGTCCCAGAATGTAACATAACCCGTCTGGGGCCATGGTCCCAGCTGATCCCAAAATGTGGCATGGTCTCATCTGGATCATGGTCCGACTGGTCCCAGAATGTAAAATAACCCGTCTGAGACCATGGTCCCAGCTGATTACAGAATGTGTCATGGTCCAATCTGGGCCATGGCCCGACTTTTCCCAGAATGTAACATGACTCGTCTGGGGCCATGATCCCAGAAATGTCATGATCCCATCTGGGCCATGGCCCCGACTGGTCCTAGAATGTAACACAACCCATCTGTGAGAAGTGGTCCCGGCTGATACCAAAATGTGGTATGGTCCTAGTTATTGAGTTTTGCATATTTTAATTTCAATATCAATCTATTCAGTAAAGAGACAATTAAAATCATTCATAGTTTCGAAAAGATGTTATCAGAGAGGTTTGTACTACAACTACACGAAGAACTTGCGTATGTATATTTCCAGTTAATTTTTTACACTCATGTGTCAAGACCTGAGATGCTGTTGAATTCTCCTTAATGCCATTTAGCAATGACTAAATATTTAAATGGTAGTAATTAAACTTCATCAATAAAAAATATGGGGAAAAGTTAGGGGATATACGGGAAAAGCAGTGATTCAAACTTTATAAATCGTTTAATCGTGGAACAAAATATGACGTCATCTATGAATAGCAAGTTTAAAATTCATGGAGATAACCAATTATAAGTGAAATAAAAATTTTAAATTATAGCTACTACAAATAATTTGAAGGCATCATGAGTTTTGTTTTACGAAAAACTGATAAGGTTATCATAGCTTTCATTAAACTATGCTATAAACTAGAATAATCTATTTCTAATATCTAAATTAAAACTA
The DNA here is from genome assembly GCA_036971475.1 of Prosapia bicincta. Lineage (NCBI taxonomy): Eukaryota > Metazoa > Arthropoda > Insecta > Hemiptera > Cercopidae > Prosapia > Prosapia bicincta. The sequence continues at coordinate 238,517,706 of JBAIZL010000001.1, forward strand.
CTACTGTACTTCAAACTAAGTTATTTAATGGCCTTACTCATCCTCATCTCAGGTTTATGCAATCATAAGTTCGTCATTGCTTAAAAGTTAGCTTTGGTTATAGTAATTTTGTAAGAAGCTTGTACATTGGTCTAGTTATTTCTCGTAAAAAGAGTAAGAACACAGTGGTGCCAAAAGAAATCAGTGCCAGTCACGTGTTTGATGAAACCAACTTGCCTGAAACCAACTTACAAAACATAAGAAAGCCTCTCTTACATCCCATTACTAACCCAAAAAACAATCCTGATCCCATATTCCTATCGCAGCCATGATAAAGACCTCCGACACCTACAAACCAACTTCTTCTCTGACTGACTGAATGATTCTACTCATTATATTGCATCAGAAAAAAATATATAGTAGGCTACTCGTTAATTTACAACATAAGACTAAATATAATTTAGGGATCTCACAACTGGATAGTCTATATACAGCTGACTGATATTGTTACGCAACTGGCCTCCATAAGGTTCTTCACCTCTGTCATCCAGTGGTCCATCCACTGATAAACGACTTAGATTTCTAACTCCTCAGACACAGACAGCCACGAATAATTTAGCTAACTGAATTTCTCTATTTAGATTTTCCAACTCGGGAAAGAAGAAACTCCAGTAGCTGTGTGACTCACAGAGCGCGTATAAACACTCTCCGAGTTCAACAGCGAAATCTTAGTGTAAAGAATTCTTTGTTTGAGTAAACCTGCTTTCGGAGGTGTCTGTAGCTGCATTTGCAAGCGTACTCTTGAAAAAAAATAGTGTTTTATTATAACTTCGTTTTATATTAATATATGAATGCTCGCAGTATAAAGTGGCGAACAGCTGAAACTAAGGCAAATAAAATATTCTTTTTCATGAAACTTTCGTGTTCATAAACGTTTGCCAAGAATACATCTCATGAAATGGCCGTCACAGTAGGTCCAGAATATACAAAATTTTCGGTTTCTTAAAGCCCTCGAGTATTATTCACACCAATTGTCAATGCAGAATCATTGTTCCTGAAGAACTTGTCAACCCTTTCCTCAATACAGGATTCTTAATCCTCCAATATAAGAATGTGAACTTCCAATACAGGATTACTAATTCTAAAAGATTAACTAAGGCAATCTTCAATACAGAATTACTCTTTCTCAAGAATTGGTCAAGCCACTCCTCAATACAGGATTGTTAATCCTCAAAGATGGTTTAAATTAATCTTCAATACAGGATTTTCAATCCTCGAAGATGGTTTAAATTAATCTTCAATACAGGATTTTCAATCTTCAAGAATTAATCAAGCCACTCTTAATATTTTTTTAAAGTTTCGGATATTATCCTTTAGAAAATACAAAATTCCTAATGTCAACAGTTTATCCGAGTAGCCCTGGAAAATTAATCGATAAAAAAACAATTCGATAATAATTGTAATCTATATATGAATACTAATCTCCATCCACTTCGGGTAAGTATTCTAATAGTCTGATGGTTTGTAGTATTAATTGTGAATTTTATCTGAGGGCAATGCAAAAAGAGTTACAGGGTCAAATTAATGACTGATTTTACAAATTTTTTTCTAATTCAACTCTCATATTTCACACATTGCATTTTGTATTCAGCGCGCACATAGTACGTCTATTACAATTAATTTTCAATTCATGTTATTTAATTATTGTTTATCGATTAATTAATTACCTAACAGCAAACAAACAAGCGTTTAAAATTCAGTGCATGCGATGAGCGTGGAATCCCGAAACGCAAGTTTCGACCGGAAGGTGTGCCCGCCGATGTGCGTCGGTAAATTATGAAGCTTTTAGAGGTACACGAGGCGTCACTCATTCTTATTTATACGTTCGGTAATTAAAGAGTTGCTGTCTGTTGATTACAAGAAATCCCAATCAGAAAGAAACGGTCGGAGGAGGTGGAACAAGAATTATTTACCGACCGAATCGATATATCAACCGAGAGTCGATTCATCAACGGTTTATACTCATTTCGAAAGCCTTCCTTCTTGTCTGACTTTATATGAGTTATGGCCAGGCGCTCTTCCTCCGGGAAGGCCGACGATGAACTGTTTTAAGAAATATATTTTTATGCTTGAGCGGAGAATTGAATTTGTAAAATAATATAGGCAAACGTTAACTTAAAATTGTTTACGTTTATCTTGCTTCATAAATCTACACGGTTCAGAAAAAAGCAAATAAAACCATAAAATATCCGTAAATCCCTATACAAGAGAACCAATAGTTCGAATTACCAATATTATGACATTTTCCGTCTTACAAGCGCGATATTGATACCGATATTTTTACTATTTTTTATGGTAATAGTACATTATTATATACGATTAACAAAGTTCAGGGGTTTTATGTTTAGGAATTAATTAGCATTTTAAAAAGGAAATAAAAAAAACCGCTTGACTTTTAACTTAAAGATCATGGGTTCGATCCCCTGTAGTGCCAATAACTTTTATGTGATATTACAGCCTCCAACTCGACTCATTCTGTGGAAATAGGTGGCTAGGGTCAAACCGAGAATAATAATGGGCAATTGAAAGGAGTGCTGGCTACTTTACTTTCCTTCAATAGCCTAATGATATATAATGAATCATATTTTTTTAAATAATACCATATAAACATGATTTATTACAACTATTCTTTGAGCTTAGCTTGTGAGGTTATGATAAAACATATAAAAGACATACACAAGACTCACAAATTAATAATTTATTTACTCATTCGCATTTCAATGACAAATTCATCATCAGTGAGTGTTGTTACTACAAACTCTAACTTACAACTGTAACCAGATTGTAGTAGCAACACTCACTGATGATGATGACTTTGTCATTGAAACGCGTTTGAGTACATAAATGATTAATTTGTGAGCTTTGTGTGTGTCTTTTATATGATTTAATGGTTTTTATAGTACACAATACACAATATCAAGAGCACAGTGGTACAATATATTACAATGTAAATATTGGAAAGAACCCCAATACCACAAAAATAACAAATAAAACAAGTTACTTAAGATTAAACCCTTATGTACATTTCGATGACCATGTCATCATCATCAGAGGGTCTTATAACAAAATTACAATCTAGCACACAAGAAGTCATCACTCTAGTTTGTAACTTCTTGTTTGCTAGATTGTAATTTTGTAATAAGACCCTTTGATGATGTTGACATGGTCATCGAAATGTACATAAGGGTTTAATCTTAAGTAACTAGTTTTATTTGTTATTTTTTATTATTTTTGTGACATTGGGGTTCTTTCCAATATTTTCATTGGTTTTTATAAGCTTTTAATACCTCACAAAATATACAATTACTCCATAAATGTTCTGAAACATATTCCACATATTTGACAACTTCAGGACTAATATTTCTTACACTGTATTTTACAATTTAAATTTATTATACTGTAAAACCATAAAATATGTCCCCTTCAATAATAATTCATCTTGACGGACAGAATATTATATTTAAACATGTTGTTTGAATATAAATATATTAAAAAATGTAGTCCTGTAGAATTATGTTAAGCCTTCTCAACATTTTTTTGTAATATATACCATAATTTTTTACAATTATTATTTATTTCTTAGTTAGGTAATTCTTAATTAAATATTAAAATTTGTTAACGATATTAATGCGAGCTCGTATTTTCAAAAGCTTAAAACTGGTTGTAGTCACCTGGTAGAGATATTTTCAGATTGATTAAACTTGTGTCCTCTTGCTTTTCAGATATTGAGTTGATCAACAGCAAGGTTATAAGATATTGATGTTATATGCCTGTAACATTATTGTATAATTAATCTTTTTATATCTGAAATTACCTCCTGACAAATTGATATCAGTAAAATTCGTGTCCTCTCCGTTTTCGGGGAGCTAAAAGCTCTAAAATTATTATTTTTTGAAAAAATATATAATTTAGAAATAAAATAGCACCCTCTTTAATTAATCGGGTCATCTTCGTTAACAGGGAACCATAAGTCTTGGATTATTTTGTTTTAATGTTGTCTCCTTATAATATGACACCGGCTTTAATTGAATCATGTCATCTTCGTTATCAGGGAACCATAGGTCTTAGATTATTGTCTTTTTTTAATGTGGTCTCCTTATAATATGGCACCAGCTTTAATTGAATCTTGCCATCTTCGTTATCGGGGAACCATAAGTCTTAGATTATTTTGTTTTAATGTGGTCTCCTTATAATATGGCACCAGCTTTAATTGAATCTTGCCATCTTCGTTAACAGGGAACCATAAGTCTTAGATTATTTTGTTTTAATGTTGTCTCCTTATAATATGACACCGGCTTTAATTGAATCATGTCATCTTCGTTATCAGGGAACCATAGGTCTTAGATTATTGTCTTTTTTTAATGTGGTCTCCCTATATTATGGCACCAGCTTTAATTGAATCTTGCCATCTTCGTTATCAGGGAACCATAAGTCCTAAAATTATATTTTTTTAAAATATTGTCTTCAAATTATATGGCACCCGTTTTACTTGAATCGTGTCCTCATTTTTAGCAGTCCTACAATTATTGTTTCTCAAACATTCGGTTTGCTAGCAACCAAAGAAATGTGCGAATACAACCAGATGAAACTGAACAAGGAGCAAACATGATCAGCCCTAGTAAAGTGGATAAGAACAAATTGTTTAAAACTCCTGACATGCCTTTATACAATTTCCCTTTTATATTAGCCTATGATTCTCATACATTATAGTAAACCTACCTAAGGGTTTTACTAAAAATACGAGATTTGTTTCAACTTATAACTAACAAAAACCTTGGAACGTAAACGAAATGAAGGATATTTTTATTCGCGTCAAAGTTTTATATTCTTTGCCGTATCTGTTTTATTAGTTGGTGTTAGGAACATTTATTAGCCTGTAAATATAAACTAAGTGAGCGGTTGACATTGAGTGACGTACGCAGATAGGCAAGTGACGCGTGGCGCTCTGGGTGGCCAATATAACAAAGCTTAATTAACACACGATGCGGCTTGTCTTATTACCATGGTAAGTAGTCACAACCGATTTCTATTTTATAATCTACTTATATCTATATATTTATATATAGTTATTTAATAGGTTGAATTTGTAGAGAGTAGGGTTAAAATTTAGTATCCACCTAATATAAAAATAACATTATTGTTAAAAGAAGCTACCATATATAATCTATTACATTGAAACTGTTTACGTATATTGTAGTTTGAAAATATTGAAAGGTATATGTTATTACTAGTTATACGTGGGGGTATTTTAAACGTATTTGCTATAAGAATACATTATCAGAAAATCTGTATTTATAAAAGATAGTAGTAGCTGAACAAGTATGTATGCACTGCAGACCCAGTGTTTAGTCATATATACTTTGCAGCAAGACATTGTGTAGGCACTGTGGAACCGTGAACCTGTAATGGAAGTAACCTGAAGAAAATTTAGTAAAATTTCCTTTCAATTTATTCCGGGGCCACATAAATCTAGTTTACATATACCTATGAAAGAGTTTTCCTTCTATGTATTTTTACTGAAGTTGCTTGATGAAATCATCTTGAATTCAGATTAAACTATATTTAAAAAATACTTAACTAAGTAAATACGTAATTAATTGCTTACTTACTGACGGGTTTCAAAACAATCGTTCCTTTTACGAAGTTAACCCTCTACTCTATGTGTAGAGGCTTAGCATCGTAAAGGGAACGAATATTTTGAAACGCGTCAGCAAGTAAGCAATTACGCATTCACTTAGTTAAGTACTTTTTAAATATAGTTACTTTTACTATTTCTAATGGTTGCTTAATAAATGACTACCCTTAAAATCATAGTCTATGGTAATTAAAATTATTTAACCGTAGTTGCATAATTTTCTACATTACGTTCTTGTTGTATGAAACCTGTTTTCTAGTCTTGTGATGTGAAACTTGCTGGGTCATGCCTAGTCTTGTGATATGAAACTTGCTGGGTCATGCCAAGTCTTGTGAGGTGAAACTTGCTGGGTCATGCTTAGTCTTGTGATATGAAACTTGCTGGGTCATGCCAAGTCTTGTGATGTGAAACTTGCTGGGCCATGCTTAGTCTTGTCATATGAAACTTGCTGGGTCATGCCAAGTCTTGTGATGTGAAACTTGCTGGGTCATGCTTAGTCTTGTGATGTGAAACTTGCTGGGTCATGCATAGTCTTGTGATGTGAAACTTGCTGGGTCATGCTTAGTCTTGTGATGTGAAACTTGCTGGGTCATGCCTAGTCTTGTGATATGAAACTTGCTGGATCATGCCAAGTCTTGTGATGTGAAACTTGCTGGGTCATGTCAAATCTTGTGACGTGAAACTTGCTGGGTCATGTCTAGTCTTGTGATATGAAACTTGCTGGGTCATGCCTAGTTTTGTGATGTGAACTTGCTGGGTCATGCCTATTCTTGTGAGGGGGGACCTGCTGGGTCATTCCTAGACTTGTGAGGGGAAATTTGCTTTGCCATGCCTAGACTTGTGATGTAAAACTTGCTGGGCCATGCTTAGTCTTGTCATATGAAACTTGCTGGGTCATGCCAAGTCTTGTGATGTGAAACTTGCTGGGTCATGCTTAGTCTTGTGATGTGAAACTTGCTGGGTCATGCATAGTCTTGTGATGTGAAACTTGCTGGGCCATGCTTAGTCTTGTGATGTGAAACTTGCTGGGTCATGCCTAGTCTTGTGATATGAAACTTGCTGGATCATGCCAAGTCTTGTGATGTGAAACTTGCTGGGTCATGTCAAATCTTGTGACGTGAAACTTGCTGGGTCATGTCTAGTCTTGTGATATGAAACATGCTGGGTCATGCCTAGTCTTGTGAGGGGAAACTTGCTGAGTCATGCCTAGACTTGTGAGGGGAAACATGCTGGGTCATGCCTAGTCTTGTGATGTGAACTTGCTGGGTCATGCCTAGACTTGTGAGGGGAAACTTGCTGAGTCATGCCTAGACTTGTGAGGGGAAACATGCTGGGTCATGCCTAGTCTTGTGATGTGAACTTGCTGAGTCATGCCTAGACTTGTGAGGGGAAACTTGCTGAGTCATGCCTAGACTTGTGAGGGGAAACATGCTGGGTCATGCCTAGTCTTGTGATGTGAACTTGCTGGGTCATGCCTAATCTTGTGACGTGATCTTGCTGGGTCATGCCTAGTCTTATGACGTCTATACATTACGTATTTCAACACCTCGTCTATAACTCTCTTTCTGTAAGAAGCCATTCACCTGGACCTTACGATTGGTAAGAAACTTTCGATTAGGAACTATCAGATTAGTATACAAAGACAAACTGAATGACAAAGTGGACTTTATTGAGCAAAACTATTCTCAATTTATTTCCGGGTGACAGTTTTTCCTAAGCTTCATCTTAGATCTGCTAGTTGCAAGCACATTAGATCTCTATTGTCGCAAGCACTTGGTGCCCTTCGTGGACATTCTGTATAAAGTATGTTATGGAACTAAAGACTAATGTGTTGCATTGTGACCTAATCTAGCTCTGCCTCTAGCTCAATGTTTGCTTTACAAACTGACCACCATAGTGATTCTACTCGCTATGTACTTATAATAAAATATATCTATAAAGTATCTTGTCAAGATAGATTTGGGTATCAAAAATTAAAAATCTAATAACACTTCAGTAGTTTTGGATTAACTATATCGTTAACACAAAATGGTTTTCATCCCTCCACAAGGCGTGATTATTTCAAAAGTTTTTTTCGAATTGATGATGAATTTTTACTGAAAACAATAAACAATTTGAAGTATTTTCACAACTTGTATGAAGTGTTATGCAATGCAAAAATATTCGGAATTATGTTTAATCCAGTAAGTAATGAACTTATTAAGTGAGTTATGTATTTTCTTTCTCCCGTTAGGAGTGAGTTTCTCTTTAGCTCTCCGTGAATTTACGTTGCGAAGCGAAAAAGGCAAGTAGCTGGATGAAAATTTCAAAACAAAAGCATCAGGAGGAACTAGAAAATATTTTTCCTAGAAATTCAAGATATGTAAAAAAGGATGTAATATTTGTTTGCATGAAAATAAAATGTTAATAATTTTTTACTTTTAAGTTTACAAAAGTCTAAATTCTTTTAATCTTTGTTTTACGGTTTTATTTTTATAATTTTTTTATTTTAGACGCCAATATTCGTAAAACTGGGGCGCGCAATAAGTATGTAGGGGTCACGTAAACCACCATACTCGAAAAAGTATTATAACTTAATATTACATCTCAGTACATTTTGTTGTCCAGTTTATTCTAGTCATTTATAAATTATTGCTGTTGTAAAACTGTTATTAAAAAATACACTGTCCCAGTTAGTTTATTAATTACCCTTGTTCTCTTTTATGTAGGCCTAATTTTACGGTTTACTGTGTCCAGTTGTATTACTGTGTTTTGTTGTATTACTTTGTTTTGTTGTATTCCTGTTTGGTTGTCTTGCTGTGTTTGGTTGTATTACTGTGTCTAGTTGTATTACTCCGTTTGGTTGTATTACTTTGTTTTGTTGTATTACTTTGTTTTGTTGTATTACTTTGTTTTGTTGTATTACTTTGTTTTGTTGTATTACTGTGTTCGGTAGTATTACTGTGTTTGGTTGTATTACTTTGTTTTGTTGTATTACTGTGTTCGGTAGTATTACTGTGTTTGGTTGTATTACTTTGTTTTATTGTATTACTGTTTGGTTGTCTTGCTGTGTTTGGTTGTATTACTGTGTCTAGTTGTATTACTCTGTTTGGTTGTATTACTTTGTTTTGTTGTATTACTGTGTTTGGTTGTATTACTCTGTTTGGTTGTATTACTTTGTTTTGTTATATTACTGTGTTTGGTTGTATTACTGTGTTCGGTAATATTACTGTGTATAGTTGTGTTACTCTGTTTGGTTGTATTACTTTGTTTTGTTATATTACTGTTTTTGGTTGTCTTGCTGTGTTTAGTTGAATTACTGTATTTGTTTGTATTACTTTGTTTTGTTTTATTACTGTGTTCGGTTGTCTTGCTGTGTTTAGTTGAATTACTGTGTTTGGTTGTATTACTTTGTTTTGTTTTATTACTGTTTTTGGTTGTCTTGCTGTGTTTAGTTAAATTACTGTGTTTGGTTGTATTACTTTGTTTTGTTTTATTACTGTTTTTGGTTGTCTTGCTGTGTTTAGTTGAATTACTGTGTTTGGTTGTATTACTTTGTTTTGTTTTATTACTGTTTTTGGTTGTATTACTGTGTTCGGTAGTATTACTGTGTTTGGTTGTCTTGCTGTGTTTAGATGAAATACTGTGTTTGGTTTTATTACTTTGTTTTGTTTTATTACTGTTTTTGGTTGTATTACTGTGTTCGGTAGTATAACTGTGTTTGTTTGTATTATTGTATTTGGTTGTATTACTTTGCTTGGTTGTATTACTGTGTTGGGTTGTATCAATGTGTTTTGTTGTGTTACTGTGTTTTATTGTATTACTGTTTGGTTGTATTACTGTGTTTGGTTGTATTATTGTGTTTGGTTGTCTTGCCTTGCTTTGTTTGGTTTTATTACTGTATTTGGTTCTATTGCCTTGTTTGGTTGTATTACTGTGTTGGGTTGTATCATTGTGTTTTGTTGTATTACTGTGTTTTATTGTATTACTGTTTGGTTGTATTACTGTGTTTGTTTGTACTACTGTGTTTGTTTGTATTATTGTGTTTGTTTGTCTTGCTGTGTTTGGTTTTATTACTATGTTTGGTTGTCTTGCTGTGTTTGGTTTTATTACTGTTTTTGGTTGTATGACTGTGTTTTGATGTATTACTGTGTTTTGATGTATTACTGTGTTTTGTTGTCTTGCTGCATTTGGATGTATTTCTGTGTTTCGTTGCCTTACTATGTTTGGTTGTATTATTGTGTTTCGTTATATTACTAAGTTTGATTGTATTTCTGTGTTTGGTTGTATTACTTTGTTTAGTTGTATTACTGTGCTTGGTTGTATTACTGAGTTTAGATGTATTACAAAGTTAGGTTGTATTACTGTGTTTGTTTGTATTACTTTGTTTAGTTGTATTACTGTGCTTGGTTGTATTACTGAGTTTAGATGTATTACTAAGTTAGGTTGTATTACTGTGTTTGGTTGTATATTTGTAAAACAACAGGACTACAAATTTGAGTTATGAACTTCGGCCGTTTCCTCAAGTTCTCTAACCCACGTGACATTTCTTCCAACGTTAAAAAAAAAGTGTAAGTTAATTTAGAATACAAGAATAATTGTTAAGAGACACTGAAATGGTGAATGATACTTAGGCCTACATGTTCTGGGTATTTTGTGGGGAATAAAAGTATAATACCGCCAACTTGTTGGTATTTTTAACAGCCACGTTTCAGACCAGATCTATGCTGTATTCAACGCTTCCTATCAATCCGGAGAAACACTTCTCTGAGTAGTTGTGTTATGTATCCGTGGGTACTGTATTAATCTGTGAGAAATGTTTATTCTTATGTTCTGTGAGCTGTTTTTGTATTAAGTAAGAAAACATTGTCTTAAAGTGGGTTTTGTCGCTTAAAATTTATTTCGGGATACAATTTTTAACATATTTTATCAAACAAATAAATTAAATAAATTATTTCAAATCTCTAAAATAATTTTTTTAAATCTATCCAACAGTAGGGGACCTTTTTTTAAATACACTTTCATTACAAATGAAATATTTATTGTTTAGAACATCTATGTCTCTCCTCAAAAACTTAATCGAAAATTTCGTTTCCTTTATTTTGTAAAAAAGCTACTGTAACATAATTTTATTGCAAAACTCTTTTGCAATATAATTGTAAAAACACAAGTTATGTAACCAATTTAACGATAAATTCCGTTTATTAAGAATTTCTACGCATTTAGTTATCTATATTTTTTTCAACAGGATGGGAGAAAAATTCGGTCGGCCTAAAGAAAATTATCACATGAAGAAAAAAACATCCGAATACAACTTGATTAGTCGAACGGTCGCCTTCGGGTGCAACGCTGTAACAATACAGGTGGCTATGGAGACGTATGCCTGCAGTGCTGCGGGACGTTTATCTTGGATTATCTCGTCTTTAATAAGAAAGAGCGAGTTAATGTGTTAACAGACGTCGTAAGTGCAGACGGTGACAATGTCCAGAACAGGTTACGTTAATAATAATAAACTATGAACGAAAATCAAATGTTTATTGAACAATAAATATATAAATGAAAGACTCGATTAAGGTTACTCAAGAGAAGTACAGGTTATAAGTAAGAATTGACGAAATTAAGTAATTCATGGGGAACTTGAATAGGCAAAAAGAAAACTAAGTTGGCGATGGAAAATTAAGTAGGCCGTGACAAAATAAATAGGTAAAGAGAGAATTAGGTAGGCGGTGAAACAAAAGTAAACAATGAGTGAATTAAGTAGACAGTCAGGAAATTAAGTAAGAGACGAGGAAATTAAGTAGACGGTAAGGAAATAAGTAGTCAATGTAGTAATTAAATAGGCAATGAGAGAATTGAGTGTGCAGTGAAAACATTGAGTAGGCTATGCAGTAATTAAGTAGGCAATGAGAAAATTAAGTAGTCAGTGGTATAATTAAGTAGGCGGTAATGAAATTAAGTAGGTTATGGGAAAATCAAGTAGGCGATGAAAACAATAGGTATGCTATCTACAAATATAACTTTATAAACATAAAATGACAATTGCATTACTGACATTTTGCTTCAGGATATGGCTTTTAAGAACTATCGAAAATAAACAATTCCAATGTTGGTAGCTTTGTTAAATATAAGATACTGATATAGTGAAAGTTATTTGAACATATTTTATAGTACTAAAGTAAAATCTCTATTACTGACGAGACCTGTGATTATAAATGTTACGATTCTTTGAAACAAATTTGTATTAGCTCCTCACAGTTATATCAAACAAAGTAAAACAAAAGATGAACAAAATGAAATAAAATGTCAAATAAAAGAAACTAAAATATTAAAAAAAGATGAAATCAACAAACCAATAAAATTACATACAAATAAAGAAAACTTTATTAAAAACATTCTGTTGGCGCCGGAAAAGGAGCTTGGTCAGTCATCCCTCAGCAACTTTCGACAAAACGCATCGAATATCAAACATTTTTCGTCTCATTTGAATTAAACCCAAAGCTATAGGCATGTAACTACGTTTTACATCGATAGTTAAAATAACGTATGGAAGAGGTGTAACCATCACACCCACTCTACCACTTGAACCAACAAGACCATACACCATGTACAAAATATAGAGCTAAAATATTTTTTTGAATTTTGTAGTCCATTACGTTTGGTGGATCTTATTAATCACTTGAAGAATAGTTTATGGCTATCCGAACTTTAAATTTTGTAAATTTGTTAAAACTTACTGAGACAGAACGTTTTCGATCGCTATGTGCCGATCTTCATGAAGATCAAAGTTTTAACAAATTTACAAAATTTAAAGTTCGAATAGTCATAAACTATTGTTTAAGTGATTAATAAAATATTTTGTAAGAGCAATCATTTATGTTCACTGTGGTAAACATAATTATTATGAAGAATGCCTTTTATGTGACATCACACATTGTCAGATAATTTAACCGCAAATATACGATACATTTGAGAATAGATATAACAATATTTAAACATGTAATAAATATAACCTGGATTATTTGCAAGGAAATACGAAAACAGCTGTTAGCATTGACCACCATGTTTGACTTTCGGAACTCTTCGTTACGTCTAAATTGTGACGTCATATTTCTACAGTTTTACCCCCGGTCGAAACGAGTGCTGGGCACCTCAAAACAAGTTTACAATTTAGTTATTCAGCTTCTTTCTGGATATTATTTTTTTATATGACAGTGAAAAACTTTAGTTATTGGTTCTATTTCGGTCTTTTATTAATATATTTTTTACAAGAAATCTTATTACAGTAGTCTAGAGTCTCGATTATCCGATATGATGTAGTCCTATTACTTGGGATGTGGTACTTGGATAATCGCAACTCGGATAATTCGGACTCACTTCAAATCGTATGGGAAGCTGGTGAAATGAATTAGAACGTGGTCAAAGATGTGAAATATTTATGTATTTTATTAATAAAATACAAAATAAAATTTGTATTTATTTATGTAATATTTACTATTTAATATTTAATTTGTATTTATTTATATATTTTTTTATGTAATTTTTTTTATTTTAGAAAATAAAATAGACATAAATAAAATGAAAACTAAATTTTACGTCGTTGCTAAGAACCGAGGCCAAAACGATAATACGTAGGTTTCCTATGTATTTCTATGCAATCCCGGATAACACGGAACAGTTATTTTGGGCTCGGATAGTCGGAGCTCAACCACACCAAACGTTCTGATTGACCCAACTTATTTCTAAGTTTCACTAGCGAACAAATCAATTTGCATTTAGCTGTGCTTCATCTTTATTTAATTAACTTTTTTACCTTTTAATCTTTTATTTACGAAATTTTTGGCAAGCGTTTCCCATGGACGCGACTGTCTTTGTGTTGTTGTAATAAAAATGTCAAGGCATCGAAACCAGCGACGACATATTTACGACTTATTGGAGTAAGCTAATTTAATAGCAGGTTTAATAACTAAACTCTATCGGTTAGACGGACGGTCGCTTATTATTAACGACAAGATACGGCGAGTCATTCTAAATCAAATTTCCAAGTCGGACGAGCTACCCCTCTGCGCTGCTTCACGTCAAAATTTATGATACGCAATTCAAAACTGGATCCTAAATCACCAAGTAGAGGCCATTTCAATTCGCATTAGAAGCCTGATGTATGTTCAGACTGTATTTAGCCATTCACTCACGCAAACTCAACCAACGCAGATTTAGCGAGGATTTGCTTATTTATGGATACACCCGAACGTCGCGTCCTTACCTCAATCATTTCAAATAAGGTTTGGAAATTTTAAGTAGATACAAGGCTAAGTGTTTATGTGAAGGCGATGTTGTGTGCGTTAAAAGCAATAAGTTAGATAGAGTTATAAATTCGCACACTGCACCCACTATTTGTATATTTTGCAATCTCTGGCGGATCGTGGTCGATGTTTTTTTAGTGAAACGCTTCTAACAAAATCTTTTCCTTCACATTGCCCTATATTTGTGTTACGCTGACAATTTTTTTTCTCTACCGCTTCCCAAGAAGTTTTAAAACGTTTGTAATAGTCGGTTTTCGTCATATCCGTCGGTCGGAGCGGAATCGAGTTTAAACTAACTTCCCGATGAGCTAGAGCCTTGAAATTTAGTCGGTTTTCGTCATATCCGTCGGTCGGGGTGGAATCGAGTTTAAACTAACTTCCCGATGAGCTAGAGCCCTGAAATTTAGTCGGTTTCCTTCATATCTGTCGGTCGTGGCGGAATTGAGTTTACACTAACTTCCCCATGAGCTAGAGCCCTGAAATTTAGTCGGTTTCCTTCATATCTGTCGGTCGGAGCGGAATCGAGTTTAAACTAACTTCCCGATGAGCTAGAGCCTTGAAATTTAGTCGGTTTTCGTCATATCCGTCGGTCGGGGTGGAATCGAGTTTAAACTAACTTCCCGATGAGCTAGAGCCCTGAAATTTAGTCGGTTTCCTTCATATCTGTCGGTCGTGGCGGAATTGAGTTTAAACTAACTTCCCGATGAGCTAGAGCCTTGAAATTTAGTCGGTTTTCGTCATATCCGTCGGTCGGGGTGGAATCGAGTTTAAACTAACTTCCCCATGAGCTAGAGCCCTGAAATTTAGTCGGTTTCCGTCATATCCGTCGGTCGGAGCGGAATCGAGTTTAAACTAACTTCCCGATGAGCTAGAGCCTTGAAATTTAGTCGGTTTTCGTCATATCCGTCGGTCGGGGTGGAATCGAGTTTAAACTAACTTCCCGATGAGCTAGAGCCCTGAAATTTAGTCGGTTTCCTTCATATCTGTCGGTCGTGGCGGAATTGAGTTTACACTAACTTCCCCATGAGCTAGAGCCCTGAAATTTAGTCGGTTTCCTTCATATCTGTCGGTCGTGGCGGAATTGAGTTTAAACTAACTTCCCCATGAGCTAGAACGCTGAAATTTAGTCGGTTTCCGTCATATCTGTCGGTCGTGGCGGAATTGAGTTTACACTAACTTCCCCATGAGCTAGAGCCCTGAAATTTAGTCGGTTTCCTTCATATCTGTCGGTCGTGGCGGAATTGAGTTTACACTAACTTCCCCATGAGCTAGAGCCCTGAAATTTAGTCGGTTTCCTTCATATCTGTCGGTCGGGGCGGAATTGAGTTTACACTAACTTCCCCATGAGCTAGAACGCTGAAATTTAGTCGGTTTCCGTCATATCTGTCGGTCGTGGCGGAATTGAGTTTAAACTAACTTCCCCATGAGCTAGAACGCTGAAATTTAGTCGGTTTTCGTCATATCTGTCGGTCGTGGCGGAATTGAGTTTACACTAACTTCCCCATGAGCTAGAACGCTGAAATTTAGTCGGTTTCCTTCATATCTGTCGGTCGTGGCGGAATTGAGTTTAAACTAACTTCCCCATGAGCTAGAACGCTGAAATTTAGTCGGTTTCCGTCATATCTGTCGGTCGGGGTGGAATCGAGTTTAAACTAACTTCCCCATGAGCTAGAGCCCTGAAATTTAGTCGGTTTCCTTCATATCTGTCGGTCGTGGCGGAATTGAGTTTAAACTAACTTCCCCATGAGCTAGAGCCCTGAAATTTAGTCGGTTTCCTTCATATCTGTCGGTCGTGGCGGAATTGAGTTTACACTAACTTCCCCATGAGCTAGAGCCCTGAAATTTAGTCGGTTTCCTTCATATCTGTCGGTCGTGGCGGAATTGAGTTTAAACTAACTTCCCCATGAGCTAGAACGCTGAAATTTAGTCGGTTTCCGTCATATCTGTCGGTCGTGGCGGAATTGAGTTTAAACTAACTTCCCCATGAGCTAGAGCCCTGAAATGTAGTCGGTTTCCTTCATATCTGTCGGTCGTGGCGGAATTGAGTTTAAACTAACTTCCCGATGAGCTAGAGCCTTGAAATTTAGTCGGTTTCCGTCATATCCGTCGGTCGGGGCGGAATCGAGTTTAAACTAACTTCCCGATGAGCTAGAGCCTTGAAATTTAGTCGGTTTTCGTCATATCCGTCGGTCGGGGTGGAATCGAGTTTAAACTAACTTCCCGATGAGCTAGAGCCTTGAAATTTAGTCGGTTTCCGTCATATCTGTCGGTCGGGGTGGAATCGAGTTTAAACTAATTTCCCGATGAGCTAGAACCCTGAAATTTAGTCGGTTTCCGTCATATCTGTCGGTCGGGGTAGAATCGAGTTTAAACTAATTTCCCGATGAGCTAGAACCCTGAAATTTAGTCGGTTTCCGTCATATCTGTCGGTCGGGGCGGAATCGAGTTTAAACTAACTTCCCGATGAGCTAGAACCCTGAAATTTTAAACATAGGTCAGAATCAGAGGACAATGCAATGTTCACTCGGTTTAAACAAATCGAATTTAAGTGATGAGCTAGCTTACGTGTTAAAACAGGTTTTCTACAGCATCCACTCGCTTTAGGTTTGTTTAAACAGTATTTTTTAAAACAAATTAAATTTGTTTGCGGAGATAGATACTTACACGTGAGTTTATATTCAATTAAATAACTGTAGTACCTTTATTGAAGTATAAAATAACGTATCAACCTACGTTAACATATAACATATCAACGTTTATTAACCGATGAAAAATATTTAATAACACTTCAACCTAACTATATAAAATTATTAAAGTAATATAACTTACATGTTAAAAAAGCTGTTCTACCTAAAACCTATAACATAAAATCACCTGTTGTATAAAATTATGATATAAAATCGAATATAATTTTTCACCCGGGCATAAGATTAATGTTTTTAAAATGTAATTTATGATGTAATTTGTGAATTCCTCTTAATAAATGTATAGTTGTATTATTCCTTATGCATCATACAATACTGCCCTACCATGAGGCAAATTCCCTACCTGTCATGAGATCTACTTCAGGGATCTAGACTCGTTAACGCAAAGGCACCTAGCTTCCCCCAGTTGAGAGTAGGTCTACCTCGGGTAAGCGACAGTCTACATGATGCCACATATTTCTCTATTCACAGTTACCGGGCATCACTATATCTTTCCGTCAAACTTGCCCAATTAAATCTACCCTTACTTATCATTTTCCCCACAAAGCGGTGTAACGGGTAGACGCGTCTCTTCACATTGATTCAGAGGAGGTCTGCTTCACGTGACAATGACCACGTGATGCCGTATACTCCCCTATTCTCAATAGTAACAGATCATTATATGCTTTTTTTAGTTCTACCTAATTAAACCTACCCTTCTTTGTGCTTTTTCCTACAACTTAAAATAGCGGCTAAATATTTCTCTTCTCTCCGGTTGAGATCAGGTCTAGCCATCGAGAAAGCATTACTGCCAATCCGGTACCATATAAAACCTTATTCTAAGTAACAATGCATTATTACATCCTTTCTTTAGTTCTACCTAATTAAACCTACCCTTCTTTGTGCTTTTTCCTACAACTTAAAATAGCGGCTAAATATTTCTCTTCTCTCCGGTTGAGATCAGGTCTAGCCATCGAGAAAGCATTACTGCCAATCCGAAACCATATAAAACCCTATTCTAAGTAACAATGCATCATTATATCCTTTCTTTAGTTCTACCTAATTAAATCTACCCTTCTTTGTGCTTTTTCCTACAACTTAAAATAGCGGCTAAATATTTCTCTTCTCTCCTGTTGAGATCAGGTCTAGCCATCGAGAAAGCATTACTGCCAATCCGGTACCATATAAAACCTTATTCTAAGTAACAATGCATTATTACATCCTTTCTTTAGTTCTACCTAATTAAACCTACCCTTCTTTGTGCTTTTTATTACAAGGTAAAGTAGCTTATAGTCACCTCTCTTCACTCCGGTTGAGATCAGGTCTAGACTTCAGCTAACCTTTACAACCCTACGTAGGTGTTCCCGTATTATCTCTTGTATCCTACGTAGCTTAAACGTTTTTTTTTTTACTTTAACTATACCGAGTTCCATTTTTGCCAACTTCTTTTATTGTTACTGTATTTTTATTAATACTGAATACATTTTGATTTAATTATCACTAGCTAATTATTAATATTGGTAGACGAGGAAAGACTATTATTTACAGATTCTTAGAAATGTTCCACAAATACGGCATGTATCATTCAATTTCACAATTTTTTTAAACAGCTGTCCATCAGCCTTAATGGTAGTTCGTTTGGCTTTTCGGATTTGCTATAAGGGGGAATATTTCCTAAGAATGTGCCCTGCTTACAAGTTTTACCAGTCTTGTTGATTTTAACAATTAAATAACGATCGAAACAAATATATTTACTCTTAATACTGATTCGTTCATTGATCAACTGTAGTAGCGCAGAACATCGCAACTGTCACATCAGTCGTCAAATAATTACAAAATATCAAGTACGTCTGGAGAAAAAAATTAAAGGAAGAGCAGAAATGAATTCCCATTAGGAAATAAATAACGTTCAAACTTCCCGAAACTTGTTTGCAGCCAAAGTTTTGTAAAGCAACAAAATAAAAAGAACATCATTTTGCACGTTGTCAAGTTAAACAACTTTGGCGCAGCGAAAGAAAAATAAATATGCGCAAAGTTTTCAAACAAAAATACATAATAACATAAATATACACGGAAGAGCAGTAGAGACACATTTAATTTAGGTTAATGTGAAGGCGCGGAAGAAGAAGAAAATAGGAACAGGATTGGCAGCTATAAGTTGGCCGAGTCATTCTGTTCGGAATTCAATTAGACCTGACGATTTACAATATCAGACACGAGTGTTTAGCAAAGTGAGTGCAATTTATTGCGATACTCGCGTCTTGTATTCTTAATTTATTTGTTTATTTAATTAAGTTTTGTTCGAAATATAAATAAAGTGAGTCGAAATTTATAACGGAAGCGTGATGGAGCGAAGCTGTTAATTCCCTCTGACGGCGTAGCTGGATTAATTCTTTGATTGTTTGCATCCAAGCCTATTTTCCCTTGAAGCAGTTTTTTATTGCCTTAAACATTGTACGTTAATGGAAATGTTTGGAAATCGTTGAAAGTAACTACTTTTTTCTTTTTGTTGGTTTATTTACATTCTTTCAATAAATCAAAGCTTTATGGTATTTCAAACATTTCAAATATCTCGCGTTCTCTGGCAAATATCGAGATTTTTACTGCAAGCCTATTCTTATCTTCTAGACGTTATGCTTACCGTCAGCTCATCAGTATTCCTAAAAGTCATCTAGCACCTAAATATCTAATCACCTGTGTCTCTGATGAGGAGAACTATTGCCGCGCCTGAGGATTTGGACCCTTTGAGGTAGTTTTGGCAAACACACACACACACACACACAAACACACACACACACACACACACACACACACACACACACACACACACACAAACATACACATACACACACACACACACACACACACACACACACACACACACACACACACATATACACATAAACACACACACACACACACACACACACACACACAAACACAAAGTAGACAAATCACACCACTACATTTCTCCCTTACTCTAAATCAGATATACGAGTATTCATACTGAGGATAGTGAGTAGCTCCATTCTTACAGAGGTAGTGAGTAATTCTATGCTTACAGAGGGTAGTGAGTATCTCCATTCTTACAGAGGTAGTGAGTAATTCGAGTAGCTCCATTCTTACAGAGGTAGTGAGTAATTCTATGCTTACAGAGGGTAGTGAGTATCTCCATTCTTACAGAGGTAGTGAGTAATTCGAGTAGCTCTATTCTTACAGAGAGTAGTGGAGAACACCATTCCTTGGTGTAGTTAGAGAATATCCCTATTCAAGCAAATGACCTTGTCTATACGAATCATTACCAGTTGCTTCAGCTCTGACGTCACTTGAGCCTACCTGTTTTCGTATACTTTGGTGTAGTCAGTAGATACTACCTTCCCCTTTAGATACAACTCCTTCATATGCGATGTCATACTATTAAATGAAATATATCGGGAAAATGTATTCTGCTGCTATTTTACTCCATCTTTCACAGAATTACTAACAGGTTCCTTATGACCTCTGTTATTAATCTTCTGTAACATCCGTTCCTCATCGAACAATTGGAGTAAAGTCTACATTTTGTGTTACCGATTCTTCTCTTGTTATAACTTACCAAATCCACGGTGAAATTGCCTTTTTAATGTGAAATAAATTATGCAAGACTAAATATAAAATTTCGACGACTTTAGTCGAAACTGCTCCATGAAACCCTCAAGTAAAAACTATCACTAAAGCTAGTATAACAATGACAGTGAATTACTTGACCAAACCTCAATTTCCTTTTCGCCATTACAGTTAACATCATCAGAGGGTTGGAACTGAGCTGAGCCTTGTGGGGTTGGCTCATTCTTTAGCCATAAACTATTCCGACCAAAAAACTTAACTAGATAAATATTTAACACGACCACTAAATAACAAACATATAAATAACTCTGATGAACGCCACAATAAAACATCTGAAAAACTATTTCGTTTGATTTATTAATTTGGTTAACATTTTAGGCATTTACAGTCTCTTTATGTCCATTATCATCTCTAAAAAAGCTAATAAACACCTAAATTTTGTTTATATTCACAAACGTACTGATATATAGATTCTAAATAAGAAACAGGATTTGAAGTGTCACGAATCTTAAATTCTGTTTCAAACACATTAATTATCTTTTATACACTATCCTTTATAAAAATCCCATGCTACTTAACACTATATTACTATATACTGCTATAGTATTAAATGTAGTATATTATATAGTACAAGTATATACTTGTATTAATATACGCTTACAAAGATTCCTG
>JBAIZL010000001.1:238548620-238713620 GCA_036971475.1 Prosapia bicincta
TAGTCACACGTGACCATACCACTGTAGAATCATTCAAGTTTAGTCTCCGTTATCCTTCTTTCACTAAATGAATCATCCACAACTGTCCTTCCATTTTATCGTCTGCTACTCGCTTATCCAAGGCCTCATCAACGCCCCTCCAAGACCTATAGTTATTCTATTTTTCTGTGAGCTCCACTATCCTGGCCTAACATTCTATCGCTACTCATACATGACCATTCCACTACGTGACCTTTACTATTAATCACACGTGACCATACCACTGTAGAATCATTCAAGTTTAGTCTCCGTTATCCTTCTTTCACTAAATGAATCATCCACAACTGTCCTTCCATTTTATCGTCTGCTACTCGCTTATACAAGGCCTCATCAACGCCCCTCCAAGACCTATAGTTATTCTATTTTTCTGTGAGCTCCACTATCCTGGCCTAACATTCTATCGCTACTCTTACATGACCATTCCACTACGTGACCTTTACTATTAATCACACGTGACCATACCACTGTAGAATCATTCAAGTTTAGTCTCCGTTATCCTTTTTTCACTAAATGTATCATCCACAACTGTCCTTCCATTTTATCGTCTGCTACTCGCTTATACAAGGCCTCATCAACGCCCCTTCAAGACCTATAGTTATTCTATTTTCCTGTGAGCTCCACTATCCTGGCCTAACATTCTATCGCTACTCATACATGACCATTCCACTACGTGACCTTTACTATTAATCACACGTGACCATACCACTGTAGAATCATTCAAGTTTAGTCTCCGTTATCCTTCTTTCACTAAATGTATCATCCACAACTGTCCTTCCATTTTATCGTCTGCTACTCGCTTATCCAAGGCCTCATCAACGCCCCTCCAAGACCTATAGTTATTCTATTTTTCTGTGAGCTCCACTATCCTGGCCTAACATTCTATCGCTACTCTTACATGACCGTACCACTACGTGACCTTTACCGTTAGTCACACGTGACCATACCACTCTATAATCATTCAAGTTTAGTCTCCGTTATCCTTCTTTCACTAAATGAATCATCCACAACTGTCCTTCCATTTTATCGTCTGCTACTCGCTTATCCAAGGCCTCATCAACGCCCCTCCAAGACCTATAGTTATTCTATTTTTCTGTGAGCTCCACTATCCTGGCCTAACATTCTATCGCTACTCTTACATGACCGTACCACTACGTGACCTTTACCGTTAGTCACACGTAACCATACCACTCTATAATCATTCAAGTTTAGTCTCCGTTATCCTTCTTTCACTAAATGAATCATCCACAACTGTCCTTCCATTTTATCGTCTGCTACTCGCTTATCCAAGGCCTCATCAACCCCCTCCAAGACCTATAGTTATTCTATTTTTCTGTGAGCTCCACTATCCTGGCCTAACATTCTATCGCTACTCTTACATGACCATTCCACTACGTGACCTTTACTATTAGTCACACGTGACCATACCACTGTAGAATCATTCAAGTTTAGTCTCCGTTATCCTTCTTTCACTAAATGAATCATCCACAACTGACCTTCCATTTTATCGTCTGCTACTCGCTTATCCAAGGCCTCATCAACGCCCCTCCAAGACCTATAGTTATTCTCTTTTTCTGTGAGCTCCACTATCCTTTCCTAACATTCTATCGCTACTCTTACATGACCATTCCACTACGTGACCTTTACTATTAGTCACACGTGACCATACCACTGTAGAATCATTCACGTTTAGTCTCCGTTATCCTTCTTTCACTAAATGAATCATCCACAACTGTCCTTCCATTTTATCGTCTGCTACTCGCTTATCCAAGGCCTCATCAACGCCCCTCCAAGACCTATAGTTATTCTATTTTTCTGTGAGCTCCACTATCCTGGCCTAACATTCTATCGCTACTCTTACATGACCATTCCACTACGTGACCTTTACTATTAGTCACACGTGACCATACCACTGTATAATCATTTAAGTTTAGTCTCCGTTATCCTTCTTTCACTAAATGAATCATCCACAACTGTCCTTCCATTTTATCGTCTGCTACTCGCTTATCCAAGGCCTCATCAACGCCCCTCCAAGACCTATAGTTATTCTATTTTTCTGTGAGCTCCACTATCCTGGCCTAACATTCTATCGCTACTCATACATGACCATTCCACTACGTGACCTTTACTATTAATCACACGTGACCATACCACTGTAGAATCATTCAAGTTTAGTCTCCGTTATCCTTCTTTCACTAAATGAATCATCCACAACTGTCCTTCCATTTTATCGTCTGCTACTCGCTTATACAAGGCCTCATCAACGCCCCTCCAAGACCTATAGTTATTCTATTTTTCTGTGAGCTCCACTATCCTGGCCTAACATTCTATCGCTACTCTTACATGACCATTCCACTACGTGACCTTTACTATTAGTCACACGTGACCATACCACTGTAGAATCATTCAAGTTTAGTCTCCGTTATCCTTCTTTCACTAAATGAATCATCCACAACTGACCTTCCATTTTATCGTCTGCTACTCGCTTATCCAAGGCCTCTTCAACGCCCCTCCAAGACCTATAGTTATTCTCTTTTTCTGTGAGCTCCACTATCCTGGCCTAACATTCTATCGCTACTCTTACATGACCATTCCACTACGTGACCTTTACTATTAGTCACACGTGACCATACCACTGTAGAATCATTCAAGTTTAGTCTCCGTTATCCTTCTTTCACTAAATGAATCATCCACAACTGTCCTTCCATTTTATCGTCTGCTACTCGCTTATGCAAGGCCTCATCAACATCGCCCCTCCAAGACCTATAGTTATTCTATTTTTCTGTGAGCTCCACTATCCTGGCCTAACATTCTATCGCTACTCTTACATGACCGTACCACTACGTGACCTTTACCGTTAGTCACACGTGACCATACCACTGTAGAATCATTCACGTTTAGTCTCCGTTATCCTTCTTTCACTAAATGAATCATCCACAACTGTCCTTCCATTTTATCGTCTGCTACTCGCTTATACAAGGCCTCATCAACGCCCCTCCAAGACCTATAGTTATTCTATTTTTCTGTGAGCTACACTATCCTGGCCTAACATTCTATCGCTACTCTTACATGACCATACCACTACGTGACCTTTACCGTTAGTCACACGCGACCATACCACTCTATAATCATTTAAGACTAGTCTCAGTCTTCCTGCTTTCAACTAAATGTTTCACCCACAACTGTCTTTCCATTTTATCGTCTGCTACTCGCTTATCTTTGGCCTTATCAACATCGCCCTCTAAGACCTTTAACGTCTTTTTATTTTTGCGTGGGCTCTACCCTGCAAGCCGAACAGTCTACCGATATTGTTTTGTTCTTATGTGATCTCACCCCTGTGGACGTTTTTTACTTCATTCTCTGTCTTCCCTCTTCCAACCTTTGTTCTGTAATTCCCCCATTTAGTTTTCAATCTTCTCGTGATCTGATGACATCGTCTCTCCGATTTCTTGTAGATCTCCATCTTCTGCGCTTAAACCCTAGCCTGCCTAATCATCGGTTCTGGATTGTCCTTCTTACGAAGCTTTGCCAAATAAAGGTTTATCTACTGTGAACACTACTGATATTTCCCGGAAACAGCTGACTAGAGAAAGTGTCACGCAAACATATAATGGGTTTGTACATATACAGTCTTTGTGTGTTATCCCTCTGAGGATGGTTACTTGGTAACTGAAATGTACATAAGGGTAAAATAAAGAAAGTTTGTGGTTAAGAGGTTTTTGTGTATTTATTATATAATGGGTTTTTCCGCGTTACAACTTGCTTAATAAATCAGTATATTTATTATTGCACATGTCATATGACCTACCATTGTTGAAATCTATAATTGGCATATCTTTAAATCATATTGGCTTTAACCAGTTTTGTATAAGGTGGAAAGTAGTTGTCGCCACTCACAATGCGTCCGTTCGTCTGTACTTAACGCGGTCAATGTGATCGTACGACATACTGAGGCATTCTGACTAAAATAATGACCCTTCGTCTCATTTTTAAACAGGTAACTTTACTAACTCAAAGTGTTATATACAAAAAAACTAAAGTGATAAGTGTTGTTTATCAGTCTTGTCCTGCAAGTGAGAGAATACAGGTTCGGTCCGCACGAAGGGAAACGAATTTACTTTTTTCTGTTCTCATAAATAGACTGTTAAATAATGTCTACCTTGATATGAATATTCTACAACATAGATTTAGTAGATATATCTCAGATTCCAGTATAAAAAAAAATGTCCAACCATCACAGAATTTACAATTGACGCGTAAAAATACCCCCCTTATTTCTTTACTTGAGCATACTCGTATAACAAGAACTTATTATGGGCCATTATTTTGCAAAAAGAACACCCCAGAGTTTTACGGCCGCCGACACTATTACACGCCCCCGCAGCACAGTTACTTACACGCTTATGATTGACAGACCTGTAATGAAAACACGGACATGATTTACAGCGCCATTTTGTCTAAGTCACCCTAAAGTGGGCACTCTGTCACAGAGATGGACAGTTCGCGCAGGACGTCGTTTAGCGTTATTGTCCCTAGTTTACTTCGAAATAGAAACATTCGTCTACAGAACTCTTAACAAAGTACTGTCCGCTGGAAAGTTAATTGCATTTATTCTCTAGAAGTGATAAGCTACTAAATTATTCGTTTGTTCGTTTTATAAAGTTGTGTATATATATATATATATATATATATATATATATATATATTTGTGTGTGTGTGTATATATATGTGTGTGTGGGGGGGGGGTATAAAACACTGCCTAAATACATCTAGGACTGCGAAAAATTTTTTTTAATTTTAAGGCAGTCGCTACCATCGTCGAAGAGGGGCAGGAAAGAATTGTTAATTCGACTCAAGTAGGAGATAACCCCCCTGTAGAGGATATAGACAACCTTTATGCAGAGTCATAAACCTGAGGTAGACCTAATCTTCATCGGGGTCGTAGAGTGATGTCTGCCTGTTAAACCTCCCTGTATAAGACTATGTCTTGATTATAAGACCTGACATCATTAGGACTATGAGTTACCTCTCTCTGGTTCCCTCGGGAAGATAGCATGCCGCGGGATATTTTTCTTTGGTCACCAGGAAGACGTATCCTCTCCCGACCTCTTTCTCTATCAGACTCTACTCGACGACTGACTTTAATTTAATTCAAAACTATACCGGAAAAATAAAGTTTTGCCCGCACAGCTGTATTGCTATCGGTCAGCTGACGGTGTCTTGTGGCGATAATTTGAATTATTTACTATAATGACTAGTTTGGGGGTAATGTAAAAAAATAACGTTAGAATAAGAAGAGCAACCTTGGAGAGTTGCATAGATTTAAGGTATAAGAAAGAGACATAATGATTCTCTACTATAGAGGATAGGGTTACATATTGCATTATATGGGCAAAATCGCTTACATGAGATGGATCTACTCTTTAACGGGGCCGTACAGTGACGACTGCCTGTTAAACCTCCTTGTAAAATGAAAAGCAACCTTGGAGATTTGCATGAATTTGAGGTATAAGAAAGGGACAAAATTATTCTCTAGTATTAAGAATAGGGTTAATTATTGCATTGTATGGGCAAAATCGCTTACCTGAGGTAGACCTACTCTTTAACGGGGCAGTACAGTGATGACTGCCTGTTAAACCTCCTTGTAAAAAGAAGAGCAACCTTGGAGATTTGCATGGATTTGAGGTATAAGAAAGGGACAAAATGATTCTCTAGTATTGAAGATAGGATTATTTATTGCATTGTATGGGTAAAATAGCTTACCTGAGGTAGACCTACTCTTTAACGGGGCAGTACAGTGATGACTGCCTGTTAAACCTCCTTGTAAAATGAAAAGCAACCTTGGAGATTTGCATGAATTTGAGTTATAAGAAAGGGACAAAATGATTCTCTAGTATTGAAGATAGGGTTAATTATTGCATTGTATGGGCAAAATCGCTTACCTGAGGTAGACCTACTCTTTAACGGGGCAGTACAGTGATGACTGCCTGTTAAACCTCCTTCTAAAAAGAAGAGCAACCTTGGAGAGATCCATGAATTTGAGGTATAAGAAAGGGACAAAATTATTCTCTAGTATTAAGAATAGGGTTAATTATTGCATTGTATGGGCAAAATCGCTTACCTGAGGTAGACCTACTCTTTAACGGGGCAGTACAGTGATGACTGCCTGATAAACCTCCTTGTAAAAAGAAGAGCAACCTTGGAGATTTGCATGAATTTGAGGTATAAGAAAGGGACAAAATTATTCTCTAGTATTAAGAATAGGGTTAATTATTGCATTGTATGGGCAAAATCGCTTACCTGAAGTAGACCTACTCTTTAACGGGGCAGTACAGTGATGACTGCCTGTTAAACCTCCTTGTAAAAAGAAGAGCAACCTTGGAGATTTGCATGAATTTGAGGTATAAGAAAGGGACAAAATGATACTCTAGTATTGAAGATAGGGTTAATTATTGCATTGTATGGGTAAAATAGCTTACATGAGGTAGACCTACTCTTTAACGGGGCAGTACAGTGATAACTGCCTGTTAAACCTCCTTGTAAAAAGAAAAGCAACCTTGGAGATTTGCATGAATTTGAGTTATAAGAAAGGGACAATATGATTCTCTAGTATTGAAGATAGGGTTAATTATTGCATTGTATGGTCAAAATCGCTTACCTGAGGTAGACCTACTCTTTAACGGGGCAGTACAGTGATGACTGCCTGTTAAACCTCCTTGTAAAAAGAAGAGCAACCTTGGAGATTTGCATGAATTTGAGGTTTAAGAAAGGGACAAAATGAAACTCTAGTATTGAAGATAGGGTTAATTATTGCATTGTATGGGTAAAATAGCTTACATGAGGTAGACCTACTCTTTAACGGGGCAGTACAGTGATGACTGCCTGTTAAACCTCCTTGTAAAAAGAAGAGCAACCTTGGAGATTTGCATGAATTTGAGTTATAAGAAAGGGACAAAATGATTCTCTAGTATTGAAGATAGGGTTAATTATTGCATTGTATGGGTAAAATAGCTTACCTGAGGTAGACCTACTCTTTAACGGGGCAGTACAGTGATGACTGCCTGTTAAACCTCCTTGTAAAAAGAAGAGCAACCTTGGAGAGTTGCATGAATTTGAGGTATAAGAAAGGGACAAAATGATTCTTTAGTATTAAGAATAGGGTTAATTATTGCATTGTATGGGCAAAATCGCTTACCTGAGGTAGACGTACTCTTTAACGGGGCAGTACAGTGATGACTGCCTGTTAAACCTCCTTGTAAAAAGAAGAGCAACCTTGGAGAGTTGCATGAATTTGAGGTATAGGAAAGGGACAAAATGATTCTTTAGTATAGAGGATAGGGTTAATTATTGCATTGTTTGGGCAAAATCTCTTACATAAGGTAGACGTACTCTTTAACGGGGCAGTACAGTGATGACTGCCTGTTAAACCTCCTTGTAAAAAGAAGAGCAACCTTGGAGAGATCCATGAGTTTGAAGTATAAGAAAGGGACAAAATCATTCTCTAGTATTAAGAATAGGGTTAATTATTGCATTGTTTGGGCAAAATCGCTTACCTGAGGTAGACCTACTCTTTAACGGGGCAGTACAGTGATGATTACCTGTTAAACCTCCTTGTAAAAAGAAGAGCAACCTTGGAGAGATCCACGAATTTGAGGTATAAGAAAGGGACAAAATGATTCTTTAGTATAGAGGATAGGGTTAATTATTGCATTGTTTGAGCAAAATCTCTTACATAAGGTAGACGTACCCTTTAACGGGGCAGTACAGTGATGACTGCCTGTTAAACCTCCTTGTAAAAAGAAGAGCAACCTTGGAGAGATCCATGAATTTGAGGTATAAGAAAGGGACAAAATTATTCTCTAGTATTAAGAATAGGGTTAATTATTGAATTGTATGGGCAAAATCGCTTACCTGAGGTAGACCTACTCTTTAACGGGGCAGTACAGTGATGACTGCCTGTTAAACCTCCTTGTAAAAAGAAGAGCAACCTTGGAGAGATCCATGAATTTGAGGTATAAGAAAGGGACAAAATGAATCTTTAGTATAGAGGATAGGGTTAATTATTGCATTGTTTGGGCAAAATCTCTTACATAAGGTAGACGTACTCTTTAACGGGGCAGTACAGTGATGACTGCCTGTTAAACCTCCTTGTAAAAAGAAGAGCAACCTTGGAGAGATCCATGAATTTGAGGTATAAGAAAGGGACAAAATGATTCTTTAGTATAGAGGATAGGGTTAATTATTGCATTGTTTGGGCAAAATCTCTTACATAAGGTAGACGTACTCTTTAACGGGGCAGTACAGTGATGACTGCCTGTTAAACCTCCTTGTAAAAAGAAGAGCAACCTTGGAGAGATCCATGAATTTGAGGTATAAGAAAGGGACAAAATTATTCTCTAGTATTAAGAATAGGGTTAATTATTGCATTGTATGGGCAAAATCGCTTACCTGAGGTAGACCTACTCTTTAACGGGGCAGTACAGTGATGACTGCCTGTTAAACCTCCTTGTAAAAAGAAGAGCAACCTTGGAGAGATCCATGAATTTGAGGTATAAGAAAGGGACAAAATGATTCTTTAGTATAGAGGATAGGGTTAATTATTGCATTGTTTGGGCAAAATCTCTTACATAAGGTAGACGTACTCTTTAACGTGGCAGTACAGTGATGACTGCCTGTTAAACCTCCTTGTAAAAAGAAGAGCAACCTTGGAGAGATCCATGAATTTGAGGTATAAGAAAGGGACAAAATTATTCTCTAGTATTAAGAATAGGGTTATTATTGCATTGTATGGGCAAAATCGCTTACCTGAGGTAGACCTACTCTTTAACGGGGCAGTACAGTGATGACTGCCTGTTAAACCTCCTTGTAAAAAGAAGAGCAACCTTGGAGAGATCCATGAATTTGAGGTATAAGAAAGGGACAAAATTATTCTCTAGTATTAAGAATAGGGTTAATTATTGCATTGTATGGGTAAAATCGCTTACCTGAGGTAGACCTACTCTTTAACGGGGCAGTACAGTGATGACTGCCTGTTAAACCTCCTTGTAAAAAGAAGAGCAACCTTGGAGAGATCCATGAATTTGAGGTATAAGAAAGGGACAAAATGATTCTTTAGTATAGAGGATAGGGTTAATTATTGCATTGTTTGGGCAAAATTTCTTACATAAGGTAGACGTACTCTTTAACGTGGCAGTACAGTGATGACTGCCTGTTAAACCTCCTTGTAAAAAGAAGAGCAACCTCGGAGAGATCCATGAATTTGAGGTATAAGAAAGGGACAAAATTATTCTCTAGTATTAAGAATAGGGTTAATTATTGCATTGTATGGGCAAAATCGCTTACCTGAGGTAGACCTACTCTTTAACGGGGCAGTACAGTGATGACTGCCTGTTAAACCTCCTTGTAAAAAGAAGAGCAACCTTGGAGAGATCCATGAATTTGAGGTATAAGAAAGGGACAAAATGATTCTTTAGTATAGAGGATAGGGTTAATTATTGCATTGTTTGGGCAAAATCTCTTACATAAGGTAGACGTACTCTTTAACGGGGCAGTACAGTGATGACTGCCTGTTAAACCTCCTTCTAAAAAGAAGAGCAACCTTGGAGAGATCCATGAATTTGAGGTATAAGAAAGGGACAAAATGATTCTTTAGTATAGAGGATAGGGTTAATTATTGCATTGTTTGGGCAAAATCTCTTACATAAGGTAGACGTACTCTTTAACGGGGCAGTACAGTGATGACTGCCTGTTAAACCTCCTTGTAAAAAGAAGAGCAACCTTGGAGAGATCCATGAATTTGAGGTATAAGAAAGGGACAAAATTATTCTCTAGTATTAAGAATAGGGTTAATTATTGCATTGTATGGGCAAAATCGCTTACCTGAGGTAGACCTACTCTTTAACGGGGCAGTACAGTGATGACTGCCTGTTAAACCTCCTTGTAAAAAGAAGAGCAACCTTGGAGAGATCCATGAATTTGAGGTATACGAAAGGGACAAAATGATTCTTTAGTATAGAGGATAGGGTTAATTATTGCATTGTTTGGGCAAAATCTCTTACATAAGGTAGACGTACTCTTTAACGTGGCAGTACAGTGATGACTGCCTGTTAAACCTCCTTGTAAAAAGAAGAGCAACCTTGGAGAGATCCATGAATTTGAGGTATAAGAAAGGGACAAAATTATTCTCTAGTATTAAGAATAGGGTTAATTATTGCATTGTATGGGCAAAATCGCTTACCTGAGGTAGACCTACTCTTTAACGGGGCAGTACAGTGATGACTGCCTGTTAAACCTCCTTGTAAAAAGAAGAGCAACCTTGGAGAGATCCATGAATTTGAGGTATAAGAAAGGGACAAAATTATTCTCTAGTATTAAGAATAGGGTTAATTATTGCATTGTATGGGTAAAATCGCTTACCTGAGGTAGACCTACTCTTTAACGGGGCAGTACAGTGATGACTGCCTGTTAAACCTCCTTGTAAAAAGAAGAGCAACCTTGGAGAGATCCATGAATTTGAGGTATAAGAAAGGGACAAAATGATTCTTTAGTATATAGTATAGGGTTAATTATTGCATTGTTTGGGCAAAATTTCTTACATAAGGTAGACGTACTCTTTAACGTGGCAGTACAGTGATGACTGCCTGTTAAACCTCCTTGTAAAAAGAAGAGCAACCTCGGAGAGATCCATGAATTTGAGGTATAAGAAAGGGACAAAATTATTCTCTAGTATTAAGAATAGGGTTAATTATTGCATTGTATGGGCAAAATCGCTTACCTGAGGTAGACCTACTCTTTAACGGGGCAGTACAGTGATGACTGCCTGTTAAACCTCCTTGTAAAAAGAAGAGCAACCTTGGAGAGTTGCATGAATTTGAGGAATAAGAAAGGGACAAAATTATTCTCTAGTATAGAGGATAGGGTTAATTATTGCATTGTATGGGCAAAATCTCTTACATAAGTTAGACGTACTCTTTAACGGGGCCTTACAGGGATGTCTGGTTGTTACACCTCCTTTTAAAAAGAAGAATATTACTAGATTTGATGGATTTAAGTACTAATTAAAGTACATGATGATTCTCTGGTACTGGGGATAGGGGTAGTTATTGTATTGTATGGGCAGGCTTGCTTACCTGAAGTAGGCATTTTATGGGCCGTAAAGAAATGGCCGCCCGTTACACCTCCTTAAAGAAGGAATTTAAGGACTACGGAAAGGAAATCCTCTGGTAGTGGGAATAATGGTAATATGGGCATCTTAAGGGCAGAGGTGTTTACCTTAAACTAGACCTACTCTTCGAGGTCGTAGGGGTGCCACTTACACCTCATTGTAAGAAGAAGGCTATTATAAAAATGGCTGGGTTTAATGACAAATGAAAAGAAATAATAAACCTGTGCCATTGGAAAGAGGGCTAAATTATTGCATCTTGTGAGCAAGATCTACTTCTAGACCTCAACCGAAAAAAGTAAAAATGTCTACCGTCTACCCAATCAAGCCAGGTTCGGGTTTAGCGAACGAAGGTTTGATGATAAACACAAAACAATTTTAGGTAATTGTTTTGAAATAATAAAGGAGCAATTTGAAATAAAATTTATAATAGGGCGTTTACAAATTCATATAGGCCTACTTCAATTTGTATTTACACCGATATATAGTGTGATCAACAAGTATGTCTGTAGGTATATTTGTCATTGCCTTTCTGTGAGAAGGAAATGAGTTTCAGTTATTGTAAATACAATGCCGCATGAAATGACACAATAGGCTTTAAATGGGAAACGGAGATAATGAAAATAACTCCAATAAAAAGTAAGATTTGCAAACGAAAGTGCTAATGAAAGAATGGGTAAGTAATGAGAAATGTAGGAAGTAAACAATAAATTAATAAAGACTAGAGTGTTGCATAAGGCATAGTCCGCTGATAAACACAATGAGAAGACATTAAGATGAATCAACTAAAGACAACTATGACCTCAAAGAAGAGAGAAGCCCAGAGTATCATGGGTTTGCGATGAAAGGCCTATTATCGCAGATAATTTAATCTAAGCAAAAAAAAATCAATTGAATATATTTAAGAGTGGAAAATTATTAGCATAAAAATCGACACTTTTGAGGAATAAAAAAAATGTTTACAAAATTAATTAAATGTATTCAAATGTATTCAACAATTTAAAATTACGGTAAACTCTCTATAATCCGGCCCTTCGCATTTACCTATCCGGCCCCTTCATTACTCCGGCGTTTTATTTAAAAACGGAAGATGGAAACGTAATCAATATTTAAACATAACTTGTATATTTTTCATTGGATGTCGATGTCAGTGACTGAGTGACCTTCACGCACCATGGTTCTAGTTGTGTAGCTCGTGAACATACAAACGATTTCGAGCCGTATGTTGTTGCAGTAGCTATGTACAGTGACTGTTACGGACGTACACGAAGAATGTCGTTGCAGTGTGAATGGAAACATTAATTTTTTGTTTTTACCGTTAAAAATAATGTAACCTCTTATTGTAAAGAACAAACCAGTGGATTCATTTCCGTTTTATCAGTTCAGGTTTTTTCTTTATTTTTGGGCAATACACATAAATACGATTCAATATACATTGTTTGTTTAATAGACCCTCCAGTAATCCGGCATTTTCAGTAATCGTGTAGTATCTCTGCCCCATACCTGTCGGATTGGTGAGAGTTTACAGAATTCAACTTTTGTTGTACTTTTATTGCTATCGACCACTATGAGTGTTATTACCGAAATATTAATACTATCATCTGACTTAACTTAACCTTATAATGGGGAAGAATTGTTATTATGAGTACAATAATTCATATAAGAACACAAAATCGCTTGTTACATGATGAAGGGGAGTTATAATGTGATCAAGTATTCATGATCACTTACCTCAAGAAGATCTTAAAGGGATGTGTACCAGATATACCTCGTGGTAACAAAAATAATAAGGAATCACGTAACGGTAAGTGAAAATAGTTAGCAATTAGGAAAACTTATAACTGTTACCTGAAGAAGACTTTCTTTCTATCGGGGCCTTAA
This sequence comes from Prosapia bicincta, assembly GCA_036971475.1. Taxonomy (NCBI): domain Eukaryota; kingdom Metazoa; phylum Arthropoda; class Insecta; order Hemiptera; family Cercopidae; genus Prosapia; species Prosapia bicincta. The sequence goes on from JBAIZL010000001.1 coordinate 238,561,699, forward strand.
AGAGAGTACTACAGGATAACCCTTCTTCTAAGAACAAGTGTAAGACAATACCGAACAATAGATGAAAATAATTAGCATTGAGGAAAGAGTATGCAGTGAAGTTATTTGTAAAAATACCTCTGAAGATGATTACTTTGTAGTCGAAATGTACATAAAGTTAAAATAAAATTTGTTGAATTTGTGGTGAGAGGTTGTTTTAATTAATATAAATAATGATCCTTGGAAGTTGGAATAAAAGTAACGTACGGCATCGCATCGCCAGGGTTGCTTTTCTGAAGTAGACGTGCCCTCAGCCGGGATGAAGAGAAATGGTTATTTAGTCGTCAAAAATCCTCCACAATGGGAGACATACATACCATACACTACACTTCTTAAGTAAAATCAAAGATAAATATTACCTGATTGTTCAGAGTATTTACAATTCCTATTTGATTGTTTAAACTAATGTGTGACTGAAACTAAAAGATTCTAATTTAACCAATAAATATGACAATCATAAGGGAATATATCGACTAGTAAATATATAAGTGAAATACCCAAACGCGATAGTGCCTAACGATCGGCGATTGATCGTGTAAAGTCATAGATAAACCTCTTAACACAGCCGCCCGTCTAAATCTCCCGAAAGTAAATTTATCGCCTTAGTAAATGGAAGCCTTATAACTTTCCCTTTAGGAAAGGTAATTGAAACAGTGTTAGGACCGAGATCGAGGCTAAGGCGATCATTTCCATAGATCAACGTTGGCAATAGGGTTGTGAGAAGAGGCTATCTATCACACGGGGGTAGTTTGAAACCTGTCCACCCTTAGTCAGCCGTAATTCTTCGCCGGCTCGCTGCTTTGTTCATGGCCGTATTGTGCTTCCAAGATTGATGCTTACCTGCTGCACTAATTAAAAACTTGTACCGACTCCAACACTTACATAAATCAATAGTTTTGTTTTCACGCTCGACCCGGCAAACACATGCGCATCCAGTTTACATTTATTTAATTAATGATTTACGTTCAATTCTCTGGCGATTAATTGAATTAAGCTGTGACAAATTAGGAGCAAGACAGTTGTATCAAAGAATTATGATAGTTTAATAAATGCATGGCAAATATAGAGTAATGTATGAATTATTTAATATAATGTTTGAATGGTTCTATATATATAACGTTCGTTTTAGAGTTGTAGATTTAGAGTTGTACCAATTGTTTCACACCTCTCTGTTAAAGATACAAATTTTGGTAATATCCATAACGGTCAGATTTTTAGACGATAAAAGATTACTTGTTTTCAATCACTTCTTTTCCCTATTTTACTCTTAGTCATTATTATAAATATCATCTTTCTTGTGAGCTGTCCTCTCTCTCTCTCTCTCTCTCTCTCTCTCCCTCCCCTCTCTCCCTCTCTCTCTCTCTTTCCCCTCTCTCTCTCTCTCTCTCTCTCTTTTCTTCACTCTCTAATCAAATTTTCCTTCAGCCCAATTTCTTATAGACCGGGTCTTCCCTACCAGGTTCCTTGCTATTGTCAAATTTTCCCAGAATGGTCATCCCAATATTATATAGGCCTGTTCTAATTTTCTTAATCGCCATTCCTCTCTCTCTCTCTCTCTCTCATCAAATTTTCCTTCAACCCAATTTCTCATACACCGGGTCTTCCCTACCAGGTTCCTTGCTATTGTCAAATTTTCCCAGAATGGTCATCCCTATAATATATAGGCCTGCTCTAACTTTCTTAATCGCCATTCCTATCTCTCTCTCTCTCTCTCTCTCTCTCTCTCTCTCTCTCTCTTTCTCTTTCTCTGCCCTTTCCAAATCCACGCATTATTCGTGGAGACATTTTCGGTCCAAAATATTCGTAAGATACAATTATAGAGCTACTTAAAAGGCTCGTACTTTTTCATTTGACTGATTAATAATATACAGTTAACAGTGGACAGTCGCTAGACATATTGTGAATAATCATCCAATTATATAAATCTGGGATTGGATAGTCACTTGACATATTGTGTATAAACAATAAGTACAGTATAGCTAATTATATTCAGCTGGACAGTTACTAGACATAATGTGTATATAGAGTCTAATATATATATGACGTTATTATTATTACTTGTAAATAATTTTTTCCACCACTAAGTGCAATAATTTTACCTTATGTGATGAGGCACCTTTCGGTCACTTGACCATTGTCGAATCACTGAATTAGATTTTTCTATTTTACTGGGGTGGATGGTCAGTCCGTGATGTTGGTATTTGATGACGTCAACAAATACGAACATTATGGACCGAACATCCACCCCAGCAAAGTAGAAAAATCAATTCCAGATTCGACAATGGTCAAGTGACCGAAAGGTGCCTCATCACACAAGGTAAAATTACTGCACTTAGTGGTGGAAAAAATTATTTACAAGTAATAATAACTTCATAAAGTCAGTGCAACGGAAAAATAATGGACAACGTGAAATATCACGATATATATAAATATATATATAGTAGGCAATGAGCAGTCACTTGATATAATGGTATAAACAGCTAATTATATATCTGGCAGTGGAGAAACACTAAACATAATGTGTATAAACAGCTAATTATATATAGCTGGAAGTGGAGAAACACTAAGCATAATGTGTATAAACAGCTAATTATATATAGCTGGAAGTGGAGAAACACTACACATAATGTGTATAAACAGCTAATTATATATAGCTGGAAGTGGAGAAACACTACACATAATGTGTATAAACAGCTAATTATATATAGCTGGAAGTGGAGAAACACTAGACATAATGTGTATAAACAGCTAATTATATATAGCTGGAAGTGGAGAAACACTACACATAATGTGTATAAACAGCTAATTATATATAGCTGGAAGTGGAGAAACACTAGGCATAATGTGTATAAACAGCTAATTATATATAGCTGGAAGTGGAGAAACACTACACATAATGTGTATAAACAGCTAACTATATATAGCTGGAAGTGGAGAAACACTACACATAATATGTATAAACAGCTAATTATATATAGCTGGAAGTGGAGAAACACTACACATAATGTGTATAAACAGCTAATTATATATAGCTGGAAGTGGAGAAACACTAGGCATAATGTGTATAAACAGCTAATTATATATAGCTGGAAGTGGAGAAACACTAGGCATAATGTGTATAAACAGCTAATTATATATAGCTAGAAGTGGAGAAACACTAGGCATAATGTGTATAAACAGCTAATTATATATAGCTGGAAGTGGAGAAACACTAGGCATAATGTGTATAAACAGCTAATTATATATAGCTGGAAGTGGAGAAACACTAATCATAATGTGTATAAACAGCTAATTATATATAGCTGGTAGTGGAGAAACACTAGGCATAATGTGTATAAACAGCTAATTATATATAGCTGGAAGTGGAGAAACACTAGGCAGAATGTGTATAAACAGGTAATTATATATAGCTGGAAGTGGAGAAACACTAGGCATAATGTGTATAAACAGATAAATATGACTGTAATGTCTCAAACGTCCCAATATGACTATAATTCCATTCCAGTGTCAGTCTAATACGAAGAAGTTCTAAAGACAAACAACTTTATAACACGTGTTTTATCTTATTTCGAAATACTTGCCTTCAGAAACAATCCGTGCGGTATCAGTTCCGTCGAGGGAGCGGGGACGAAATAAAGTTGTTACAGTTTGTTTGTTAATGTCCGTACAGAGCCATCAGCTGGCGTCAAATATTGTTCTTCTTCCCCGCTACTTTGGGGAGGAGGCAATCAGACACAGCGATATTGCCCGCTTTCGAGACAAAACTTGCGCTCTTGTTTTACTCTAACCAAATAATTCCTTCAACTTCTGATTTCTCTTTGTTTTTTTTATAAAACAAACTGAAAAGTAGACTATTTAGGATCGTCGACAATTTCGAACTTCACATAAGTCCGTAATTATGATGTACATTTCTAATTAATTTCTCTGTGTGCTGACATGGTGACTTTTCAAAAATATATAAAAGATTTACTTCAATCATAGACGAGTACTGTACATGAATGACAGGTATATCAAATAGTCACCGCAACAAATTGTACGAATTATCGAGAGTATGTAGTAAATTGGGGTTACATCCAACGGAAATCGATGAGAAATTAGAGGAAAATATAGTCAGAATACCATGATCGGATTAGTGTAGCCTATAAGTTAGCCGCCAGACGTAAATAATACAAATAGGTTTCAAATTATTCTTATTTTGAGTCATTTTTACCTTTCGGAACTACATATTTTGGAAAGAATATTAAAAAATTATAAAAGGTAAATTGTCTAAATTTGTTCGTGTGTGTGTGTGTGTGTGTGTGTGTGTGTGTGTGTGTGTGTGTGTGTGTGTTTGCGGGTGTGAATGTGTGTGTGCGGGTGTGTGTGTGTGTGTGTGTGTGTGTGTGTGTGTGTGTGTGTGTGTGTGTGTGTGTGTGTGTGTGTGTGTGTGTGTGTGTGTATAATCTAAATTATACTGGGGCAGCACTTAACTACTAACCTAAAGCTCCTGGGTTCGAGCCCCGGTAACATCAAAGGATTTTATATGATTTTTCACGCTTCAGATTTACACACCTTGGAAAGGCTCAAACTTAGGACAGCAATGGGCGGTTGAAGCGTTGAGGCAGTCGTATTACCTTCTTTAAATACTGAACGCCATAAGTTAAGGCAATTCTACCCTTCCTCTTCCAAGCAATGATGTCAATAAAACCGTCATTGTTATTACTGAAATTTGTTTCGCAAGAACTAGAAAAGAAGAGGTGTGGTAGAGTAGTGATTGGAAGTTGGGAGGTTAGATTGTACTGTTGACACTTGAATACTAACCTGCAGGACCTAGCACTTCTTGGGACTTCGATTGTTTTATTAGTGAAGCTAAACCTACAAGTAATTAGTCAATAAAAACTAAACTCGACGACCTGGTGGAAGCTCAGAAGGTGGTATACAAAGGAATAGTAACAAAAGACCTGGAAGAGGTTTTTAGTTTGGATAGCACGTGGTAGAAACTGAGGACAGTCAAACTGAGGCGTTTGTAATATATAAATAATTATTATTTTTAAAGTTACTATAAACTATTTTATATAAACAATAATTTATAAAACGTTTTTCGGAAACACAGATTCGTGGGCAGGTAGTTGCAACTTTAAATAAACACACACGAGTGCGCCAGCAAATTATTCTTACACTTATAACTCGTTAGAGCTAGACACGGCCATTTCCACTACTTAGTTACAAAGCACCAGATGTGAAACCCCACTTCTGACGGTTAATTTGCATCTATTGTCTCTAACCCGTTTTTCCTGGCCTTTTACTACAAACAGTTGCAAAGACATACTGAATTCCTTAGAAACACTTTTATATTAGATTCTTATTTACAACTAATGATTATTAATGCCCATATCAGTCCTTATTTTTACCTAACATGGCTATATTCTGTTACCTCAGTGTAAACTGAGGACGGAGAAATGGCGATGACCATTGAAAAACTATTTTACACAAACCTAAATATTGTACTATTTCCAAACACACACTGTAGAAAAATTAATGAAAAGTTTATTATTATTCAACAATAAAACCTCACTGTATGTAGGAAAAGTCCCGGGAAAATATACTGGATCTTTAAACTTTAAATAATGCATATGGACAAAAATGAATAAAGTGAAAATCATTGTACCTCCAACATAAATAATACAAAGTTTATGGTAAGGAAAATCAGGTGCTTTGTTTATCTTTTAGTGCTTCAAAAGGGTTTTACTCAGTATTTTCTTCCCATCAGTTAACTTTCCAATCATCTTTATAAATTTTATATCCATCATTTCTCTATACCTCGCTCTATCAAACCACATAATGTAGCCACGTCAGCCGCCATATCTGACCATCAATCAAACTATAAGATGCATCTACTTCCTTAACTGATACATCCGCGGCCGCGGTCTGACAGTCACTTCAGACGACAACTTCCACACCCAAGAATCGGATGTTTTTAAGTGTGGTTGATTTCCGTTCCTCTTAACCTTCAATCTTTTTATTGGACAAGTATTTGTTATGAATAAAACCCTGTCGTAAGTGTGATATGGGGGAAATATCACCACACGGGCAATTTGTATTGAAAGTTGAACACAAAATTTTACCGAAATGCGACAGCAAACGTCATCATGTTAGGGCGAACTACGACACCCTCAACAGTATTGGACGTTTCCAGATTTTAATTTTACTTAAACACAGCTTCATCAAATTGCGATGAGCTGCTTTTTGCATTCGTTGTCTTCCTAAACACTCTAGCTTGTTCTGCGTCTCTTTATGGACTGCCACGCTCTGCGATGGTTCATTCAGGACAACCAGATTTTGTAGACATTCTAACTAGGTAAAAACGATTTCAAGGAGCAACTGATTGCTTGGTAGTTAAACTACCATACCGCTCAAATATTATGAACAATATTTGACATGTATTATACAATTGTGCGTGGGTTTTGTTCTTAAGAAAAATATATGACCATTTTATGATAAAACAATGGTTTAGTCATTGTTAGAACAATTTTAATTTAGAACTCTATTTCTGTTGTTGCAGGGCATTCCTGTACTAAAAATGTTATACTAAAAGTAAATGCCTGTAAATATTTAGAAAACAATAGAATCAGAATTGTTAGTATAGCGTGGCGCACATAAAAGTAGCCCCGAACGTAACCGAGATTGTATATTGTTTATGCCGAATCAAGGGTAATTCCCCCTATTTTTCCTAGCTCGAAAAAAACCTGTGAAGGACGTAATAAGATGTAGACTGGTTACTTGGCACAGTTTTGTTGTATTCAGTGGAACAAAGAGTTTTAATAGTAGAGTGCAATGTCCGAAGGGTTCGGTGAAAAGTTTCGTGAGGAATAACCAGAGAGTATTATTCCTAGCAAGAGGATAGTTCAAGTAGTGGGGTACGGGCACAATTGTAAATAAATCGAGACATAAGCTTAATTTAGTCCAAACTACTGACGTTGTTGCTTGTATAGAACAAAGTCTGTAAGTCGACTCGGCACTTATCACAGCGAATTGATGTGTCTCACAGATCTACCAAGGAGTTCTACAGACTTTGAAACTGAACCTTACCGAATCAAATCATGAACAGACTAGCAGATAAAGATAAGAGAGTGGCATGCCGTAACTAGCTACGTAAAACGATAGCAAACGGTGAAATGGACCAATTTCTTTTCTACTCTTCTGATGAAGCATGGTTTCATGTGTAAGGTTATTTTAACGCTCAAGACGGAAGAGCTTGATCTCCCATAATTCCACATACCTTTCACGAACAGCCACTACATGACATGAAAATTGCTGTCTGGTTTGCCGTTTAAGTGGAACGAATTTCCTATGAGACAACAGTTAATGCCGATGTCTATATCCTGATTTTCGATCAATTTATTAAAAAACTCGCACCACACGAAATTACATATTCTTTCTTCCAAAGAGGGCTTGCAGATCCCTGGCCGATGTGCGATGTGCTTTTATCGATGAGAGGACTATCACTTGAGGCTTATGGCCTGATCACCTGATTTGCCTCCTTGTGATTATTACTTATGCGGAAATCTAAAGAATAAAGTATACGGCAGGAATTCAAAAACCCTTTGGATCTCGATCACGAAGACATCCATACTGCAATCTGCATTTCAGAATATGCTTCGTCACGCTTCTTTATGTACACAAGATGACGGTGACCACTTTCAAAATATCACGTAATAAATAACAATATTAGACTACTGAATAAAATAATAATTGGTATTTGTTAATTGTTACAATAATCCAATATATGTCTTCAATAAATAGATTGCATTTCATTGTGTTGCATTTTATTTACGGGGCTACTTTTATGTGCGCCACCCTCTATATCTATGTACATTTTTCTTCCATGATCTTCAAATGACTGATTTGAAATTGTAACCTATTTAGATTATTGAATAAAATAATAATTGGTATTTGTTAATTGTTACAATAATCCAAGATATACCTTAAATAATCAGATTGCATTTCACTGTGTTGCATTTTATTCACGGGGTTACTTTTTATGTGCGCCACCCTCTATATCTATGTACATTTTTCATCCATGATCTTCAAATGACTAATTTGAAACTTTAACCTATTTAGACTATTGAATAAAATAATAATTGGTATTTGTTAATTGTTACAATAATCCAAGATATATCTTAAATAATCAGATTGCATTTCATTGTGTTGCATTTTATTCACGGGGTTACTTTTTATGTGCGCCACCCTCTATATCTATGTACATTTTTCATCCATGATCTTCAAATGACTAATTTGAAACTTTAACCTATTTAGACTATTGAATAAAATAATAATTGGTATTTGTTAATTGTTACAATAATCCAAGATATATCTTAAATAATCAGATTGCATTTCATTGTGTTGCATTTTATTCACGGGGTTACTTTTTATGTGCGCCACCCTCTATATCTATGTACATTTTTCTTCCATGATCTTCAAATGACTGATTTGAAACTTTAACCTATTTAGACTATTGAATAAAATAATAATTGGTATTTGTAAATTGTTACAATAATCCAAAATATGTCTTAAATAATCAGATTGCATTTCATTGTGTTGCATTTTATTCACGGGGTTACTTTTTATGTGCGCCACCCTCTATATCTATGTACATTTTTCTTCCATGATCTTCAAATGACTAATTTGAAACTTTAACCTATTTAGACTATTGAATAAAATAATAATTGATATTTGTAAATTGTTACAATAATCCAACATATGTCTTAAATAATCAGATTGCATTTCATTGTGTTGCATTTTATTCACGGGGTTACTTTTTATGTGCGCCACCCTCTATATCTATGTACATTTTTCTTCCATGATCTTCAAATGACTAATTTGAAACTTTAACCTATTTAGACTATTGAATAAAATAATAATTGGTATTTGTAAATTGTTACAATAATCCAAAATATGTCTTAAATAATCAGATTGCATTTCATTGTGTTGCATTTTATTCACGGGGTTACTTTTTATGTGCGCCACCCTCTATATCTATGTACATTTTTCTTCCATGATCTTCAAATGACTAATTTGAAACTTAAACCTATTTAGACTATTGAATAAAATAATAATTGGTATTTGTAAATTGTTACAATAATTCAAGATATGTCTTAAATAATCAGATTGCATTTCATTGTGTTGCATTTTATTCACGGGGTTACTTTTTATGTGCGCCACCCTCTATATCTATGTACATTTTTCTTCCATGATCTTCAAATGACTAATTTGAAACTTTAACCTATTTAGACTATTGAATAAAATAATAATTGATATTTGTAAATTGTTACAATAATCCAACATATGTCTTAAATAATCAGATTGCATTTCATTGTGTTGCATTTTATTCACGGGGTTACTTTTTATGTGCGCCACCCTCTATATCTATGTACATTTTTCTTCCATGATCTTCAAATGACTAATTTGAAACTTAAACCTATTTAGACTATTGAATAAAATAATAATTGGTATTTGTAAATTGTTACAATAATTCAAGATATGTCTTAAATAATCAGATTGCATTTCATTGTGTTGCATTTTATTCACGGGGTTACTTTTTATGTGCGCCACCCTCTATATCTATGTACATTTTTCTTCCATGATCTTCAAATGACTAATTTGAAACTTTAACCTATTTAGACTATTGAATAAAATAATAATTGGTATTTGTAAATTGTTACAATAATTCAAGATATGTCTTAAATAATCAGATTGCATTTCATTGTGTTGCATTTTATTCACGGGGTTACTTTTTATGTGCGCCACCCTCTATATCTATGTACATTTTTCATCCATGATCTTCAAATGACTAATTTGAAACTTTAACCTATTTAGACTATTGAATAAAATAATAATTGGTATTTGTTAATTGTTACAATAATCCAAGATATATCTTAAATAATCAGATTGCATTTCATTGTGTTGCATTTTATTCACGGGGTTACTTTTTATGTGCGCCACCCTCTATATCTATGTACATTTTTCTTCCATGATCTTCAAATGACTGATTTGAAACTTTAACCTATTTAGACTATTGAATAAAATAATAATTGGTATTTGTAAATTGTTACAATAATCCAAAATATGTCTTAAATAATCAGATTGCATTTCATTGTGTTGCATTTTATTCACGGGGTTACTTTTTATGTGCGCCACCCTCTATATCTATGTACATTTTTCATCCATGATCTTCAAATGACTAATTTGAAACTTTAACCTATTTAGACTATTGAATAAAATAATAATTGATATTTGTAAATTGTTACAATAATCCAACATATGTCTTAAATAATCAGATTGCATTTCATTGTGTTGCATTTTATTCACGGGGTTACTTTTTATGTGCGCCACCCTCTATATCTATGTACATTTTTCTTCCATGATCTTCAAATGACTAATTTGAAACTTTAACCTATTTAGACTATTGAATAAAATAATAATTGGTATTTGTAAATTGTTACAATAATCCAAAATATGTCTTAAATAATCAGATTGCATTTCATTGTGTTGCATTTTATTCACGGGGTTACTTTTTATGTGCGCCACCCTCTATATCTATGTACATTTTTCTTCCATGATCTTCAAATGACTAATTTGAAACTTTAACCTATTTAGACTATTGAATAAAATAATAATTGATATTTGTAAATTGTTACAATAATCCAACATATGTCTTAAATAATCAGATTGCATTTCATTGTGTTGCATTTTATTCACGGGGTTACTTTTTATGTGCGCCACCCTCTATATCTATGTACATTTTTCTTCCATGATCTTCAAATGACTAATTTGAAACTTTAACCTATTTAGACTATTGAATAAAATAATAATTGGTATTTGTAAATTGTTACAATAATTCAAGATATGTCTTAAATAATCAGATTGCATTTCATTGTGTTGCATTTTATTCACGGGGTTACTTTTTATGTGCGCCACCCTCTATATCTATGTACATTTTTCTTCCATGATCTTCAAATGACTAATTTGAAACTTTAACCTATTTAGACTATTGAATAAAATAATAATTGGTATTTGTAAATTGTTACAATAATTCAAGATATATCTTAAATAATCAGATTGCATTTCATTGTGTTGCATTTTATTCACGGGGTTACTTTTTATGTGCGCCACCCTCTATATCTATGTACATTTTTCTTCCATGATCTTCAAATGACTAATTTGAAACTTTAACCTATTTAGACTATTGAATAAAATAATAATTGATATTTGTAAATTGTTACAATAATCCAACATATGTCTTAAATAATCAGATTGCATTTCATTGTGTTGCATTTTATTCACGGGGTTACTTTTTATGTGCGCCACCCTCTATATCTATGTACATTTTTCTTCCATGATCTTCAAATGACTAATTTGAAACTTTAACCTATTTAGACTATTGAATAAAATAATAATTGGTATTTGTAAATTGTTACAATTATCCAACATATGTCTTAAATAATCAGATTGCATTTCATTGTGTTGCATTTTATTCACGGGGTTACTTTTTATGTGCGCCACCCTCTATATCTATGTACATTTTTCTTCCATGATCTTCAAATGACTAATTTGAAACTTTAACCTATTTAGACTATTGAATAAAATAATAATTGGTATTTGTAAATTGTTACAATAATTCAAGATATATCTTAAATAATCAGATTGCATTTCATTGTGTTGCATTTTATTCACGGGGTTACTTTTTATGTGCGCCACCCTCTATATCTATGTACATTTTTCTTCCATGATCTTCAAATTACTAATTTGAAACTTTAACCTATTTAGACTATTGAATAAAATAATAATTGGTATTTGTTAATTGTTACAATAATCCAACATATGTCTTAAATAATCAGATTGCATTTCATTGTGTTGCATTTTATTCACGGGGTTACTTTTTATGTGCGCCACCCTCTATATCTATGTACATTTTTCATCCATGATCTTCAAATGACTAATTTGAAACTTTAACCTATTTAGACTATTGAATAAAATAATAATTGGTATTTGTAAATTGTTACAATAATTCAAGATATGTCTTAAATAATCAGATTGCATTTCATTGTGTTGCATTTTATTCACGGGGTTACTTTTTATGTGCGCCACCCTCTATATCTATGTACATTTTTCTTCCATGATCTTCAAATGACTAATTTGAAACTTTAACCTATTTAGACTATTGAATAAAATAATAATTGGTATTTGTAAATTGTTACAATAATTCAAGATATATCTTAAATAATCAGATTGCATTTCATTGTGTTGCATTTTATTCACGGGGTTACTTTTTATGTGCGCCACCCTCTATATCTATGTACATTTTTCTTCCATGATCTTCAAATGACTAATTTGAAACTTTAACCTATTTAGACTATTGAATAAAATAATAATTGGTATTTGTTAATTGTTACAATAATCCAACATATGTCTTAAATAATCAGATTGCATTTCATTGTGTTGCATTTTATTCACGGGGTTACTTTTTATGTGCGCCACCCTCTATATCTATGTACATTTTTCATCCATGATCTTCAAATGACTAATTTGAAACTTTAACCTATTTAGACTATTGAATAAAATAATAATTGGTATTTGTAAATTGTTACAATAATTCAAGATATGTCTTAAATAATCAGATTGCATTTCATTGTGTTGCATTTTATTCACGGGGTTACTTTTTATGTGCGCCACCCTCTATATCTATGTACATTTTTCTTCCATGATCTTCAAATGACTAATTTGAAACTTTAACCTATTTAGACTATTGAATAAAATAATAATTGGTATTTGTAAATTGTTACAATAATTCAAGATATGTCTTAAATAATCAGATTGCATTTCATTGTGTTGCATTTTATTCACGGGGTTACTTTTTATGTGCGCCACCCTCTATATCTATGTACATTTTTCTTCCATGATCTTCAAATGACTAATTTGAAACTTTAACCTATTTAGACTATTGAATAAAATAATAATTGATATTTGTAAATTGTTACAATAATCCAAAATATGTCTTAAATAATCAGATTGCATTTCATTGTGTTGCATTTTATTCACGGGGTTACTTTTTATGTGTGCCACCCTCTATATCTATGTATATTTTTCTTCCATGATCTTCAAATGACTAATTTGAAACTTTAACCTATTTAGACTATTGAATAAAATAATAATTGGTATTTGTTAATTGTTACAATAATCCAACATATGTCTTAAATAATCAGATTGCATTTCATTGTGTTGCATTTTATTCACGGGGTTACTTTTTATGTGCGCCACCCTCTATATCTATGTACATTTTTCTTCCATGATCTTCAAATGACTAATTTGAAACATTAACCTATTTAGACTATTGAATAAAATAATAATTGGTATTTGTTAATTGTTACAATAATCCAACATATGTCTTAAATAATCAGATTGCATTTCATTGTGTTGCATTTTATTCACGGGGTTACTTTTTATGTGCGCCACCCTCTATATCTATGTACATTTTTCTTCCATGATCTTCAAATGACTAATTTGAAACTTTAACCTATTTAGACTATTGAATAAAATAATAATTGGTATTTGTTAATTGTTACAATAATCCAACATATGTCTTAAATAATCAGATTGCATTTCATTGTGTTGCATTTTATTCACGGGGTTACTTTTTATGTGCGCCACCCTCTATATCTATGTACATTTTTCTTCCATGATCTTCAAATGACTAATTTGAAACTTTAACCTATTTAGACTATTGAATAAAATAATAATTGGTATTTGTAAATTGTTACAATAATTCAAGATATGTCTTAAATAATCAGATTGCATTTCATTGTGTTGCATTTTATTCACGGGGTTACTTTTTATGTGCGCCACCCTCTATATCTATGTACATTTTTCTTCCATGATCTTCAAATGACTAATTTGAAACTTAAACCTATTTAGACTATTGAATAAAATAATAATTGGTATTTGTTAATTGTTACAATAATCCAACATATGTCTTAAATAATCAGATTGCATTTCATTGTGTTGCATTTTATTCACGGGGTTACTTTTTATGTGCGCCACCCTCTATATCTATGTACATTTTTCTTCCATGATCTTCAAATGACTAATTTGAAACTTAAACCTATTTAGACTATTGAATAAAATAATAATTGGTATTTGTTAATTGTTACAATAATCCAACATATGTCTTAAATAATCAGATTGCATTTCATTGTGTTGCATTTTATTCACGGGGTTACTTTTTATGTGCGCCACCCTCTATATCTATGTACATTTTTCTTCCATGATCTTCAAATGACTAATTTGAAACTTAAACCTATTTAGACTATTGAATAAAATAATAATTGGTATTTGTAAATTGTTACAATAATTCAAGATATGTCTTAAATAATCAGATTGCATTTCATTGTGTTGCATTTTATTCACGGGGCTACTTTTATGTGCGCCACCCTTTATAATTATGTACATTTTTCGTCCATGATCTACGAATGAATGATTTGAAATTGTAACCTATTTACTATGTTGGTTGCATTTTTATTGCCTACACTGGTTACTGATCGACTGTGAATTGCCACTTAATGTGCAGGTCTGGTTAATATTTAGGCACGAAAAGCCAGCTGACTGCAGAAATGTAGTACTAAATTGCAACGAATGTATCCCAATATATCTCAGTAGGCGAGATAAGCTACCACTCTCCACAGTTCTCACTTTTCTCCATAAAGAGGTTGAAGCAGCATTCCACTCTCCATGTCAGACCACTATCTTCTTCTTCCTTTTCTCCACTGCCTTGAATTCCAGCACATTCCAGTACATATTACATGGTCCATCACTTGTAACTATATTAATCGAAGATTGTTTACGGTCCGAACTTTGAATTTAGTAAATTTGTTAAACTTAAGACAGAACGTTTTCTATCGCTATGTGCCGATCTTCATTAGTGTCTCACTTCAAGTGTCTTCATCAAGAGACACTGATGAAGATAGGCACATAGCGATCGAAAACCTTCTGTCTCAGTAAGTTTTAACAAATTTACTACGTTCAAAGTTCGGATAGTCATAAACTATTGTTTAAGTGATTAATAAGATTAACCGAACGTAATGGACTATAAAATTCAAGAATCTTTTACGTTTTGGGTATGTCGTACATAAGCCCTAACGTAGTCAAATCAAGGAGATGGGTCACATTACGAACATATATTCGACTACAAATCAATCGAGTAAATATATTACGAATTATTCGGACAAGTAAAACACAAATCGACCCTTCCGTTATCGCCACGCCTCCCGAGGTTGGGGCTCAGGCCGCATCTGCTCTGCACGATTTACTTCCCTCTTAGCCTTCCTGCGTATGAATATCAGCGTTTTGTAACTTTTATTATTTATTAGAGCTTATATATTGTTATGGGTTTTTTAATAAAGGCTATTGTCATTAGTTGTATTTGAAATTACTTTTAAAGATAATTCAATTATTTTGTATGTTATTTTTTTTTCTAACGTTTGACATTATTTGTTTAGAATTTTCAGACCATTGATCTATATTTGGTTACCTAGTGCGAAACAGTTGAAGAACTGAGAAGGCCTTAGGAGACGTTCTACAGTTTTTGAATTTTAAGAAAGCAATTAGAACCCAACGCTATTTCTAACTTGACAAAATTACTTTCTAATATAAGTTATAATGTAGTATTCAGCATTCGGTAAACACGAGATTTTTAATTGTATATTTTATCACTTCGTTCCGTGTTTAAAATGTTAATTGTATCGCCATCTTGTTCATTCAACACTGAAGAAGGCTTTCCTCTTTAACAATATTCGCTTAAAGACAATAAATAAATGAAGAAATGTTAGATCAGTGAATGCTGAGATATTTGCAAACCGGGCAAATTTGATTTTAAACGCACCCTCTCCTCATCGACGTTCTCAAATCGACTGATGTTTCTGTTCGATAGAAATTGTCAAAGTCGTTTGCACGCACATATTCTTCTTGCTCTCTGTTTCGTCTTTTCAAGTAACGACGCGGGGAAAGTATTAGAAAAAGCGGGAAAGTATTCCTTTGTTCAACTATTCCGCAAAACGCATTGTCGTCATCAAATATTACACTAGCAGCGTCATCGTCACAATAGCTTTGCTCTATGCTATGTTTTTTTAATTATTTGTTGAACTACAAGTTTATTGTTTTAAGTTTGTTTTATGAATGTATTATTTCCCTATATTGTTAATAATTTTTGAAGTAATTACTTCTTTACGCGCGATGAACAAAACACGACATTAAATCATTGCTTTCGCGTCACGCTATTTCTGAAACGTATACCTTAAATACATACTTAATCTAAATGATAACATATGATTTCCTGTAACAGCCGATTTTGTGTTATAGCTTATGTTGCAGAACAGCCGTTTTACACAATAACTTCTTCACGCGCGATGAACAAAACACGACATTAAATCATTGCTTTCGCGTCACGCTATTTCTGAAACGTATACCTTAAATACATACTTAATCTAAATGATAACATATGATTTCCTTAAACAGCTGATTTTGTGTTATAGCTTATGTTGCAGAACAGCCGTATTACACGTACATTAAATAGTTTTGATTAGTTAATAAATATAATAATTCATTTAAATTTTGATGATTCAAAACAAATAATGCAATATACCGTCAATAATAAGCTATGTATTTTAATGCAATTTTTGAAAGGGAAACATTTTTAGATACGAATTATACTTTTTAAAGAACTATATTGAATTGAAATTGTTTAAAAAATTTGTATTCAGTAAACATCTATTTTTTTGTTACCCACTTAAGTTTATTTTTAACTATAATAAATATTAGTCTTTATTAAATACATTCCTTTGAAAAAAATGTAAAAATTTAATGATAAATGTATAAATTCATGTGTTCAGCGATTTTCGTTTAAAAATTTTGAGACACTATTTTGTTATTACATCAGTTGGGGCGCCCCCGAGTGCCAGAACCATTTGTTTTTACAAATATAATGTATTATTAGTTGATTAAAATACAATTCTCCATGTTTCAAAATTTGTATTAAAAATCACTGTCAGCCTTTGGTAAATGTCAACCCTATTTTAAAGGCAATTGAAAATATTTTCAAAATAGAAATTTAGTTATTTCCTGATTGTTTGCTTTGTAGAAACAAATTGTCTGCGTAGGATGTAACAATTTTAATTGTTAAATATCATGAGCCGTTAGAAGTTCTGTTTCAAACCATTCATGATGACGTTCAGGCAAAAACTAATTAACTTACCTTTACTCTAAGCAAATGTGATTATTTTATTATACTTTGTTTATATCAGCCCAATAACATTTAATAATGAACAATGCTTTCAAGGTTAAACTTTTCAGTTAGCTCAGCTTATATTTAATTTTGCAAACCCGGTCAAGTCTCAGTGAGACGAATCCTCGTGTTGCGCCTAGACAACCGTAGTTGGAGGTTAACTACTACGTATTAATAAGGGGTGGTTTTACAGCGGGAACATTAGGGGGGGGTGTAGAATCCTTCGTGATAATGTTGGTATGTTATATAAAATACCAACAGCTTTGGAATTATTTAGTTTCGAAACTAAATATCTAAACTTTAAAATCTTAGAACCTTCCAAAGACGAGAAAAGGGGTAGGAAGATCCTTCAAAACTAGGATCTACATTGGTTATTTCTGAAAACATGGCCACTGCTCTTAAGTGTAAGAGATCCTTCAAAACTAGGATCTACATTGTTTATTTCTGAAAACATGGCCACTGCTCTTAAGTGTAAGAGATCTTTCAAAACTAGGATCTACATTGTTTATTTCTGTAAACATGGCCACTGCTCTTAAGTGAGACTAATGTAGGCAAGTCCAAAACCTTTCAAAATCCTTTATGAAAGGCTATCAGGAAAAAAAATCATTAGCTATATGTGGGCACGTTGGAAGAGAATAGCTTTACGAACATAGATGAAATTAAATTGGAAGATTGAAATTGGATTTAGTTATTACTAAAGAGAGATAAATTAATGGCTGATGTGATCTACTCGTGCCATTGGCCGTGAATTTAGTTTTAGGTTTAGAATAATCGAAGAGATTTTTTGGCTTAACCTTGACATGGTTTTCGTTTTTCTGGCACGTGTTTAAATCTTGCTGTCCGAATGCCTTCAGATTTGGCTTCTCATAAGTTACTGTTTCTTATAGATCATGTGGCTAAAGCAAAGGGCGTAACAGTGAATATAATCGAGAATATGTCGAGTCGTAAATAATAAGTGATAATAATAAAATAGATGTGAATAATAGTGATATATTACATAAAGTAATTGTGCACTGTAAGATTATTTTCCAAATCAAATGCTCAACCTGACAAGGAGTAAATTTTCTAGAAAATCGAACAAATATACTATGTATAATACTGTACTGTTGTAATGTAATGTATCAAATGTAACTGGTAAAACAAGAAAGAACATTTGGGATCAGCCTGGACTTCAACGGGTAAAACAAGAAAGGATATTTTGGATCACCCCTGGACTTCAACGGGTAAAACTAGACAGGATATTTTGGGTCAGCATAGACTTTAGCAGGTAATATGAGAAGCGATGTTTTTGATCAGCGTAGACTTTCCACGGGTAAAACAAGAAAGGATATTTTGGGTCAGCATAGACATTAACAGGTAAAATGAGAAAGGATATTTTGGGTCAGCGTAGACTTTCCACGGGTAAAACAAGACAGGATATTTTGGGTCAGCATAGACATTAACAGGTAAAATGAGAAAGGATATTTTTGGTCAGCATAGACTTTTCACGGGCAAAACAAGACAGGATATTTTGGGTCAGCATAGACTTTATAACAGGCGAAACCAGAAAGGATGTTTTGGATCGGCGTAGACTTTCTACGGGTAAAACAAGACAGGATATTATCAGCGTAGACTCCACGGGTAAAACAAGACTGGATATTTTGGGTAAGCATAGACTTTAACATGTAAAATGAGAAAGAATGTTTTGGATCAGTGTAGTCTTTCCACGGGTAAAACAAGACAGGATATTTTGGGTAAGCATAGACTTTAACAGGTAAAATGAGAAACGATGTTATGGATTACCGTAGTCTTTCCACGGGTAAAACAAGACAGGATATTTTAGGTCAGAATAAATTTAACTGGCAAAATGAGAAAGGATGTTTGGGATTAGCGAATACTTTGACGGATAAAACGAGAAAGGATGTTTGGGATCAGCCTAGACTTTAAACGGGTGAAAAAAAACATTTTGGACCAACATATACTCTAACAGGTAAAATGGAAAAATATATTTGGGATTACCATGGGTTCTATCTAGACCTGGGACATTACCATTTTTGCCAGGCACCACAGTTCTAGGGCATTCTATTTCAGCGAACTAAGGCATAATAGTATCAGAAGAGTATTTTTTAAATAATTAATATTTAATTAGTATCATAGAACCGCAGCCGCTATTTCTAGTTGCTCTGGAACCTTTTGGGTCCTTCAGCCCTCTCCTAGGTAGTAGAAGTTTAAATAACCTGCCATACCTCATAAAATTTCTCACAGACAGATTTCCAACTCAGTGCTTACTCTCGTTGGCTGCCGTTTCAAGAGCCTTCTTTACTACCCGGCAAAGAAATCTTCAGGAACAGCAACTCCGCTACGAGCTCAATATGATTTCCTTGCGTCTGCTTTCAGTCACATTTTCCAAACGCAGTGTTACCTGCATTTACACTGACTTTAGAGGTTTGGATTAAAGGGTAACATAACTATAAATGCTTCCACTTACATCGCACCTCCACTATTCATTTCTCAGCGCAAATATTTATTACGTTAATGGATGTCACATTGCTCATTAAATCTTCAATTATATATTTAATTCAAACACTGTTTTACGGCAACCGTAATAGTAACATAGATTTTTGGTGACAGTACAGCGTAGCTCTAATTATGTGTTTATTTATGTCCGTTTGAAAAACATAATTATAAACAAATATTCTTCGAACTTAGCTTGTGAGGTTATGTTAAAAACAAATAAAAACATAGACAAAACTCACAAATTAATCATTTATTTACTCATACGCGTTTCAATGACCAAGTCATCATCATCAGTGAGTTAGGCTATAGGCCTAACCTACTAGTCAGTTAGTGTATATAGGCCAAACAAAAAGAAATATTAAAACTAGGGCTAAAGAACATTTTTCCCACATTAAATGCAATAGACCAAAAAAATCTGCGATGGCGGAACATTGTTTAGAGGAAGAGCACGAATTTAAAGTAAACGATGTAACCCTGTTAAAAAACGTTGTTAAGTGTAGTGAATTGGATGCATGGGAAACTTTGTATATTATTAGGAATAAAAATAATATTGTAAACAGTGAGTCAGGCCCTATTCAAAGTTCTATATTATTGTAATTAGCGTGACACAAAAGAAAAAAAAAGTTTATTGTAACTTTTTGGTTAAATATTTTGACATAATAATAAAGTGTAATATTAATTATCTATTTTGTTTATATGTAATTATGTTGTATGTTTAAAATTTTATTGTAATTATTGAGTTAGGTACAAAATTTCTATTTGATGTATCATGTTTAAAGTAGGGTTAATAACTGTTGTTTTGACAAGTGGGCGTGGATGTTTGAGTTTGAGTTTGAAGTAGTAACACTCACTGGTGATGATGACTTGGTCATTGAAACGCGTATGAGTAAATAAATGATTAATTTGTGAGTTTTGTGTATGTTTTTATTTGGTTTTATATATAATTATGTTTACAAAAATTGTGATCCTGACTGTCCTCCAAATCAGTAGGACCTATTTTTTCGTTTTAACACTTAAAAAAGTATTGTAAAAGCTTTGTCTAATCTATTATTTAAATATTTCTGCCAAACTAATTTTGACCATATCTATGAGGAACTGTGTTACGGCTTTACTTCCATTTATTCATTACTTAAATCGTTAACGCTTAAAGCAGTCTGTCCTCATTTGTGTGAAAACCTGGAAATATTTATCGACAATGGTTGTTTATAACACCTTTAACGCGCGGCAAGGGAGGAGTGTTATAGATTTCTAATGGCTCCCGTCGCGTCACCTTCAGCAATCAATCAATCAAAAAGGAATCGCTTCTATTGTAGAGCCATTCGTGTTTTTGTGAGGTAACTACCAAGTTTAACTAAAGGTAAATGACGTCACATTTCCGATAATTTTCTGGTAAATTTAATGTTGTAGTTTAGTATTTATAATAATAAGCAAAATATTCCAATATTACTCAATTTATTGACGAAACGTAACTCTTTGATGTTTGTGAATAGACTGGTGATAGTAGGCCTACCTGTCTTTGGCCACAAAAACAAAATATTAAAGAAACATAAATGAATAAGAAAGATAGATCTCATAAAATCTAAATTACAGATTAAAAATAACAAACAAAACAACATACGATATATAAGCGATATATAGCCGGGTGTAACAACGTGTTCTGTGCAACTAGGTCAAGGTCATCGCTAGAATCCTACTACCGCAAAGCCACCCTACAGGGCCATACTGAAAGCTTTTCCACCGTCGTACATTCTATCTACAGCATCCTCGCATTACAGTATATTCTCGTTTCGCCAATTAATATTCTCGTAAGAACGTGTTGCAGCCTTTTATAAAGTTTTCTTGAGAGTCTTGAGAGCTCATAAGGCCTCCGCCCTATGTTTTCTATAGCGGTTGCAAGGTGGAACGTCCAGTTGGATAAAAGAGGGGTTTCAGTAGATACACTCTCAACAGTTGAGAGAAAAAATGAAATACTAGAAAGCTAAAATAGTGGCAAGATGTTATAGGAAGCAATTAGAATAGCAGCTACATTAATATAGTGCAAGGCTACAATAACTAAGATATTTATTAATAGACAGCCAGAATAGTAGCCATATTATTCCAGCAGGCAGCTAGAATAAAAACTCTATTGATATACTAGAAAGCTAGAATAATTGCGAGATGTTATAGAAAGAAGTTTGAATAGTAGCTATTTTAATGTAGAAGTCAGATAGAATAACAGCAGCATTAATATACTACGAAGCTATAATAACTAAGAGATTTAATAATAGACAGCAAAAGTATTAGCTACATTATGCTAGAGGCAGCTAGAATAAAAACTCTATTGATATACTAGAAAACTAGAATAATTGCGAGATGTTATAGAAAGAAGTTTGAATAGTAGCTATTTTAATGTAGAAGTCAGATAGAATAACAGCAGCATTAATATACTACGAAGCTATAATAACTAAGAGATTTAATAATAGACAGCAAAAGTATTAGCTACATTATGCTAGAGGCAGCTAGAATAAAAACTCTATTGATATACTAGAAAGCTAGAATAATTGCGAGATGTTATAGAAAGAAGTTTGAATAGTAGCTATTTTAATGTAGAAGTCAGATAGAATAACAGCAGCATTAATATACTACGAAGCTATAATAACTAAGAGATTTAATAATAGACAGCAAAAGTATTAGCTACATTATGCTAGAGGCAGCTAGAATAAAAACTCTATTGATATACTAGAAAGCTAGAATAATTGCGAGATGTTATAGAAAGAAGTTTGAATAGTAGCTATTTTAATGTAGAAGTCAGATAGAATAACAGCAGCATTAATATACTACGAAGCTATAATAACTAAGAGATTTAATAATAGACAGCAAAAGTATTAGCTACATTATGCTAGAGGCAGCTAGAATAAAAACTCTATTGATATACTAGAAAGCTAGAATAATTGCGAGATGTTATAGAAAGAAGTTTGAATAGTAGCTATTTTAATGTAGAAGTCAGATAGAATAACAGCAGCATTAATATACTACGAAGCTATAATAACTAAGAGATTTAATAATAGACAGCAAAAGTATTAGTTACATCATGCTAGAGGCAGCTAGAATAAAAACTCTATTGATATACTAGAAAGCTAGAATAATTGCGAGATGTTATAGAAAGAAGTTTGAATAGTAGCTATTTTAATGTAGAAGTCAGATAGAATAACAGCAGCATTAATATACTACGAAGCTATAATAACTAAGAGATTTAATAATAGACAGCAAAAGTATTAGCTACATTATGCTAGAGGCAGCTAGAATAAAAACTCTATTGATATACTAGAAAGCTAGAATAATTGCGAGATGTTATAGAAAGAAGTTTGAATAGTAGCTATTTTAATGTAGAAGTCAGATAGAATAACAGCAGCATTAATATACTACGAAGCTATAATAACTAAGAGATTTAATAATAGACAGCAAAAGTATTAGTTACATTATGCTAGAGGCAGCTAGAATAAAAACTCTATTGATATACTAGAAAGCTAGAATAATTGCGAGATGTTATAGAAAGAAGTTTGAATAGTAGCTATTTTAATGTAGAAGTCAGATAGAATAACAGCAGCATTAATATACTACGAAGCTATAATAACTAAGAGATTTAATAATAGACAGCAAAAGTATTAGTTACATTATGCTAGAGGCAGCTAGAATAAAAACTCTATTGATATACTCGAAAGCTAGAATAATTGCGAGATGTTATAGAAAGAAGTTTGAATAGTAGCTATTTTAATGTAGAAGTCAGATAGAATAACAGCAGCATTAATATACTACGAAGCTATAATAACTAAGAGATTTAATAATAGACAGCAAAAGTATTAGTTACATTATGCTAGAGGCAGCTAGAATAAAAACTCTATTGATATACTAGAAAGCTAGAATAATTGCGAGATGTTATAGAAAGAAGTTTGAATAGTAGCTATTTTAATGTAGAAGTCAGATAGAATAACAGCAGCATTAATATACTACGAAGCTATAATAACTAAGAGATTTAATAATAGACAGCAAAAGTATTAGCTATATTATGCTAGAGGCAGCTAGAATAAAAACTCTATTGATGTACTAGAAAGCTAGAATAATTGCGAGATGTTATAGAAAGAAGTTTGAATAGTAGCTATTTTAATGTAGAAGTCAGATAGAATAACAGCAGCATTAATATACTACGAAGCTATAATAACTAAGAGATTTAATAATAGACAGCAAAAGTATTAGCTATATTATGCTAGAGGCAGCTAGAATAAAAAAGATATTGTTATACTAGAAAGCTATAATAGTTGCGAGATTTTGTAGAAAGGACTTAGAATAGTAGCGATATCAATGGAGTAGACAGCTAAAATAGTAGTAACATAGTAGCTACAATAACTAAAAGATTTTTTTTAAACATGATTATTATCGACGTTACAAATTGTTATGCAGCTAAACTCAGGTAAATAAAACAAAATATCTAAATACCAATACCTAAAACTAAGCTACTACTACAAAGTACAAATCTTGTACTGTGTTACTGTTGTTACTGTGTTTGAAGTCCAAACACAACCTAATTATTTAAATTATTAAGTAATAACGAAATGCAAAATTTTCAGCACGCTAAACCTTAGTCAGCTAAAGAAGCCAGCAGTGATCACCACCACAGTTAGGGCATTGTTACAAGTCTTTTCAGTCTGGCCTTTAGTTCGACAGACCGCATCCCTTTAACTTAGTACTTACATGTCCGAATCGTTAACATTTATAACAACCCCGAGGACTCGGAACATCGGGCCTGGTATAAAACCGTTGGTAGGCCGCGAACATATATTTAGGGATAAGTGGTTTAAAAAACAGTTATGTTAACCTTATACCATATTCGGTTCTCACTATCGGCGTACCATCAGTTACACTTTAGAATAATACAAATTCTTCTTTTATTTAATTTTCCAGGATATGAAAAAAGCCCCTCATATGTGAAGAACCTCATTTTAGAGTTCGAAGGACACGGTGTTTGGCAAACTCTGATCCTTTAATCTACACCAACACCCAGCAGTTCTCACCTGTCACAAACCTTAAGAGAAGATGTTAGTAGACTATAATTGTGTATAAAGTTTATTGTTTATTAAAGTGTGTGTGTGTGTGTGTGTGTGTGTGTGTGTGTGTGTGTGTGTGTGTGTGTGTGTGTGTGTGTGTGTGTGTGTGTGTGTGTGTGTGTGTGTGTATGTGTGTGTGTGTGTGTGTGTGTGTGTGTGTGTATGCGCGCATGTGTGTGTGTGTGTGTGTGTGTGTATGCGCCCATGTGTGTGTGTGTGTGTGTGTGTGTGTGTGTGTGTGTGTGTGTGTGTGTGTGTGTGTGTGTGTGTGTGTGTGTGTGTGTGTGTGTGTGTGTGTGTGTGTGTGTGTGTGTGTGTGTGTGTGTGAATAAGTGTAGGATTGTTTATAAATGCGGAAATCAGTGCTGTCAGTGGTATGATGTTATACTGGGGTACCACAAGGGACCCCAAACCCCTCTTACTTAACAGGTGCAGTTAGTTGGCACCCCCTGCAGGTTACGGGATTTAATAGTAGGCAGCTAGGATAATAGTTATATTAATACTTTAAGGCAGCTAAAATAAGAGCTATACTATCCTAGAAGGCAGCTACAACTTCATCATTCTATTGTAGGCAGTTAGAATTACAGATAATTGATATTTTATATCAGATATTTTATATAGATATAACAGATATTTTATCAGAGAGCTACAGACACTGATATAGATAATAGTAGGCCGCTAGAATAATTACTATATTATTAAAATATGCAACTAGAATAAATGCGATAATGCTATACAGTACTAGTAAATTACAATAAAGGCTATATTATTATAGTACGCAACTAGAATAACAGCGGAAGTCTAATAGCAGGAAACTATATTGAAGGCGACATTATTGCAATAAGCGGCCAGAATAATAGCGATAATATTGAGCCTATTGTTGATAGCTGAAATAACTGCAAGATATTACAGTACACAGCCAGTATAGCAAGAGAGATTAAAACTGTGTCAGTTAGAATAATAACCATAGTATTATAGTAATTAGTTAGAATAACATTGAGATTATTAAAGCAAATAACGACAATAATAGCTATATTAGGTTATTATAGCAGGTAGCTAGAATATCAGGGATATGACTAGCTAGTATATTAAATTTGAGATTGTTATAGAAGGCATATAGAGTATCAGCGAGAATATTAAAGCAAATAACGACAATAATAGCTATATTAGGCTATTATAGTAGGTAGCTAGAATAACAGAGATATGACTAGCTAGTATATTAAATTTGAGATTGTTATAGAAGACAGCTAGAGTATCAGCGAGAATATTAAAGCAAATAACGACAATAATAGCTATATTAGGCTATTATAGTAGGTAGCTAGAATAACAGGGATATGACTAGCTAGTATATTAAATTTGAGATTGTTATAGAAGACAGCTAGAATATCAGAGAGAATATTAAAGCAAATAACGACAATAATAGCTATATTAGGCTATTATAGTAGGTAGCTAGAATAAGAGGGATATGACTAGCTAGTACATTAAATTTTAGATTGTTATAGAAGACAGCTAGAATATCAGCGAGAATACTAAAGCAAATAACGACAATAATAGCTATATTAGGCTATTATAGCAGGTAGCTAGAATAACAGGGATATGACTAGCCAGTATATTAAATTTGAGATTGTTATAGAAGACAGCTAGAATATCAGCGAGAATATTACAGAAACCAGTTGAGTTAACAATGGCATTAACACAATTGATGAATGAAATTACTGAAATATCAGCCTAGGTAAATTGCTGGAGAAATGTTTTCCCAGAATAACCAGTAAAATGAAATTAATGGAAAGTGGCACAAGATTACACGTGGATAATTCACTTAGAATAGCGTAGAGTTATATTTAAGATGGCTTTATTTCGAATAAAGTTATCGAAATTTTGTTTTTATTAAAATCAATGTATGATTGCGATATATTTGTCAATTCTATTGAACAGATGCTCTTATTTCCGCAACGAAATAAGTTCGCCCGGTTGCGCTTAGATATTGCCACTGAGTAGGAGGGAGGGGAGGGGTGGCAAAGTTTGGTCATTGAGACACGAGTGGGCTTTACGAGCACCCTATATTGGCACGCCGCTCCAATTCGTTGTCTCGCACAATAATCTTGCCACTAGTCCGACCCGGCCTACAAACTTTAATTTAATATTTTGCAATTTTCTAAGTTATAGCCTCCTCCGAAATAATGAAATTTCTACAACAGTGTCTCGGGTTTAAATGGTCCGACAAAGCTAATCGAGTTTTGAATTCGTAGATAACTTTATATTTATGTATAAATACGGCCAGGATTAAATGCTTGGTCGGTGTTGGTGCCGATTGAAATCTGTTATAACATAATTATCGACAAGATTTATCGGGTGGGCGAAACGTAATATTAAAATCTCACTCGTGACAGTTAATAACATTTTACGCGGTTTGGAACAACGATTCAGAGTGTAATTTTTACCAATGATGCAGTCAACACTTTAAGACAATAACAAAACACAGAATATCTTTAACTCAAACTCAAGTTTAACATACGTACCTCTCATTTTTAAATATCTATTTCCCCTGATCATCTAGAAACACCTATATTTTTTATTTCTATGTATGGCTTATGAATGGTAGTAAAGAACTGGGAACATAGGTGGGGTCATAAAACCAAAAGGTAGAGATAATAGGGGTATATTATAACATAAAGAGGAATTCAGTAAAGAGCTACGTTAGGAAACTTAATTTATAATTTAATGACTATTCTTACCGCAGGTCGTATGTATATTTTCTACACAGAAAAATCTTCGGCTTGCCGAATCAAGGGACGGTCTTCATATTTTAACTTAAATTATGTGAAACATATGATTTCATGCAAAAGCTGGTTTTAGGTTATGTTGTAAAACAGCTGTTTTAACACTTAAGTTATTGTTATTGTTATTATTAATATTATTATTATTGTTACATTCCTTCTATTAGCTCACACTCTCCTGATATATATCTTGTACAAATGTTCAATCTTAAATAAAATACGTTTTTATTCATCCAGTCAAGATCAAAAACATTTCTTTTAACCTATAGTCGATGCCATTGATTTTAACATAGTTTTTTTCAAATATTTATTCAATAATTAAATTACAAAAATTTGAGGGCTCAAGTCGGATTGGAACTGAGTATAGTCATGTTACAAGAAAAAGGTGTTTGCTACCGAGCCAACTTTCCATAGCTAAAATGGTCTTCTCAAAGATCTATATGAAAACCTCCCATTGTATAATTTTAAAATGTTGCCATGGTTACCACACAATATAATAAATAATAATCTAGGATTAAAAATGAATGAAAAACAATAAAATTAACAATCAAACTGGATTAACACTATCGAACCTTGCTTCGCAAACAATGCGAGAGGAAAGCGAAAATAAACTACAAAATACAAAAGATGAAAAAAGGCATACAAATACATTATAACAAATAAAAATAACAGTCCAACAGCATACATAGAAAGAAAAATGGAAAATTGTTAGGAAATTCGTTTCCTATTTTTTCCAATTTATATTGTTATTCTGACATATGTATATACATATTTATAATAAAAAATTAAAAGACACTAAATTAAAATTTTTCTTTGTTGATTTAAGTAGGAATTGACTTTAAAAAGATTATTTATTACTTGTTTATTGTAGGCCCTACATCGTTGTGTTAAAATGCTGTTATTCAATAGTTTTAGTAATTAATAAATATTTTATTTTATTTGTATTCTGTTAAATCATACTGTAATTGATTGACTTCTATATTTTTTCCCAATTTTTTTAATGAAAACTTCCTTTAACTTAAAATACACACTTGAATGAAATTTTTATTCAGGCAATTTTCCAAGATCTAACAAAGGCTTTCCACTAACTATTACCTTCTTTAAATAGATTCTATTAAAACCTATATAAGTACAGTCTTCTTAAGAAGTAGTCTATTTACTGCTGTTGGCCAGTAGCCTACCGTAACTCGAAATGAGGCCTGACTGTGTATGTTTCGTACGAAGCAAAGTCTTTAGGTTGGAGAATATTCTAAAAATAATATATAAATAATACACTTTCTCACAACCCAAATTTAATCATTACATGCTTCCGGCAACTATGTTGCCTTCATCAGTGATAAAACTATGCTGAGTACGTTCTGATTCAAATTGGTATTGCGATAAAAGTCCATACAAGAGTGCACTTCTTATAACATAGGAAAAATTACATTTAATGGCGGAAGCTAAGTTGTAACTTATATTACAAAAAATATATTTAATATTTAGTCTAAAAAATTTGGATGTTATTATTTTTAATACAAATATTCACACTATATTCTCCTTCCCTAAATAAACTTTATTTTTAAACAAATATAACGGTAAACATGAGTTTTTTTCAGTTTATTATACCCAGACTTTAATGCCATATATATATATATATATATCGCAATATGTATTATTTGCGAATTGTAAATTCAATTATAATTCTTGTATTTGTATTTTGACTTAGTTCTTTATATATATATCACTTTCATTTATGTACTTAAACAAGAATCTTACTTGGTATTTATGCGAGTTAACTTTCAATGACTGGCCTTCTCCTTATCTTCGGGCATACAGTATGCCCGAAGATAATGACAAGGCCAGTTATTGAAAGTTAACTCGCATAAATACCAAGTAAGATTCTTGTTTAAGTACATAAGTGAAAGTGATAAGTGTATACAAGAAAACAGTGTTGCATAACTACTAATATATGTATATATATAAGTTACGTTTTATATTAAGCAAGAAAGGTTTCTAAAAATGATTTTTATTTTTACAAACCTTTGAATTTAATAAACAATTAATTTTGAAAACTGTTACATAAATTTTTACTTAATAAAACAATACAATTGATATGCACTCAATCGGAGTGGAAAACGTCTGTGCGATACAGAGGCGACTTACACACTGCCGGGGCTCTGTTCTCAAACCTATATAATACTAAAGCTGCGTAAGCAGGAATTTTCCTAGCACGCATTTAATTATGAAATGTTCACATAAAATGTTTATATAACTCCTCCATCCCTAAAGAAAACTTCGGGGGTTGGCGAAGTTTCGGAGTTGGTTGAAGTCTTCTTCTTCTTCCTGATGAGGGCGAAGTATATAAGCTGCTGAATAGGCCTCCGAAAAGGGTAATTTTCGGCATGGGTTGAAGTCCTCTTCACTGGAGAAAGTCACCAGGCAAAGGTTGATTTCCAAGATCCAGTTAAATGGGTTGTCTGCGATTTCCAAAGCAGTATCCTCGTAGTTTGTAGGCGTTATTGTTTTTGATGATGGGCATTTTACAGTCTAATTTTCTGTTCATTATAATTCAACTGAGCAAAAGTATTTGGAATTGATTAATACAATTTATAATGAGTCTTTTCTATCATAGGATAGATACAAAATGTTTATAACATATACAATTGTTATCAGAATCTAATTTTTGTTCTACAAAATTTACATTGATTACAATAAAAGTTTTATATAATTTTTCATAATTTTTACCATCATTTACATTCAACTTGCCTGTTATAGATTTGATAAGGATTCTAGTCAGTTTATAAGAATTCTTTTTGTTTTGTTATCTCTTTAAGAGTATAGTTTCTAATTTTCTTCAATTACATTTCTTTTTGTGATTAACATATTTCAAATAATTAACAATATTTATTACCATAATTAGTTACATATCATTTAATTAATTACAAAAGTTTGTAATACATACAATTAATAAAAACAATGTTGTTTAAAAGTTTAATAAAGTTTCTTGCATAGAACTAGTGGACAAAGGTATGGTAGGGATTTTAATTTGATTGTGTCGAATATGAACAAGAAGGATTTTGGTCATTAATTACATTTTTTATCTTCCTAGGTCTTTTAATTTTCGACAAATGTATTTTGTCTTTTGTGTTATGATGTCTAGGCTTTATTTTTCCAGTTTTTCTTTCTTTATCTATCGAAGCTATTTCTTCCTTGCTATATCTGTTTTTCGTTTTGCTTTGCTTCTGAACTGACTTTATATAAACTTCAGATGGTATTTCTGGAAGTGGTTCTTTGTTTACATTCCTTTTTTCTAAAACTTTTTCTTTAATTCTTTGATTGCTATCCCTAATGTTTTCGTAAAGTATTTTTGTTTTTTCCTTATGGTTTAAAACGTAGTCATTTACAATTTGTTTTTCTAAATCTATATCTAATAAATTGTTTGAATTTATGTGTCCAAATAAGACTTCGCACGGCGTTAATTTTGTGACTGAATGAATGCTATTGTTATAGGCTATTATAGCATATTTAACTTTCTTAATTATACTGTCTTTTTTAAATTCGATTTGATTATTTAACAGCCTTATGTGTTCTATTAAGGTGGAATGGAATCTTTCACATAATCCGTTTGATTGGGGGTTTTGTGTACTGATAAAATGGATTTTGATTTTATGCAGGTCTAATATCTCCTTCACAATTCTGTTATTAAACTCCGTTCCATTGTCTGAGATAATAACTGTTGGTAAGCAGAACTGCGCAAAGTAATCTAATAACTTGTCTGCAATCTCTGTAGCTTGAGAGCTTCCCAAGCGATAAGCTTGAGCATACTTTGTGAAACTGTCGACAATGCTGATAAACGCATTCTTTTCTAAAGAGATAGTGTCGATGTGAATTATCTGGAAAGGCCTTGCAGCTGTAGGCGTCAAGTTCATCTCTAGTTGTAAGGGAATTCTGTCATATTTGGTTCTTTGACATATGTCACACCGATTTATGAAATTTTGGATTAGTGATTTTAAATTAGGCCAATAATATCTTCGCTTAATTTGTTCGTATGTTTCCTGTATCCCTCGGTGATTGGTTTTGCTAACATGATAATTACTTATTGTTTCTAGGGTATCTTCTTCCGAAGTTAGGTCTAAGAGTTTTTTATTACACTTAACTAAATTTAGTTCAGTTTGTTTGAAATTTTTGGCTATGCATGATGCAAATCTCTCATAAAAATCGTCTTCAAAATATAGATTATATTTTATTTTTGGTACCAAATATGATTTTACAAAATTAACTATGTCTTCTTTAAAATTATTTTCTGATATTTCGACTATTAAACGGGTTCTTGAAGTTCCAAATAGTTTTATAATTTTTACTTTCTTCGGCTCATATTTTACTAATGATAAGAATACTTGATTTTTCCCAAAGTTTACAGGCTCGTCGGAAATTGGTATTTCAATTTGGGTGTTCCCTTCGAAGTTGGAATGCACGGTTTGACTGTCACTTTCTTGATCGTACTCTAAGTTGGCATTATCTGTTGCGTCGAGTTGTACGACCATAGACTCATTATCTTCATTCAATTCCGGGAAGTAACGACTCAGTAAGTTCGCTGGAGATAATTCAAGGTCTGGTTCTACAGTGTGTTGGGTGTTTGTTGACCTTTTATCAGTAACGTTCAATAGTATTCTAGATAAAGCATCGGCATTTTGGTTTAATTTGCCTTTTTTGTATCTTATGTCATAATCATATTCTTCTAATTTTAATCTCCATCTTAAAAGCTTGGAATTTGGTTCTTTAACTGAAAATAACCATTGTAAAGGTTTATGGTCTGTATAAATTTTAAATTTTCTTCCAAATAAATAAGGCCTGAAGTGTTTGGTAGACCATACGATCGCTAATAATTCCTTTTCAATCGCGGAGTAATTAGTTTCGCTGTCGTTTACAGTTCTGCTGGCATACGCTATAGGAAGGTCCTTTCCATTTTTGTCCTGGCTTAAAATCGCTCCTAGTGTAAAATTACTCGCGTCTGTCGTTAGAGTAAACTCCTTTTCAAAATCTGGGTATTGTAGAAGGGGCTCGTTAGTCAATATATTTTTACATGTTTCAAAACATTCTATAAAGTCTGGATTTTCTATATTTATTTTTGCATTTTTCTTTAAACAGTTAGTAAACGGTTTTGTTATCTTGGCGAAGTTTTTAATAAATTTTCGATAATAGCCTATTAGTCCTAAAAATCCTTTAATTTGTTTGGTGGTTTTGGGTATTGGATAGTTTTTGATTGCCAAAATCTTTGCTGGGTTAGGTTTTACGCCTTCCGGTGTAACAACATGCCCTAGATACGCTACTTCTTTTCTTAAAAATTCTGTTTTATCCAGCTGTACTTTAAAGTTGGCTTTGCGTAATCTGTCGAATACTTCTTTAAGTCTTTGTATATGTTCTTGGAGGCTAGTGGAGTAAATTATAATGTCGTCTAAATAAACTAAACATGTTTCATTTTGGATGCCTCTCAGAATATTATTCATAATTCTTTGAAATGTAGGGGGGCTATTCTTTAGTCCAAAGGGCATTCTTAAAAATTCGTAGTGTCCCGTTTCTGTTGAAAACGCTGTTTTTTCTATGCTATTTTTATCCATTTCTACTTGGTGAAATCCTGAGGCTAAATCTAAAGTTGTAAAATACTGAGATCGTCCTAATTTATCTAATATGTCGGTAATGTTTGGCAAGGGAAATTTATCGTCAATTGTTTTCTTGTTTAATCCTCTAAAATCTATTACTAATCGGAATTTTCTTTTGCCAGAAGCGTCTTGTTTTTTGGGTACAATCCAGACAGGAGAGTTCCACGGAGAATTTGAAGGTCTAATAATTCCTTGTTCAAGCATGTCCTCAGTTTGTTTATTAATTTCGTTCTTGTAAATCTCTGGATATCTATAATTTCTGGAGTATACGGGAATTTCATCAGTAGTCCTAATAACATGTTTTATTTGGTTGGTAAAAGTTAAATCGTTTCCCTCAATATGGAATAAATCTGCATATTCTTTTATTAAACTTGATATAGCGGATTTTTCTTCCGAGTTCATATGTTCCATTCTAAATTTTGATAAATCTAAATTTTTTCTTCTCGAATTTTTTTGTTTATAATCTAATAAATTGAAATTAGCGTTCATTTGCATTGCATCAGGTCTAAGGATATTGTATTCTTCTAAAGATTTTAATTCTAATGGTTCATTTACTGTTAATTCTACATTTACTTCTGTGTTGTTTATTATAGGGCAGTAGGCTTCTCCCTTGTGTACTGAGACTATACACTGCGGAATTTCTAATCCATTTAAGTTTTTGTATGGTAAGAGTCCTTCTCCATCTTGAATATTTTGTATTCTAAATTTAATCATTTGGCTAGCGCGGGCTTGTATAACATAACTTGTTCCCTTTTTTGCTTTCTGTTCTTGACATTCGCTTTTAATTTTATTATTATTATTATTATTATTATTTTATTCTTCTGTGTTAAAATATTTAATCGGCATTTGCTTATTGCGAAATATTAATTTATCATTCACAAAATTTAAATTAATTTTTAATTCTTTTATGTTATCTAATCCAAGGAGTAAGTCAAAATCTTTATGGAAATCAAATAAATAGAATTTGGTTGTTTCTTTTCCTAAAAGTGGTAGCGTACAACTGTATTTTTCTTTTGATACTCCATGAGCTGTACTCACTTCAAATGGCTCTTGTTTAAGAGTGTTTTTGAAAAATTGGAAAGCTATTGATTTTTTAATAAATGATCTCGTACTTCCAGTGTCAATCAACATCTTTAAATTGGTCTTGGGATCGTGGATGTACGGTAGTGTCGTCTTCTATATGCATTATGGAAAACGTCTTTTTAATGTGGTTAGTCCTAAAAAATGATTTTGGGTATGATTGTCCTCTTGAGTGAATCCGCATGCGTTTTCCTCTTGCGGGGAATCATCAGAGTCTATGTAGCTGTCAGGGTCCTCTTGCGGTTCATAATCTGTTTGTTCGGTCAGATAAGAGTTAGTCATTTGTTCAGTCAATCGATTCATAGTTTGATCGTAATTTTCCTCCTCTATTGGTTTCCCTGTCATCTGATAAAGTCTATTTTGTCTAATTGTGTTCCCTGTTTGACGTGTGGAAATGCTCATTGGTTCTGGTTCAAATTTTTGATGAACTTTTAATGGTGTGTAGTTGTTAGACTGTCTCGGTTGTTGATTTTGCTGTACGTATGAGTTAGGTTTAGTAAATTGGTTAGGATTATTTTGGTAGTTGGGCCTATAATTTTGGAAGGTTTGCTTGTTAGGAAGGGGTTTGCGAATAGGCGGGTATTGTGGGGCCCTAGGTGGAATGTTCTGTTTAATATTTTGAAATAATTTGTTATTTTTAAATTGAAAATCGTTAGTAAGCATATTAAGTGCTTCGCTAAGAGAATCTGGATTTTTGGTTCGCATTAGCGATCCTACAGGTTCATGTAAACCTCTAAGGAGAACTCTTAACCCTAGTTTCTGTACATATTCTATTAAAACATCTTTGGCCAATTGTCTTTGTGGCTCTTTATTAACAAAAAATGAAATTTGTAAATTTAATAGTTTTTGAATTCTTTCATAAAATTTAAAAGGTGATTCGTTATTCTCTTGTTTTAACTCAGCCATTTCTAAATTTAAAGTAAAACAATCTCTTTTGTCTGAATAGCTGGTTAATAATACTTTTTTAACCTCATACCAATTATATGAATTTGAGTTTACAACCATTTCCAATGCTTGGCCTTTTAGTTTAGCTAGTATAGAAGAAAATAGATATTCATTTTGAAAATCCTCTGGATTTTCGCTTACATAAAATTTATTTACTACTTTATCACATATGGAAACGAATCTGTGGAGCATAGTGGGCTCTCCACTATACTCAGGAATCATGTCTAGATATTCCTTCTTTAATGTTGGCGTTGCCATTTTAAAATATTATTTTCTTTAAAATAATAAAATTAAAAATCAATTATATAAAATTAAAAAGTATTTACTCTACTTTTTCTTAATTCTATATCTTAAGATCTACTTACAAGTTGATCCAAAATACTTTGCTCATTTGAACAACTTTCACTTTTCACTTACACGATATTCGCGCGTGTTCTTAATAGATATGCGCTCTATTAAGTGGTTGTAGATATTCACTCTACTTAAAGTTTCCTCAATTAACGGTTAAAACCGACGGACGTTATATTCGCTAACTTCCTTGAGGTGTCCTACCGTTTTCTTGATGTCGTTACAGATATGCACTCTGTAACGAATCGCGTGTTTGCAGTATCTCGGTTAACGATTGAAATCGAAAAAAATTATGTTCATTAATTTTCCCGAGATGTCCTACCGACTGCGCCAGTTACGTTTTATATTAAGCAAGAAAGGTTTTTAAAAATGATTTTTATTTTTACAAACCTTTGAATTTAATAAACAATTAATTTAGAAAACTGTTACATAAATTTTTACTTAATAAAACAATATAATTGATATGCACTCAATCGGAGTGGAAAACGTCTGTGCGATACAGAGGCGACTTACACACTGCCGGGGCTCTGTTCTCACACCTATATAATACTAAAGCTGCGTAAGCAGGAATTTTCCTAGCACGCATTTAATTATGAAATGTTCACATAAAATGTTTATATAACTTATATATATATATATATATATATATATATATATATATATATATATAACTTATATATATATATATATATATATATATATATATATATATATATATATATATATATAATATCTTTCGGTCATTCCTACTAAGCTTATTAAGTTTTTTTACAAGCAAATTTAATCACAAAAGCATAGTTTGTAGTATATTTTATTATAGCTATTGTTTCATGTAGTGCGAGAGAGTGCTCTGTTTTTCTTGAGTGCTTAATGTTTTATGGGTGAGGGGTATTTTTACTTTTTAATTCTGGGGTCAGCGACAAGTTTTATTATTTTAACTTGTACCTGAAGACTTTCTGCATGGCCAATATAACCTTTTATTTCGGGTTTTATTGCGTGTGGAATAGATTACTTAAAGAAAACCGATTTAAAAAATCATAAAAATTTCCTTTAATAAAAGCCTGATAATGTAAGTAAAGTTAATGGTTGGTCTAATAGGACCAGATTTAATAATATTAATATAATTTTTTTTAATATTTAAAAAAAAATTAAAAGTATGCTGTGAAACTGTTCCTTTTGAAACTATTTAGATGAACATGCCGTCGTAATTCATCCCCTTTAAATATGTGGGAACATTATTAAGTTCAAAAATTATTCTAGGAGGTGGATGATAGGCTTCCAAATGTGAAATGGAAGAGCTTCTCCATCACAGACACTTTTAGAGAATTATCTTGCATGGGTTTCTGCACCACTTGCATCCCTAAATCTCCTATAAGCAACTACATTGCCAACTTACAACTATTTCTTTGCTGGATGCCTTCCAACATTTCCATTCCAACTTCTAAGGGAGATAAATATTTAGGCTAGGCTCAAGTAATAGTTTAGCTATACTCACTAGTTATGATGACTTGACCTTGAGGAATAAACATGAGCGTGAGATGACACTCGTTATAATTTGCCTTTGAATTTCACTTATTCATACCTTCAATATTGGAAGAGAATTCTCCTTAATACTATTCTAAATGCCTTGTGTGTCTTCTTTCATTTCGTCCACACTCTACCCCCCTGGACACTTTCAGCCAATTTTGTCTCTTACGTCTTACATCATCCCACCATCTTTTGTCTTTTATTCTCTACAAGTCTCCGTCTTGTCCCGCCTATCTACATGTTTAACAATGTCCGCCAAGTAAGTTAGCAGCCTTGTATGTACACTACCCTTTCTTCTTATTAACAATCAATGTTTCAGTCCCTCCAACCGTCCAGCCTGTGTTTTAATTTCTCCCTCATATGTCTCGCAAGTTTCGAGTAAAATACGATCTTTTTCTATATAACTTCTCCAAATATAACTGTGATTCATTTCCGAAACATGGTTGCCAAATGTAGCAACGTTAATGAAAAGTTATGAACCAAGCGTTTGATTTAATAGAGTTACTGAGGAAAGTTTAATACTTCCTGAGCGAAATCAATTTCTAAAACTTTTGATTTATTTAGTCACGGAAAGACATTTATTTCAATATTTCGACCGGTTACATACGGATTTATTCACCTCAATTGCCCTAAATTCAACCTCAGGTCATTCCAGTTTAACCCGGGACAAATGTTATTATTTTAGGCGATTATGGAAACCCATTCGTGCCACCATAAAGCCGGAATCAAACATAAAACTGCCAATTTCTCAAGTTTAACTACAAAAACTGAACAAAAACATTATGAGAAAGTAACATCCATCGATTCTCGATGAGTTGTTGCAACTCAAGCCTATGATTTACATTGAATTTATACATCGTTTTCAAATGTTTTTACTGATGGAGTCATATATTATCAACTAACTAGTAATCGCTTTATTTTATTTGTTACGAATTTTGTTGCATTATTATTTTATATCAAAGGATTCCATAAAATTTTAGTTATATTTTTGCTTTCATCCATTTTCTATCTTTTTTAACGTTTTTCCTGACGTTTTATTTCGATATGAGCTTGTTTCCACTAAAATGGTTGCCACCAAAATTTTTCCGTGTTGAATATATAGAAGGTAAATGTATCTAACTTGACATGACCTAACCCCTCCAGATTATTCAGCAGTGATTGCCACCAGAATATTTTCGTATTGGATATATAGAAGGTAAATGTATCTAAATTGACATGACCTAACCCCTCCAGATTATTCCGAAATGATTGCCACCAGAATGTCTCCGTATTAGATATATAGAAAGTAAATGCATTTAACTTGGCATGACCTAACACCTCTAGATTATTCCGAAATGGTTGCTACCAGAATATCTTCGTATGGGATATATAGAATGTAAATATAACTAACTTGACATGACCTAACTCCACCAGATTATTCCGAAATGGTTGCCACCAGAACGTCTCCGTATTGGATATATAGAAAGTAAATGTATTTAACTTGACATGACCTAACTCCACCAGATTATTCCGAAATTGTTGCCACCAGAATGTCTCGTTTAGCTTACCTAATAGAAAATTGTACATAGCCAACCGTAACCTATATGAGCCAGACTACTCCGAAATGGTTGCCACTATAATGTCTCCGTGTTTAATATATACAGAAGGGAAATGTACCTAACCTAACCGTGACCTACCTTCCCCAGATTACTCCAGAATGGTTGCCACCATACGTCCATGTGTTGGATATATACAGAAGGAAAATATACCTAACCTAACCGTGACCTACCTTCACCAGATTACTCCGAAATGGTTGCCACCATAATGTCTCCGTGTTGGATATATACAGAAGGGAAATATACCTAACCTAACCGTGACCTACCTTTCCCAGATTACTCCGGAATGGTTGCCACCATACGTCCATGTGTTGGATATATACAGAAGGAAAATATACCTAATCTAACCGTGACCTACCTTCACCACATTACTCCGAAATGGTTGCCACCATAATGTCTCCGTGTTGGATATATACAGAAGGAAAATATACCTAACCTAACCGTGACCTACCTTCACCAGATTACTCCGAAATGGTTGCCACTATAATGTCTCCGTGTTGGATATATACAGAAGGAAAATATACCTAACCTAACCGTGACCTACCTTCACCAGATTACTCCGAAATGGTTGCCACTATAATGTCTCCGTGTTGGATATATACAGAAGGGAAGTGTACCTAACCTAACCGTGACCACCTTCACCAGATTACTCCGAAATGGTTGCCACTATAATGTCTCCGTGTTGGATATATACAGAAGGGAAATATACCTAACCTAACCGTGACTACCTTCACCAGATTACTCCGAAATGGTTGCCACTATAATGTCTCCGTGTTGGATATATACAGAAGGGAAATATACCTAACCTAACCGTGACCACCTTCACCAGATTACTCCGAAATGGTTGCCACTATAATGTCTCCGTGTTGGATATATACAGAAGGGAAATGTACCTAACCTAACCGTGACCACCTTCACCAGATTACTCCGAAATGGTTGCCACTATAATGTCTCCGTGTTGGATATATACAGAAGGGAAATGTACCTAACCTAACGTCACCTACCTTCACCAGACTACTCCGAAATGGTTGCCACCATAATGTCTCCGTGTTGGATATATACAGAAGGGAAATGTACCTAGCCTAACCGTGACCACCTTCACCAGATTACTCCGAAATGGTTGTCACCATAATGTCTCCGTGTTGGATATATACAGAAGGGAAATATACCTAACCTAACCGTGACCACCTTCACCAGATTACTCCGAAATGGTTGCCACTATAATGTCTCCGTGTTGGATATATACAGAAGGGAAATGTACCTAACCTAACCGTGACCTACCTTCACCAGATTACTCCGAAATGGTTGCCACCATAATGTCTCCGTGTTGGATATATACAGAAGGGAAATATACCTAACCTAACCGTGACCACCTTCACCAGATTACTCCGAAATGGTTGCCACTATAATGTCTCCGTGTTGGATATATACAGAAGGGAAATATACCTAACCTAACCGTGACCTACCTTTCCCAGATTACTCCGGAATGGTTGCCACCATACGTCCATGTGTTGGATATATACAGAAGGAAAATATACCTAACCTAACCGTGACCTACCTTCACCAGATTACTCCGAAATGGTTGCCACCATAATGTCTCCGTGTTGGATATATACAGAAGGAAAATATACCTAACCTAACCGTGACCTACCTTCACCAGATTACTCCGAAATGGTTGCCACTATAATGTCTCCGTGTTGGATATATACAGAAGGGAAATGTACCTAACCTAACCGTGACCACCATCACCAGATTACTCCGAAATGGTTGCCACTATAATGTCTCCGTGTTGGATATATACAGAAGGAAAATATACCTAACCTAACCGTGACCTACCTTCACCAGATTACTCCGAAATGGTTGCCACTATAATGTCTCCGTGTTGGATATATACAGAAGGAAAATATACCTAACCTAACCGTGACCTACCTTCACCAGATTACTCCGAAATGGTTGCCACTATAATGTCTCCGTGTTGGATATATACAGAAGGGAAGTGTACCTAACCTAACCGTGACCACCTTCACCAGATTACTCCGAAATGGTTGCCACTATAATGTCTCCGTGTTGGATATATACAGAAGGGAAATATACCTAACCTAACCGTGACTACCTTCACCAGATTACTCCGAAATGGTTGCCACTATAATGTCTCCGTGTTGGATATATACAGAAGGGAAATATACCTAACCTAACCGTGACCACCTTCACCAGATTACTCCGAAATGGTTGCCACTATAATGTCTCCGTGTTGGATATATACAGAAGGGAAATGTACCTAACCTAACCGTGACCACCTTCACCAGATTACTCCGAAATGGTTGCCACTATAATGTCTCCGTGTTGGATATATACAGAAGGGAAATGTACCTAACCTAACGTCACCTACCTTCACCAGACTACTCCGAAATGGTTGCCACCATAATGTCTCCGTGTTGGATATATACAGAAGGGAAATGTACCTAGCCTAACCGTGACCACCTTCACCAGATTACTCCGAAATGGTTGTCACCATAATGTCTCCGTGTTGGATATATACAGAAGGGAAATATACCTAACCTAACCGTGACCACCTTCACCAGATTACTCCGAAATGGTTGCCACTATAATGTCTCCGTGTTGGATATATACAGAAGGGAAATATACCTAACCTAACCGTGACCTACCTTCACCAGATTACTCCGAAATGGTTGCCACCATAATGTCTCCGTGTTGGATATATACAGAAGGGAAATATACCTAACCTAACCGTGACCACCTTCACCAGATTACTCCGAAATGGTTGCCACTATAATGTCTCCGTGTTGGATATATACAGAAGGGAAATATACCTAACCTAACCGTGACCACCTTCACCAGATTACTCCGAAATGGTTGCCACTATAATGTCTCCGTGTTGGATATATACAGAAGGGAAATGTACCTAACCTAACGTCACCTACCTTCACCAGACTACTCCGAAATGGTTGCCACCATAATGTCTCCGTGTTGGATATATACAGAAGGGAAATGTACCTAGCCTAACCGTGACCACCTTCACCAGATTACTCCGAAATGGTTGTCACCATAATGTCTCCGTGTTGGATATATACAGAAGGGAAATATACCTAACCTAACCGTGACCACCTTCACCAGATTACTCCGAAATGGTTGCCACTATAATGTCTCCGTGTTGGATATATACAGAAGGGAAATGTACCTAACCTAACCGTGACCACCTTCACCAGATTACTCCGAAATGGTTGCCACCATAATGTCTCCGTGTTGGATATATACAGAAGGGAAATATACCTAACCTAACCGTGACCACCTTCACCAGATTACTCCGAAATGGTTGCCACTATAATGTCTCCGTGTTGGATATATACAGAAGGAAAATGTACCTAACCTAACGTGACCTACCTTCACCAGATTACTCCGAAATGGTTGCCACCATAATGTCTCCGTGTTGGATATATACAGAAGGGAAATATACCTAACCTAACCGTGACCATCTTCACCAGATTACTCCGAAATGGTTGCCACCATAATGTCTCCCTGTTGGATATATACAGAAGGAAAATGTACCTAACCTAACGTGACCTACCTTCACCAGATTACTCCGAAATGGTTGCCACCATAATGTCTCCCTGTTGGATATATACAGAAGGGAAGTGTACCTAACCTAACGTGACCTACCTTCAACAGATTACTCCGAAATGGTTGCCACCATAATGTCTCCCTGTTGGATATATACAGAAGGGAAGTGTACCTAACCTAACGTGACCTACCTTCAACAGATTACTCCGAAATGGTTGCCACCATAATGTCTCCCTGTTGGATATATACAGAAGGGAAGTGTACCTAACCTAACGTGACCTACCTTCAACAGATTACTCCGAAATGGTCGGATATTATAATGTTATCGTGCAGGATACATAGTAGCTTGCGCTTGTGATAGCGTATGTTATTACATTTCTCTCTAGAAATGTTTTTAGTTTTGTAGGCGCAGAGTAGGTCGGAGGCGTTTTAGGTGCCTAAAATCATACATTAGAGTGTGGACGTGATATGTCCTCTCCGCGCTCCCAACGGTTTTTTTTAGTCAATATTCCTCTGTGAGGATTTATGTATACATGTGTGTGAAAATATCTTTGTTAGTTGATTTTCTATGTTAGTATATAATTGGTAATGTTTGCGTACGTGCGCGTGTGTGTATGCGTGAAATGGTTGCCAGTAGTGTTGTGTTGCCAGTAGTGTTGTGTTGCCAGTAGTGGTAGTATTGCCATTAGTGTTTGGCTGAGTTACCGCAACAGACTGCAAACCCTTCTTAGTAGATGCAGCTACTTTGTCCCCGCCTCCAACACATCATTCCCTATCATTGAACATTCCACAAGACTCTATTTTTATTGAATAAATTCTAGTTTTTATAGTAAACTGGATCTGATTCACCCAATGACAAAAGCATTGAACATTTATATCACATACACACTTAAAATATAAGTAGGGTCTACTACCTATATAGGCCTAATAAAAATAGAAATTTTCGTTTGTACATTACCAGTAATCTTCAAAAGATCTTTACCGATTGTTCTGAAATTTTGATAGGACGTAGGACCTATATCAATAAGGGCTGGTTTTTGTAACTTATATTACATAGTAATATTACACCTTAGGGCTTATATTATATAGTTGTCCCTTCTTATATACCTATATTATATATTTGCTCCATTATGTACACATATATTATAGGCCCTATAGTTGTTCCATCTTATATAGCTGCTCAACTTATATTCCTATATCATATATTTGTTCCATATTAAATACCTATATTATATATTTGTTCCATTATACACATATATATTATATAGTTGTTCCATCTTATATACCTATGTTATATAGTTCTCCCGTCTTATATACCTATATTAATTACATATGTCCCGTCTTATATTCCTATATTATATATTTGTGCAATGCTATATACCTATATTATATATTTGTCCCAAGCTATATACTTATATTATATAGTTGTCCCATTTTATATACCTATATTATATAGCTGCCCCATCTTATATACCTATATTAAATATATGTGTCCTATCTTATATTCCTATAATATATATATTTGTCCCATATTATATACCTATAGGCCTATTATATATTTGTTCCATTATATACACATATAT
The DNA here is from genome assembly GCA_036971475.1 of Prosapia bicincta. Lineage (NCBI taxonomy): Eukaryota > Metazoa > Arthropoda > Insecta > Hemiptera > Cercopidae > Prosapia > Prosapia bicincta. The sequence continues at coordinate 238,605,702 of JBAIZL010000001.1, forward strand.
TATATAGTTGTCCCATCTTATATATCTATATTATATAGTTGTCCGCTTTTATATATTTATATTAAATATATGTCCCTTCTTATATTCCTGTATTATATATTTGTCGCATATTATATACCTATATTATATATTTATTCTATTATATATACATATATTATATAGCTTTCCCATCTTGTATAACAATATTATATAGTTGTACTATCTTAAATTCTATATTAAATATATGTGTCACATCTTATATTCCTATATTATATATTTTTCCCATGCTATAAACTTATAATGTATAGTTGTCCCATCTTATATACGTATATTACATAGATGTCCATCCTAGACAAATAAACTATATAGTTGTCCCATCTGTGATAGGTAAAACATGTTTTATCCTATAATACAGCCCATCCGTCAGACATAAAAGCAATAAACTGTATGCTAAATATTTTATATATATAATCTATATACATAAAATTGTGAATTTTTTTATTGTTTTTAGTTTATGTTTCAATGTTATAACCCAACGCTTAAAAATGTGTTGCTGCCTTCAGTTAGGCTGTATAAGTTCCTTCACACTCTCCCAAAATAAATTTACTTGGATTGCAAAGGTAAGCGCCCCTCAAAAACATAAACATTTTTAAAGCAAAAAATATAGTAATTTGAAACACAATCAAAATTAATTTTTGGCAAACAAGCGACACACACGCGCGCGTGCGCGTGTGAGTGTGTGTGTATGTGTGTGTAAATTATTGATTTAAGCGGAAATGGCTCATTTAAAATAACCCAGAGTTTCACTTTTAAAATTACAGACATTCAAATTTAAAAGACAACATCAATCGTGTAATGTGTCTTGTTTAATTTTTGTAACACAAAAAATAGTTACAAACCCTTTACAGAATGTGACGATATTTTATATTAGTAGGTAATTAATGTGTTCTTTATGCTTTTGTATCAAGATGTAACAATTGCTGAACCTCGGTGGGATTTAATATAAAACCCATTACTTCATATTGCATCCGTTCCTCTCTCGAATTATTTAATCCAATAAGAAATAAAACTACGGCCAAAGAAACGTTAATGGAATACAATAAAGAAAGCAACCTTAATTCGGACCGTGAGGTTATGAACACATTAACGTTTTTAATGAAAGTCGTGTTTCAGTTTCTGCTCGGTAGAGCGCATCATCAGTGCGACATTGTCATAATGAAAACAAAGCTTTAACTAATGTTAATCTTTTTCCTAACTCACTCAGACAGCAGCGACTGTTAAGAACACTTAATAGTCATAATTTTTAGAAAAGACTTGAGTAAAGCGTAATTTTACGCTCGTTGGCAAAGGGTTTTTAACTTTACTGCTTCATAAAATACAAGATGGAGAAGTTGTGGAGGGAAGGAATTTAGATTAAGTATATTCAGGAGTGAGCCGGGTTTGGAGAGAGTTGAGATTTGGTTTAATTTCTAAACAATTCTAATATGTATTTAAAATATATTATCCTATATAGACGTAGTTTGTTCAAGTAATACGAACGTTTTCTCGTATAGTTCGTCTACGAACCTTTTTTAAATTAAACCTCATTTGTAGCATCAGGAATGTAAGAATGGCAGGGAAATCTTCCAATATTTTTTTCTAAGCGCACGAAAGCCCTTTTAAGCACATTCGCAATTATACAAAGCATTTAGGGGAAGTGTAAATACCCCCTTGTACTGAGAGAATGAGTCTCAGGCCAATCATATACGGGTTTGTAAAAAGCTGCCGCAGCTCGTGAAAGGAACTCGTTGACCAGAAGATAATTCGTATAGGCCTAGTTGATGTTCCACACAATGAAACCTTTCACTGGATGAAGACCTTTCGGACTCTTGCCCTTTCAGTTATTCGCCGAAGTAACTAATTTTTTTTTACAGGGAAAAAACTTAAAAAATATATTCTATTCTATAATTTTATGAAAAAGTTTCCCTTTTTTTAAAGAAAAATCTCACACAAAGGTTAAAGAACAATTTTTGAAAATAATTACCCTGTGGTGAATTACTACTAAAACTGTTTTTGTCTTCACTAGCACTATCATATCCATATTGCTAGCAGTTCTGACTCCCTTCATGTTTAAGCAAACATTTAATTGCTTCGTGTAAGTTGGCAATTTCTTTCGTCTGTTTTCCACCGCTGCTTCGTCTCAGGTTAAGTTGAGGCAAGCCAGATAGTTGGGGGATTAGAACCGGCCTGTTCCTATGAATAGGCTGGGACAGCCCGGCGAGAACATCCATTAGTGACGCATCGCCGATTATTCCACTTAAAAAACTTAATCTAATAAATACGCATTATATGGGAAAAAAGTTGATACGGTTTCTTAAATGTTTATTAAAGAAACAATTGCGTGTTTGTCTCATGTTAATCGGCCGACTTTAAGTGGATTACCGGCTACGCTTCGGCTATAGCGTAACTTTCCTTCGGTATAGGAAATCCCACTTAAAATCGGCCGATTAACATGAGACAAACACGCAATTGTTTGTTTAATAGTAATTAAGAAAACCGTATCAAAGGTTTTTACATATAACGCTTATTTATTAGATCAAGGTTTTTAAATGGAGTGATCGGCGATGAGTCACTAATGGGATGTGCCGCCGGGACGTCCCCGGCTATTCATTGCCTAAGCCGGTCCTAACACCCCTGCTTCAACTAAATCTGAGACGCCGTATAGTGTTTCATGACTAGATCCGGAAAGTGACATTATTTTAAAGGATTTAGATTGTGAGACATAAGTTTAAATTGTGACTTCTCCCTATAGATTGAGACTATGCCATAAAATGTGTACGGTTGCGTATCTACTGCAGACCTATTCTCCATCGGGGTCACAAACGCATGATTATTAATTACACCCCTCTTAAGAAGAAGGATAAAGAACAGAAGGAGGAAACTATGTAGGGGAAGGACAGATGCCATGGTAAAAGATATAGAGGAGGTGGAAATGTCTAACCTGAATTTTTTGTTACATATTTCCGTATCATTATATATTTTATTAACATTATATTTTATTTTTACAACAACTATATTTTCCACTTTAGATCTTGATCCAATGACAATTTTCATATTTCCTTCTCACAGATCTTTAGATATTTAAGTATTTACAATAAATTAATGTGTGTTTACAACCACGTCCCCGACGATGATGCTGAGGATGATAGCAAGATATCGATAAGAAGATTATAATATAGTTCTTTTTACGACTGCATAACTCTGTTTTGTATTGGCTTCCATTTGTCCACTGCTTCTGCAAGATTTGCATTTTAAACAGTGTCTAACAACGTGTTTGTCGCCTAAGTCGTGCGATTGTTGAGGCTCGGATTTGCACAAACTCACTAATGTTACCTGCAAACGGAATATAGCTCAACCGACCGAACGTCACATACCGTGATAAACGCCGTAACGACAGCATCTGATTCCCCAAAGGCAGTACTGTTTATTAGCGGAATGTTGGACGTATGAAATTGGCTGCGAGGTCACGTGACGAGTCACCTAGTCAGAGACGCTTAGCCGTCTCGATGCCTTCATTTTCTGCCCCAACGGTCGCACCGTCTGCCCTTAATGAGTTTATATTCGTAGTTAATAACCCCTCCGGTGACATGAAGGAGATTTTATAACCTCCAACAACTTGAAAAAAATATTTTGATCAACAACTAGTAAGATATTAATGAATACTAATTACTGCAGTACACTTAATATAAAGAGATATTATGATAGTTTTAACTAATGTAGAGTTAAATACAAAGTCATTTTGAAATTATGTTTTGCAGCTTTTGTGATAAACAGTTTTCATTATCAACCAAATTTTTAGTGAGTTGTTTTATTAACTTAAACAAATAAATAGTCTATTGACGCACAGGAAGAGTGAGATATAGAGACAGATAGAAAAAACTCAACACACTCTCTCTCTCTCTCTCTCTCTCTCTCTCAACTTACACACGCACGCACGCACGCACGCACGCACGCACACACGCACGCACGCACGCACGCACGCACGCGCACACACACACACACACACACACACACACACACACACACACACACACACACACACACACACATACTACACACACAAACACACACACACACACACACACACACACACACACACACACACACACACACACACACTACACACACAAACACACAAACATACACACAGAAACAGAGAGAGTGTGAGACGAGACACAACTCACACAACAAAAAAAGAGATATAGTGAGAGACGACGGATACAACAAGACACTCCCACGTAGACAAATGGTTGATCCTTGAAGGAAAGAACATGAGAAGGACAATTCGAACATAAGCGGAATGAAGGGACATGGATTTCATCCCTATTGGAATTTGGGGCAAGCATCGTTCTCGTGGCCAGGGCCGCCTCTCTGTGAGCCTTCTCTTTGAACGCTGCCTACTTTACATGGTAGCACGTGACAAAAGCGTAGTAAAACACACCTTGGCGGCCTCATTTTGCTTACCATTATAATGTCATTTCATTTTCTCAAATACTAATATTTTTTAAAAAAATACTTCTAATTAAATTGTACTAACTTAAAATAAAACTTCGAAAAACTGGCCTTTATCAAAACATAGAAACTCTATGTTTTCCCCGTTTCCCGATGGTTTTGGGATGCATTCGACGGCCACCGAAACACTGGACGCATGCGCAATGAAACAGGTAGAGCCTGAACATTAGGCAATCTGCCCATCACCTCTCCTTAACGTTACGCCAGTCTTTGCTCGTCAGGCGTTACGCGTTTACACTCGCCAATTACTATAAAATATTATAATTACCGTGTTCTTTCTGAACGTTGTAAATTTCTGTTTTAATTTTACACGGAGCGCTCGGCAAAACAAGGAGCAAGTATGATGCTTCACGGAGCGAACAACAGATCCGTTTAATCGTATACCTTGTTAGGTTGTGCGAGCAGGCCATGCTTGCCTAACTAATACAAGTGCTAACCGTTTTGTTACTTAATAGCGTGTACTGTTATATCGTGTAGGTATTTGTATTTAACGTTTTACCTACACAAGGGCTAGCCGCCATTGCAACACTTCGGGATACAGAAATACAGCCCATTACTTGTCATTCATGACGGTGAGGATGCTTCTTTATAATACCTACACGCTCCTGTTACGGTCAAGTTTCTGTAACAACTTCAACAGGCGGGTAGGAACCGAACTTCAACCTTTCTCAGAGCAGGCATAGTTCCGATACAAGATGCTATAATTTTCCCCTATTCCACAGGATCTAAGTTCTTTCCTTAGCCCTAGCGTACTCCATCCCGTTCCTTATCCTTCTTACCAGGGAGTGTAACGGTGAGACAGCTATTTACGTCTCCGATAAGGAGTACGTTTTATCACGTATGCTACCCTTCCCTTGTGGTATAATGATCCTAGCTATATCTTTATATCCTCTATATGTCTTCATTTTAACCTTATTTGTATTTCTAATTCTTTTCTATCCATCATAACAGTGTTTCTGACTGATTTTCGTTAAATCTTAAAACGTGTCTGTTTCTGATTTACTTTAAATAGGTCCTATTTTTTTTTTTTATTCAAACGCATAAACTAATATAAACCATATAAAATTATAATAATTTAATTTATATAGTACAATATTATTATTACGTACCCTCCTCTCGTGGTTCAATTACCCTCACTATATGTCTTTATAAGGTAAATAAAAACTAGGTCTAATACATATGTAATATAAGGTATAATAAAATGGAAAATGTAATTAATATAAGATTCATACAAAGATAATTATCCGTATATATATATATATATATATATATATATATATTAAATATGGTGATATGTTTTCTTGTAATATAGTTAATAAATTTAAAACATTTCAAAAACAAGAATACTTTTAATGCATATATTATTCAAAGCTTTTCGCCGATAAAATAGTAACAGCATCTTCAGGAAAATAATTATCTAGATAATTATCTTTAGGTTAGATATTTATTTTCCTGAAGATGCTGGTATTGTTTTATCGGCGAAAAGCTTTGAATAATATATACATTAAAAGTATTCTTGTTTTTGAAATGTTTTTAATTTAATAAATAAATATATATATATATATATATATATATATATATATATATATATATATATATATATTTCTAATCCTATTCTATACCTCATAACAGTCTTTCTCACTAAATCTTTGTTAACGTTAAAAAAATGTGAAACAATTTTTGATTTCTGATTTTACTTGAAATATATTTACTTTTATTTATACCCAGAAATTAATATAAACCATATAAAATTATAATTATTTTCAATACAGTACAATTATTAAGTACGTACGCAACCCTCCCCACGTGGTCCCGTGACCCTCCTTAAATGTCTGTATAATGTAGGTCCAATATAATGTAGGCCCTAATATATAAGGTATATGTAAGGTAATTAACCTTATATATATATATATATATATATATATATATATATATATATATACGTGTGTGTGTGTGCGTGTGCGCGCGCGCGCGCGCGTGTGTGTGTGTGTGTGTGTGTGTTTATATATATATATATATATATATGTATGTATATATATATATAGGCCTATATATATATATATATATATATATATATATATATATATATATTTCCAATCCTTTTCTGTCCATCATAACAGTCTTTGACTAATCTACGTTAAAGTTTAAAAAAATGCGAAACAATTTTCATTTTTGTATTTTGCTTGGAAAACATTTATATTTATTCATACCTAGAAGTTAATATAAACCATGTAAAATTGTAATAATCTAATATACAGTACAAATATTAAGTACATTGAGATTTGTATACTTAGACCCTATTTGACAATGAATTCTAAGCACATAAGGGTGGAGCACATTAGACGCTGGGTGGAGGGATTGTTCAATGCTCAGTTAATCCGGCCAGTTGCCGTTGCGGTCCAAGCCCGGCTATATATCGTGACGCGGAGAAGAGAGACTAGTGATGTGTAGAACCGAAGCACGCAGTTTGGCTGAATGGCGTGCCTGCCTATCTCTCACCCAATCGTATCTCTTTCCCACCCATTAAGACTTTTCCGTTTCTCTTTGGATCCCATACGGGCAAAGAGGCACTAAATTGCTCACCGCTCGCCGCTCGCGGTCACAAATCTCCAGATACAGTCCAGCCGTCCGTCTACGTCGAGTCCTTTCATCCCTTTCGGGCAGGGCGCCAACCCCCCCGCCCTCCGCGCAACGTGTCTTTCAACCGCTCCTTGTCTTAAATCTTGATTTTTTCTTTGTTTATTTAATCTAAGAAATTGCTACGAGGAAGGTTGTTTTGTAATACTTTGTGACAAGATTGCTTTCAAAATGGGATTGGATGAGGCCGCTACGCTTGGCAACGCATTTCTGTAGCTCTATACGCGTACATTTACGTCATTTCTGAAGTAAGTGATGTCGCCGAGATCATATAATTACTCGCATTCGCAACTACTCGCCGATCTTAAAAATCATAAAATTTCTAAAACTGGATCCAAGGCAAATACATGAATAAATTACGAAATAATTATAAACATAGTGTAAACCATTAAACACGCATAATAGAGAGACTTACTATTACCATCATATGGGATCTGGTAATCGGTTGTACGAAACACGTTTCGGCTGTAGTTTAATTGTGATCATAATTTTGTCTATTTATTTATTGTTTTTTTTTCAATCCTGTATGACTATTATCGTCTCGAACAATTGGAAAGGATTTTTGATATACATAAAACTCAGGCTATTCCACTCTTTTAGTCTTTACTTAGAGGTTATTTGGAGGTTATGTTTGAACCATTTTAAAAATAAATAATCTTTTATGATTATTTAATTAGATTAATTACATAAAAAATATTAGATTACAGATTTCATTGATTTCATAAAACAGCTGTTTTTATTCTTCGTAGATTAGGTTACTTTTCTATGTAATGTATATCAGTGGTTCCCAACTTTTTTCAGCTGGCGACCCACATCTTCTTATCGGAATATCTCCACAGTCCAAAAGTTCATAGGGGAGCAAAACAAAAATATTTGTAAGGGGTATATATATATATATATATATATATATATATATATATATATAATTTGTTTCTTAAATGTTTGTTCGTTTATTTTTGTTATTGCTTTACTGTGTCTTAATAATGTGCCTAAAATAATACTATTAAAACCAAATTAGATTTGTATTGATCGTTCTGATATTTCCTAATGATTTAGTTTTTTGTTTCTGATAGTTTCATAATCGAGTCGCGACCCCTCTGAAACCCTTCAGTGACCCATTAATGGGTAGTGACCCACCGGTTGGGAACCGCTGTTCTACATCATTAGTTTAAAATATTAATATTCAATTTATTTAATAGTAGTTGTTACATCCACCTATGTTCGGTAAAAAATGTCAGATATAGAGACTGTAAATATTTATGTGTAAATTATAAAAGAAAGCTAAAGATGTGTGTAAATATTAATACGATATTCGTACTATACTTAGTACGAAATACGTTTTTACAACTTGCAGCTTATGGGACAAGACAAAACGTGCTACAGACAAAAGAGTTAAACCAACCGTCGGAAGTGGAGATTCGCATCCTTTTTAACTAAAAAACGTTTCATTAAGAGTCAATCTCGAAAAAAAGAATGTTACCGCGTGGAAATGATAGCTATATCCGTGACTAGCCCCAACGGGTTAATAGCCAACTCGGTTGTTTAATTGAAAAAATACCGAATCCCCAAACAAGTAATAAAAATACTACATTGGAATTGCAATATATTTTACAATAATTAATTATTTATAATGATGATAAATGTTATATTTTTATAAATATTTTGTGAGTGAAGACCTTTTTAGGGTATTTAGTTACTTTTTAACTACCACAAAACTAATTGAATTCTTTAAATCAGTTTTTTAACTGTAAAACTTTAACAAAATTTTAAAACTTACTAACTACATTATTTTTTATTGTTCCACCAAGCCCTATTTCTTATCAATTTCTTATATTTCCTCACTATGATTTTCCCCTCTCAGCTTTTTATCAAGTAGGAATTCTAGCAGCTTAGAGCAGTGGTTATGTTGAAGATTTTCCTCATATATATATATATATATATATATATATATATATATATATATATAATACGTTTTCTTGTTTAATAATTTAAAACAACATAGGTTATTCAAATACAAGAATATTTATTAATTTATATCAAAGCTTTTCGTCGGTAAACAGTACCAACATCATCAGGAATGAAAATTACAATAATGTAAGCTATAGACCTAAAACATATGTTAAATTAGAAATAGAATTGTTGCTAAATTTATACAAATTGCCAAATTTATTTTGTTGCTGTAACATTATAGACATTGAATATAGTATCAAATTTAGAATGTATTTGTATTTGTTCTTTTATTAATTTTTTATTATTATCGTATTTATATATTTCGAATGCTTCATATATATTCATTCTTAATCCCTTATTAATTTCTTTTATAAGTTTCATATTTTCAATATTTGGAAATTGGTGCTTATTATTAATACAATGATTTGCAAAATTTGATTTATATATTTCTGGATTAATATAGGCATTCAAATGTTCTTTATATCTTTCTTTTAATTTTTTCTTGGTTTGACCTATATAAGCTTTATTACAGTTTTCGCATCCTAATTTAAACAAAATAAACATTTCACACTTCAAACAAAATAAATTTGGCAATTTGTATAAATTTAGCAACAATTCTATTTCTAATTTAACATATTTTTTAGGCCCATATCTTGCATTATTGTAATTTTCATTCCTGATGATGTTGGTACTGTTTACCGACGAAAAGCTTTGGATATAAATTAATAAATATTCTTGTATTTGAATAACCTATGTTGTTTTAAAATATATATATATATATATATATATATATATATATATTTCAATCGTTAATAAAATGTGTTTTTATTCATCCAATCATACACAAATACATTGTTTCACTTGTAGTGGATGACAATTGATGTTAATACAGTTTTTCAAATATTTATTCATTAAATAAATTTTAAAAGCGCATTTCTCAGTAAAATTCAAACTGATGACTCTATGTTTGAAATACAAATTTGGCACTGAGCCAACGTTTTCATAGATAGAAATCAGACATTTAAAGATGTGTATGAAATTATAAAAGAAAGGTTCCTTGCAATAATGAAGCATTACAAGAGGTGGGTAGAATGAAAAATTATAAACCACCATCGGCTTCATAAATTAAATATTAAAAAAAGCGAATAAATAGTAACAAACAAGAATAATAGTCCAGCGCCATACACTGTATAAAGAGGGAAAATGGAAAATTTCATGGAAATTGTCTTTCTATTTTGCCATTTAATACTGCGATTCTGTCATATGTAGACCTATATTTATATTATTTGTAATTATAAATTAAAAAGTAACTGAAACTGTACACAATTTTTCTTGTCCTCAGTAGGAATTAACTTTTTTATTACTTGTTTATTTCTTACTCATAAAAAATACCCAGCCTCATTTCCGTCCACATCTCCGGACAAACAAACGGCTTGGTTGAAACAATATTGGGATTGATTACATTGTGGTAACCAAATATTGCGTTTTGAACATATTTCATAAGCGAATCAAGTTATTTCTAAATGTAGACACAAACGGGTTGACATTATGAGGTCGCACATGAAACTATGGTCGGCAAAACATGCAAGAACAATCCCGGCGGCGAAGCAATGTATCAACAAAATAAATCGTCCCGGTTTACTCTGAGCTGGCCTTAAAAACAAGAAGCCGGGATGGTTTCAATTCCAACATTTTTACGACGGTATAAACGAAGCAGCGTTTGAGCGACCCGCTTGATTGGGACAATTCGATACAGTCCTTGCCTGCGATGATTTATGTCCAACTCAGATTGTAAATAAGAAGAAAATATTATATGGCCGCATTCAGTACGGGGTTTGTTCGGAAGCTGTCTATAATTTATGTCAAGTATCGGGGAGCGCTAGCTGCCCGAGCGGGGATATATCATCCCGCGTGATTATCTGATCCTTGGAGAGGTCATTGGGAAACTGCTGCGCGGGCATGCACTTACTCCAGTGCAGTGTAGAGTATGTTGATGTCTATCGGAGTAGTTACTGACTGGACAAAATGCTTTCTGATTTCTACAACTATACGTTTCTATATAGATCAGTAATACCAACACAAAAATCGAAAAATTCTCTTGAAGACGGCAAACAACTTCATTTCTCTCACAACGATATAAATAAACAAAAGTGTTGAGAAAAAAATTTTAACGCCAAAATTTCACACTAGTTTTAGAGCAAATTAACTTAGTTTAAAAATAAACGTATGCCAACTTTAAATCAATAATTTATTTTCCTAAACCTGATTCAGTGACAATGTCGTCATCACCAGTGGTTATAATTATACAATCACTAAACTTTAAAAAAAAGGTTATACAAAAATAATTTATCCCTGATAATGACTTGATAATTGAAACGCGAATGAGAAAATAAAAATTATTAATTGTGAGTTGGTATTCTTCTTCATTTACTACATTTTAATTTTAGTTGAAAAATAAAATATTAGGATTGACCAGTGGAATTTTGTTTATTAAATAGGTATCTGAATAAATGTATAAAACACTTAACTAACACATTGTTTCTACAAAAGTCAACGACAACATATTTAATAAGCTAAATCCGTTTCATAACTTAGTGAAAGCATTATCTTAGAAAGTATGTTACAACATTTCCTACTCTTGCTACCTTTTTACTGAGTTTTCAGCTAAATCCCAAATAGTAATTTTTACAAATCCATATTTTCCATTATTGAAAAGCTGATTGGTAAAAATGTTTTTTTTGTAATTGTTATTATATAAGCCCTAATTTCTGTTTTTTTTCATTCCACTTACGTAGTGTAGCAGTAGCCTATATATTAATTGGTAAAAGGGTAAAATATTATAAACAAATTGAGGATGTTTCGATTTCTATAAAACTCTTTCTTTAAACATGTTCAAAAAAAATTTTAATCCAATATCTTCTCAAGTGAGACTCTGCAGAAAGAATTTCTCCATGGAAAATATCCGAACTTAAAATTTCCATTATTTATGCTCTCGTCCTTTCCTTCCGCACTCACTTTCGGACTTCATGCTCATTTAATTTGTAGTCTTCGAAATATATATATATATATATATATATATATATATATATATATATATATATATACATTTTTTTCAAGTCGAAAGACAGTATAGTTGCTGTGTATGTTGTAGGATAATGTGTTCTCGTCTTATTTATTTTGTACAGCACTGTAGTTACCTATCACAAAGGAATCCGATTATTCTTCCAACATCCGTTATACTGTACACTAATGATATACTGTACACTACTCTTATACTATCAAATGATAGGCATTAATGTAAAATGTGTGTTTAGGAAAACAGTTAACTGCAACCACAACTAAAATTGATCCCTGTTTAGAAAGGACATTAAAATTAAATCGAGAGCTGGAAGAAGCACTATCACCACATTAAAAAGTGTGTAAAGAACCAGAAAAAAATACCACACAAAGTAAATTAAGGAATTTTTTAAAATCAAATTAACAGTGTTTAACAGATTGTTCAAAATTAGATGTTTAAAAATATAGTGGATAATATTTAACAATAAAGAATTCGGGTGTCTATGTGTGTGAGCGCGTTTATATTTAATAGAATGTTCGTGTTTTTCGTGGATTGAAGGGAAACGTAAATTAACAATAAAAATATGTATATAATTATCTGTACGTAAATATATCATACTATATTATAGGTGTACAGTGAAGCTGGAGTTAACATGTTTTATGTGGAACGTAACCCTCCCCCTTTCCATTTACAGTTGGTTTCAGTATTCCCTGTTTCACTCTTCGCTGTAAGTTCAGGGAACGTAACTCCCGCGAATAACGATGGATGACCTGTATACTACTAATTTTTTCTAACAATATTGTTCTAAATATTCCTATACATTGGACGAATCCGTATATGTTTTCAAATCCCGTGTAATTTTGACAGGAGTAAAACCTGATGTAACCTATTTCTGTCATAATTAACGTTAACGAGAAAATGAAGAAATGAAAATTTTTAAATTTTTCTAACGGCAATAAACCAACAAAATACACCGCGTCACTCGATTAATTCGTTGTATTTAAAAGCGTTACGTTGGTATATCTGCTTTGTTAAGTGTAAGAAGACAAAGGACTAAATATAAGTCAAGAAAAACTGAGAATATTGGTAGTAACTGTTACAATAGATAGGGGGGAGCCATCGTGGTAGAGAACAGGGTCTCTACAGTAAAGCGACCCTAACCATATCCAGTCCTTGTTTATCTGCTTCCATTATGTCCTTTCCATTCTCATCTTTACTTCACTCGAATAAATCCTTTCGTCCTTTCTTGGTCTTACCTAGACCGTCATTCCTTCCTTTTACAAGGGGTGTACAGCACCGATTGAGAGTAGGTCTACTTCTGCACTCGCGAAGTCACGTTTCTCCATATATATTCTCTACAAGGGGGTGTACAACGCCGATGGAGAGTAGGTCTACTTCTGCACTCGCAAAGTCACCTTTCTCCATATATTCTCTACAAGGGGTGTACAACACCAATGGAGAGTAGGTCTACTTCTGCACTTGCGAACTCACGTTTTTCCATAAATTCTCTACAAGGAGTGTACAACACCGATGGAGAGTAGGTCTACTTCTACACTCGTGAAGTCACGATTCTCCATATATTCTTTACAAAGGGTGTACAACCCCGATAGAGAGTAGGTCTACTTCTGCACTCGCGAAGTTACGTTCCTCCATATATTCTCTACAAAGAGTGTACAACACCGATGGAGAGTAGGTCTACTTCTGCCCTCGCGAAGTCACGTTCCTCCATATATTCTCTACAAAGAGTGTACAACACCGATGGAGAGTAGGTCTACTTCTGCACTCGTGAAGTCACGATTCTCCATATATTCTCTACAAGAGGGGTGTACAACACCGATAGAGAGTAGGTCTGCTTCTGCACTCGTCATGTCACGATTCTCCATATATTCTCTACAAGGGGGGTGTACAACACCGATGGAGAGTAGGTCTGCTTCTGCACTCGATAAGTCACGTTTCTCCATATATTCTCTACAAGGTGTGTACAACACCGATGGAGAGTAGGTCTACTTCTGCCCTCGCGAAGTCACGTTCCTCCATATATTCTCTACAAAGAGTGTACAACACCGATGGAGAGTAGGTCTACTTCTGCACTCGTGAAGTCACGATTCTCCATATATTCTCTACAAGGGGGGTGTACAACACCGATAGAGAGTAGGTCTACTTCTGCACTCGTGAAGTCACGATTCTCCATATATTCTCTACAAGGGGGTGTACAACACCGATGGAGAGTAGGTCTGCTTCTGCACTCGATAAGTCACGTTTCTCCATATATTCTCTACAAAGAGTGTACAACACCGATGGAGAGTAGGTCTAATTCTGCACTCATGAAGTCACGATTCTCTATATATTCTCTACAAGGGGGGTGTACAACACCGATAGAGAGTAGGTCTGCTTCTGCACTCGTCATGTCACGATTCTCCATATATTCTCTACAAGGAGTCTACAACAAGGGGGTGCTAAAACTTCGAATTAGCAAACTAAACGAGTTCAATAAAATCAAAGATCAAATACCCCCCTATCCCCACTTGAAAGATAAACTACACAGTCAGAGAAAGATTGTTTAAAATAACTCCTTACCTCATCAGCGTAGACCTTTGGAACTACAATAGATACTAGACCCACTTAGGGGAAGCCATCTTGCAAATGTGAGTCATGACCTTTCTTTATACCCCTTAATAGAGGCATTGAAGTCTTAGCCTTATTTCTATAAAACTTACGCACATTACTTGACACTTCTTGGCATTTCCAATAAATGCTATAAGTGTCTAAATGAATGAAGAACCAAAAATCTACTAGTTAATTATTTGAGTAGACACACTTTTAAGGCGGTGCGGTTAAAGGACCTACCTCTCCGTCTAATAGTTATGGATAGAACATTAAAAAGGAATCAGTTTTCGCAAATCTATTCGTCACAATTAAATAAAGCCGTACATGAGGGTACTTAAACACGAAGAGCTGTTTTCGTCGCTTTTAAAGGTTAATTGTAAATAATTTTCAAATGCAGTTTCTTTTATATTCAGAAGCAACATACAATTGGATCCCACTTGGAGGATGCCATCTTTCAAATGTGAGTCATGACCTTTCATTATACACTACAATTGGGGCGTCAAAGTCTCCACCATATTCCTATCTGTATTCACACTCCTTTACATATCCATTAAAGGCTATAAGGGTCTAAATGGCTAAATGAATGTAGTACTACAAATCTACTAAGCCGGAAATAAACATGTCATACACTGCACAGCCTGATCAGGACTTCCACAAAGTACGCCAAAGTGACTGTAATGTTAGCACCAAGTACTACGATACCCCGAGACGTTTGAATGCTAATGGCATCGAAAGTCGTCACAAAAACGTCAGCTGTGACCGAACGCCAGGGCGTACTTTTCTGTTTTAGCCCTGCACGCGATGTAGCCTACTAGTCTGCGAGACAAAGTCGGCCAGACGTGACATTGATCTGTTAATTATGAGTGATAGCTGCCTTAGAGGAAGTGCATGGAGGGAGGGGAGGTTTGCAAACATGAAAAAGGCGTTGCAATTAGTACCCGCTTCCGCCTGGTTAAAGCAAGCACTTGTATAATTAAATTATATCCAAGTGATCTAATTTAAACCTATCACTGTTGTAATCGAATTTTATTTGTTCATTACCATTTATATAATTAAATATTACAGCTGGAAAGTGTAGGTCCAGAGTAGGAGGTGTTACTTAAACAAGGCCACGGTTAGCTGGAAGTCGTTGGAGCCAACAATAAGTTTCAGAAACTAATAAAGTCAAAAGTCACGCCATACATGTATCCTGCACATCATACCTTAACAAAAGTCCACAACATTCATGTATCCTGCACATTACATCTTAACCCACCATTCATGTATCCTGCACATTAGACCTTAACAGAAGTCCACACCATTCATATATCCTGCACATTATATCTTAACCCACGACTCATGTATCCTGCACATTAGACCTTAACAGAAGTCCACACCATACATGTATCCTGCACATTACACCTTAACAGAAGTCCACACCATACATGAATCCTGCACATCATACCTTAACAGAAGTCCACACCATACATGTATCCTGCACATCATACCTTAACAGAAGTCCACACCATACATGTATCCTGCACATCATACCTTAACAGAAGTCCACACCATACATGTATCCTGCACATTATACCTTAACAGAAGTCCACACCATGCATGTATCCTGCACATCATACCTTAACAGAAGTCCACACCATACATATATCCTGCACATCATACCTTAACAGAAGTCCACACCATACATGTATCCTGCACATTATACCTTAACAGAAGTCCACACCATACATATATCCTGCACATCATACCTTAACAGAAGTCCACACCATTCATGTATCCTGCACATTATACGTTAACAGAAGTCCACACGATACATGTATCCTGCACATCATACCTTAACAGAAGTCCACACCATACATGTATCCTGCACATTATACCTTAACAGAAGTCCACACCATACATGTATCCTGCACATCATACCTTAACAGAAGTCCACACCATACATATATCCTGCACATCATACCTTAACAGAAGTCCACACCATACATGTATCCTGCACATTATACCTTAACAGAAGTCCACACCATACATGTATCCTGCACATCATACCTTAACAGAAGTCCACACCATACATGTATCCTGCACATCATACCTTAACAGACGTCCACACCATACATGTATCCTGCACATCATACCTTAACAGAAGTCCACACCATACATGTATCCTGCACATTATACCTTAACAGAAGTCCACACCATACATGTATCCTGCACATCATACCTTAACAGAAGTCTACACCATTCATGTATCCTGCACATTATACCTTAACAGAAGTCTACACCATTCATGTATCCTGCACATTATACCTTAACAGAAGTCCACACCCTACATGTATCCTGCACATCATACCTTAACAGAAGTCACACCATTCATGTATCCTGCACATTATACCTTAACAGAAGTCCACACCATTCATGTATCCTGCACATTATACCTTAACAGAAGTCCTCACAATACATGTATCCTGCACATCATACCTTAACAGAAGTCCACACCATACATGTATCCTGCACATCATACCTTAACAAAAGTCCACACCATTCATGTATCCTGCACACTATATCTTAACCCACCATTCATGCATCCTGCACATTATACCTTAACAGAAGTCACACTATACATGTATCCTGCACATCATACCTTAACAGACGTCCACACCATACATGTATCCTGCACATCATACCTTAACAGACGTCAACATCATACATGTATCCTGTACATCATACCTTAACAGAAGTCCACACCATTCATGTATCCTGCACATTATACCTTAACAGAAGTCCACACCATACATGTATCCTGCACATCATACCTTAACAAAAGTCCACACCATTCATGTATCCTGCACATTATACCTTAACAGAAGTCCACACCAAACATTTATCCTGCACATTATACCTTAACAGAAGTCCACACCATACATGTATCCTGCACATCATACCTTAACAGACGACCACATCATAAATGGAATCCTGCACACGAAACTCAAAATCTCATGAAGTTTATCATTCTTGTCGGTGATTATTAAAGTGACCAGGTTTCTATAAGGTCAGAACAGGACGGTACCAAGTTGAAGCAATGCGAGCTGTTGCAGCTTTAATCAATCTTTGCAATATTAACATGACATTAAACCACGTGATAGTAGGATGAAATGTAATAAGAATTTGTACTTCTAATCGTTAATATGAGACCTTAATATAATGTTAGAATCATTTAATCTGTTAAAAAATAATTGAAAGAGTAGTATGTCCGTTACTATTCTGCCAAAACAATATAGTTGGGAAAATAAGCATCATAAGGAGGATATTCGGGACTACGGGACACATAACAGAGAAACGGGTGTTCACCATACATATAATCCAACATCAGAGGGTTCTGTTATCTCAAATAATAAGAGTACGTTGAGAGCCATAACATTCTGCCGTTTCTAGAATTGGCATATTCATTCTGGCTGATGCGCTTCTTAGAAGCTCTTGCACTCAGAACATTTTATAAAGCTTTACTGAAAGTTCTCAAAGACGTTCTCCTAAAGGGGTCAGCAAAATTTAATAATACACACACACACACACACACACACACATACATACACAGAGAGAGAGAGAGAGAGAGAGAGAGAGAGAGAGAGAGAGAGACCACACACGCAACCCATAGGCCTACACATATGTATATCATCGTTTTCCTTTTCAAAACACAACACACATACATATAATTTTATATTTATATATATATATATATATATATATATATATATATATATATATATATTTTAAAACAACATAGGTTATTCAAATACAAGAATATTTATTAATTTATATTTAAAGCATTTCGTTGGTAAACAGTACCAACATCATCAGGAATTTTCATTCCTGATGATATTGGTACTGTTTACCAACGAAAAGCTTTGAATATAAATTAATAAATATTCTTGTATTTGAATAACCTACTATGTTGTTTTAAATTATTAAAAAAGAAAACGTATTATATATATATAGGCTTACATACATCGCAATCCTTTTAAAATCGCAATCATACGAAGATAATCCATTGGTAGCCAAATATATATATTTAATAAGAAAATAAATATGATATTAAAATAATAAAATTGATTTATCGCCTACAAATAAAGTTTAAAATTGTATTGCTTGGACATATTAAATGGGTAAATATTCATTTAGTTACAAGTGGGAAAATGTCCGACGTTGGGAGCCAAAGCCGTTGTATATTGTTGGAACGGACAGGGGCAGTAGCTGGGGAAAATGTATAAAATGCAATGTACTGTAGGTGGAAGACGAGTAATTTACGGTGACAAGAGGCAATAGAAGGAGGAAGGTTATGGATGCAGTCAGGTGCTGCATGGCCCATTATTCTCGTCGTGGACGAGATGTGTCTCGCGATAAACGAGAACGTAAGCTTCCGGCGACAATTTACAACTTGTCCATCACTTTTCTTGGATAAATATTTCCGGTAAGAAGAAATTATGCTGGTGTTTTATGCGACACTTTCAGAAAACGGTTACAATTTATGTGTTGTTACAGAACTTTGTAACCCAGATGATTTTTTAATTTCTCACTTAGACAAATTTTCGAAAGTAGAAAGATTTTGGTTTATTAATCACTTTAAAAGTTTCCCCTGAGTTTAATCTCAAATTATTATTTTTTCTTTTTAATTTGGATCTATTAATTTATAACTAGACGAAATGTAGTATTTGTCTACTAAATAAAAATACACCCATAAGTTTACAAATTTGATTGAAATATTGGTGTCTATTCTGACGTTTATATTGAAATAACACTTCCATAAATAGGCCCCTATATATATATATATATATATATATATATATATATATATACATATATATATAGTATAAATATATCAAATCAAACTGCATATCCTCAGTTTTTTTGATATGTACACAGCATAAGCTCGTAACTCAGTTTATATATAAACTCCGTTGCTTTTCAATTCTTTCCAGAATCTATATTTCATGTTCATGTATTTCTACTCAAAGATTGGACATAGCCTATATTAATACGTGACACTTACCAATAGTAGCACGTTCTTATTTAATGAGGGCTGTTGTATTTAGTGAGTTTCCGGAGGAATATCCCATTGTCAGCTCACGCCGTAACTTTTGGTTGTTTTAGGTTAGGATGGGGATGGAGTGGGATAGGGATAAGAAGATTCTTCGGAGACTTTTGTCTGTGCGTGTGTTTGTGTGTGCCAGAGTATAAATGTAAACTAGTATAGTAACTTGAGATGGATTCAAATAATATTATTTAATAATAATTATTTAATCATAAATAGACAAACTATAGTACAAAATACAAAACAAGACTAAAATTAACACTACAAACAGGGAAAACAAATACATCACATTACCGTTAATAAACAAAATAACAAACAAAATAGCCCGCAAATTTAAAAAAATAGGATACAAAATAGCATACAAAACTAATAACAAGTTACAATACAAAATACAACACAACAACAACAGCAAAGATGAACTACAAGCACCAGGCGTATACAAACTGAACTGCGACGAATGTAACAAATTCTACATTGGACAAACAGGTCGCAGCTTTAAACAAAGAGTCGAGGAACACAAACATAACACCAACTGAACATTTTACAATCACATAAAAGAAACAGGACATAAATACACAGACATTTACCATAACCTAGAAATCCTACACATCAACAAAAAAGGACCACATCTCAACACACTAGAACAATATGAAATTTACAGACACACAAAAACACAAAGTACAAACATATTAAACGAACAAACACAATACAAGTCACACATACTCTTTGATACTATCGGAAACCTGCCTTTAAAACCGTCACCACTTAACCCAACATCTCCAAGCAGAAGACACAGATGAAGACCGGCACATAGCGATCGAAAACGTTCTGTCTCAGTAAGTTTTAAAATATTTACTAAATTTAAAGTTCAAATAGTCATAAACTATTGTTTTAGTGATTAATATTATTTACCTATTCATTTTATATATGATGACATTTCCCGTTTTTCAATTGGTTTAAAGGATACAACTACCATTTTGGCAACAAAAAGTGGAGAATTTATAATAAATAACATAAAAGCACCCTTTAAACACAATCAAATTTTATTACCTTCAAGTACATTTCGTTTGCAAAACAACCCTCCTCAAAGTTTTAGTTTTTTTGCTGTACCTAAAGACAGATAGATAAAGAAGTTACATTCACAATCGAAATGTGCAAAAAGGTATGAGAATATTATCGTAGTTATAGGACGTTTCGTGTTAATTATTAAAGTAAACCAACTTTTAAAGATGTGCCGTTAGAAGACCTACCCCTCCGTTCGCTAATTATGGATAGATCTTTAGACAGTCATCAGTTTTCGCAAATCTATTCAAGTCATAAATTCATAGGGCCGTACAGGAGGCTATGTTAATACTAACGCCTGTTTTTGTTGTTACTTAAAGCTTATTTTTAAATAATCTTCAAATGCAGTTTCTTATATATTCAGAAATAACATATATTTGATTACATTTTCTAATGACGTACGATTCCATATAACAGCTGTTTTTTTATTACACGTATATATTGTTACGATCTGTATTATACATTAGCAATAAGATAATGCATAGTTTTATAATAAAGATAAATACATTTTTCTAAATACTGACTCAAGTTACATTTATTAAGTTACATTACCCCGGCTTTATGATTCTGTTGGCAGTAACACGACGACCACTGGTTTTCACGATTTTCCTACACTTCTCACAAATGTTTGAAACAAACTGGTTCGATCCTCAGCACGTCAGAATATATGGCACTTAACTCACCTGTGAAGAACTATGTTTTAACATGAATATGCTTTCTCTTCGGCGTAAAGACGCTTCATTAAAATGCTTTACTCAACCCATGGAAATTTATTAGTTAATTAGTCAAGATTAATTAGGTATCATTTACCTTGGCCTGACATTTGGAATCGCCGTGTGACAAAATGTCACGAAGTTGGGAAATCATTAAAGCGTGGTCTCGGTTCGGCAGCAAGGTTCTTCGATTGACGGCGGTGGAATTAACGGTATCGATTCCATGGGTGGTTATTTTATTAATAATTTTTAAAGTATCGATTAAAATTTATTCTCGTAAGAGAGTAATTTTTTCTTTTTTCAATTCTCATAGGATTGTTTTATTTTAATGCAGTATTAAAATCATTCCATGATTTAAAAAAACAAATGATTTTAATGCAGTGACCTGACAAGATTTACTTTTTACGAGTAATTGTTTAAATTTATAATACTTTGTTTATATTTTAGCTACAAATTTAATGACAAGAAATTTCATGACTGTATAGATTGATTGAGACAAAATCTGTCTACTAAACAAAGTCTTGTACAAACGTCTTCTTCTTCATTCAACGCCCACTTTTGCCATTTTTAGTATCCGGTGCCGCGGCAGTCCAATAGAGGATGGTTAGACTCTTGAGGTCGTTCATTTCTGCCATGCTGTTTCGGATTTCTGCCAGGTCTCTGGCAACTATACAGATGTTACATGTCGATTTGTGAATTCGTGGCAAAGCGGGTCAAAACACCAATCCTTCCAAGATGTGCAGCAAGGTAGTGGTGTTCCGTGAGAGTGTGAAAGGACACCGCTCCAACTGGGCGGGGAAGTGTGTGACCAAGTGGACCATCCTTGATGAGCAGTTCCCAGCTTTTTCCCGCCGCTACTTGAGTGTAACAGTCGCAGTGGAGTTATTTTATTTTCCTCGCTATTTGCGCATTTGCAGAAAGAAGAAAAAAGGTATTCGGGGTTGGCCGTGATGAAGCCCGGCCTTGGCAAGATCAGCTTTTTCGTTCCCCGGTATCCCAACATGATTCGTGATCCATTGCAGCAAGTTCGCATCCCCTCTGCATGAGGTCGTGAAGAATTAGGTGACAGTTATAGGTACGCCATAGGAAGTATCGCTGTTGGATGAAACTGCATAAATCACAGCCAGTAAATCGATAGAAAGACAGCTCCGAGGTACAAACTAGTGGTAAAACCAGCCTGGCGTATCAAGTACAGGAAGGGACTGCACCACATAGACTCCATATATTATAGAGCAATCTACCATTCTATGTTACATTTTGAGAACAGATGACCAACACACATTATAACAGCTGGTTGTGCTTAAACATCAAGATTTGGGCAGGCAAATGTTGAGATTATTTTTTTAAAATAAAACTTGAAAACCGCCGGAATCGACTTCAACATCATGTGCACATCCAGGCTCAATGGTAGCTTCGGATCGAAAAGACCTAAAGTGTCTTCAGTGACCTTTAAAGTGACCTAAAGTGAACCATGTGAGATGGGGCGAGCGAGTGTCAGGGAAAAGCAGAACACAGGGGACATAGGCCTAAGCTTGGTAAAAGCTCGTGGATACTCTAACGCTTAGGACGCTGCTGAATGTCTTAATTTGGGCTACTCCATTTAAGGGGAGTAAAATTCCTCATTGCTTCCATAACGAGAGCCAAGTGGTTTTAAATTTTAAACAATATGCACTTAAAATTTTGTTAAAGTATGCCGTTTTGGAAAATAAATAGACTTTGTTTATGTAGACTACACTTACTCCCAGTCAAACAATACATAAACAATACAAATATTTATACACACACTAATATACACCGGCGTAGTCATAGGAAATGCACAATCAAAGGGGAAGATTTTGAAAACCTCCACCCATGTAAATCATATTTTAAACTATTTTGCCAACTAAAATAATTTTAATTTTGGTAAACTAAAACATGGTATGAAATGCATTTTTAACGTCCTACTTCAGTGATCCGATTACCATCGAGTGGATTTGGTTACGTAAATTAATGTTTGTACCACTGTTGAACAATTTTGTATAAAAAAGCGAACAAAATATTAAATTCTTATTTGTATATGTCGGTATTTACCCCTAATGTCTTTATAAATAATTACGGGATGGTTTCACTTCACAAAAGTAATAGTCAACCCTATCACTACCTCCTATTAGTAGAGTAAATGGTTAGTATGGGTTAATATTTGTGTTTCCAAATTCATAACCCCCTTTGGTTACGCCCCTGCTGACATACATATACTTTACAATCACCTGTCAATGCTCCCAAACTCTTCGCGATAAATATATAGGCGTAAGTATTGGCTAATCTAAAAATAAAAAACAAAGTACTGACACTTCGATACATTTTGTCGTCGCGTTTGTACTCGTCATTTACAAATTTTCTTTGTGGAACAGTTTTTAAACAATACAGTCAAACTGTCGTGATTGGACATTAGTAAAGCTTTTTGTTTCTTCAAGTCAGTACCCTACAGAACGTCGTTGCCTTTCGTATTTGGATTTATTATCCCCTGCTACCTCTAGTTCATTGCCCTAGTTTATGCGCTACGCTCAGTTACAAAGATTTCAAAAATAACTACGTTATTGCAAAATATTAAGAAGCCCTGGAACTATAAAACGAGTAAAATGTAAAAATGAAAATCCCTTCCTTTCGAACTCGTTATCAGAGTCTCGATTAGTAACGAAAACAAGAATTGTTTGGCGGGGGAATAAGGAGGTGACGTTAGAACACCATTCAACTTTAATATTTTAATAACCTAAATACATTAAATGTAGAATTTTAAATGTTTTCCACCAATGTAAAAAAAAAACACTTCTTTATATCCCTACTGATCCTTTCAGAAAATAAATTTTGAAAAATTTATCCCCAAACATTTTGAACAATTGTTTCTCTTGAAATAGCAAAAAATTTAAATCAATAAATATTCTTAGTAGGCCTACATTGGAGATAATAAACCTTTAAGTCAATGTTGGGCCTATACCTCATTCTTAGACGTGATGAAATTATTCACACATCTTATGCGTCTTGGACTGAGGACTTTGGACTGGTTTTAAAGACGATTGTTTACAATATATATTTATAATGTGGTGAATTCGTCAGTTTAATTCGTCGTTGAACTTCAAAAATATTTCTGCAATACCTTTTTCAAATACTGATATTTTGTTACTTTTATTATTTATTTGTAAGTTTCAAAATCATATTTTAAAATTTTCACGCGATATTGTTTGCAGAATTGTCAATCTTGTAACTAAATTAAATTTTAGGGCTATCTACTGTTATGAAACTTCTGTTTATTTGTTTTCAATATAACACATTTCGACATGAATTATCTAGTTTCCAAATTTTTATTCCTGTGTTTTATTTTTAGGTTTTAGTGACATATTTTTTTAAAAATTAAGAGATTGTTCTACTTATTTTTGCTTGTAATTACAGATTCAGAAACAACAAAACTAATAAATGATAGAAGTGAACCAAGGGGGCAGCCCAGGGACCCGGGCTTCGGAGGAGCACAGTGGATCCGGCCGGGTTATCGTTTTTTATTTGGAAAAATAAATACTCGTCTGGCGAGATACATAAAAGAGATAAAACCCACTGAGATCTGGAGTAACAACTCTGGCGATGGAAGCTGATCTCTCCCTATTTGTCGATTTTACTGATATTATTGAAGACTTTGCAAACAAAAAAGCTAAAAAATGTAATTGCTTAACAAAATTAGTTCCATGTTACATTTATTTCAGTGCTTTAACATTATAATGTCGTTTGTAGAATAATTACATTACAGTATTTCACTTCACAACAAATGTGGTTTTATTTGTGTTCCTTATTAATGTAACAATAATTTATTCATAATTTCATGCAAAATAAAGGGTTGTAAGGCCTATGTTGGAAATAATGAAGGGGCCCATACTCACGTTTGCTCAAGGACCCGAAATTTCTGTGGACGGGCCTAAACCCTCACTTGTCGAACACACAATTCTTAGCATGATTGTTTTCAACTTTATTAGACATATTTGCTACTATAATCTACACTCCGAGAGAGGTTAGATTTGCCTGGTTTGTCACTTAAATAAAAAAAACGTAGACACAGAGAGAATAAACTTCTACAGTTTGTTTCTCAATATTTTAACCAAGAACGATATTTAAGAGCAAAAAAACTACAAATGATTTCTTACATCTTAATTGGTGACAACAGTACCATGTTATTAAAAAACTGAAAAATATTTAATTGCCATATTTCAATCATGTTTCATTGCAAAATTGTCTAACTAAAAAGTTAATTAATAACTTAACAACCATGTGTTTTGATTAATAATTTTTTAGATTTCTATTTGAAACAGTTGTTAAGATGAGGTATAGCCTTATCATTCCTTCATTCTAAAACAATATTTCTTTAAAACGTAATGAAACGTAACCCAACGTAGGCTTAATCTATGGTATTTGTTTGTATTTTAAACATTATAATAATAAAAAAATATTATAATAGATTATAATTTGTTACAATAATGAATTTATAAGAAATATTTTTTCTAAATGAATTTTAAGTAAATTATATTACATAAACGGCCTACTATAATTAATTGGAAATTATTGCCTCCAAAATTTTTACAATTGAAAGGCGGACAATATTGGTATTTTGATATTAATTTATAAAGACAGAAACAACATTAGACACATTTCCTTAACATAACCTAAGAAACGTATTAGATGAGTTCTTTGTTAATAGCCTATAATTAAAACGTTATTTAGAAATTCAGTTAAATTGTCTCCATTAGGTTTTAAAATGTTCAACAAATCCATTTAAATAATGAAAAATATGAGCTTTGAAATAAACTCATAAAATTAAGTATGAGTTTTTGTTGATCTGTATAACTAGGCTATTGAGAAGGTTTAATGTAATGCAGTCTTCATTTTACTAAACCTACTAACTCGTCAATATCAGATAGTAATAGGCTTTTTTTATGAAGCCCAATTATTGTTTTTATATATGCGAACAATTAAGCAACTTACTAACTAAATTTAAATTCTTCAAAAACTTCTTTATGAAGCTAAAGTTAAAACTGTATAACCTAAAAATCAATATTTTCAATTACCTGGCTAACCTCTTTATATTGGCCAGAGAGCACAAATCTCCATAATTCAATCACGACATGAATTATTTACTCACGTACATATTTATTTTGTAACGTAATAATTTAAAGAAGTAATCCAAATATATTTACATATATCACAATGAAACAAACCCCGGCACTTTAAGAAACAGTAAAGCCTAGTACATTTATTTAGACTTCGTTTGTTTTCATTTCTTATTCTTCTTGGAGCAATTGTTGGTTGGATTTTGATATAGTGTTTCACTGAATGATGAACATTGGTTTATTCCACAGAAGCAGCAATGTTTATTGTTTTAGTGACGATAATATAAACATCGATCAGTGTTCTGGCCATGGCCCATGAAATGTGAACAGACTACAATATGTAAATAATCATTTATATTTTATTGAAACATTGAAGTATTAAACGTAATCTGAACTTATATATAACTTTAGCTCAACTAATGAATTAAAACGTTTTAGAAAACTGAACAAAATTGTATTGATCCAGTGAAGTTTTCAATGGATTTGACTATTGAATTAGTTTAGCCTAAAAAAACATAAATTTAATATTCTACAGTAAATTATAGTATGCAAATCTTTAAAAACTTAGAGGACTGAATTTGAAAAACAAGAATATTTTACAAAGTTTAAAAAAAAAAAGGTATTTCCAAGACAATATATAATACACACAGCCTCTAACCACAAATATTTTTATCCTAGCCTTATGTACATTTCGGTTACAAAGTAAACATCCTCAGAGGTATGGCAATACATACTTAGAGTAGGCTCATGTATTGTCATGTCTCTGAGGATGGTTACTTTGTAACCGAAATGTACATAAGACTGGAATAAAAATATTTGTGGTTAGAGGTTGTGTATATTATTTATTAATATTAAACCACAGTAAATTATTCCCAGTAATTAGTGATTCAAGTCAGTTATAGATAAATATTAAATAGTATATCTACTAAGTATTCAAAGGAGCTTTTTTTCATTTATGTCTTTGGGCTTAATATGTCTAAGCGAAAATTAGTTAAAACAAAATTATAGGGTTATGGATAAAGTTATTTAAAAAAGAATCTAGCCAATGACCACAAGGGCCGCGATAATCCAGGGATGCATGTGATCTTAATTTTACCTATAATACACCTTATCCATCTTACATACCTAAGCAACAGGTGATCATGGTTTAAGTGCGCTTTTCGTCTTAAAACAAAAACCAAAGTTAAATTTATTGAATTTAATTTCTTTTTATAGTAAAATTTATAGGCCCTAATAAGAAAACATTTTTTTTAAAGTAGGTATTCCAGTTAAAAATGTCTGTCTGTACCTTTTAATGGAAGGTTATGGTATCTTTTAAGTTGCGTTTTATGGGGTTATGTTGTTTTTTTTCAATTACAACCTTTATTTACAGTTAGCGAATATAAACCATTATTTTCTTGTTTTTAGTATGGAATTTGAAAAAAAAATAAAAGTGGGAGGTGGGCCAGTCTTCATTTAGAAATACACTTCTTTCATACAATCATGTGTTTTCTGGCAAATTTTATTCAGGTATTTCTTTTGGTGTTTCCGTCAGTAAAATTGTTGTCAATAAAATCGTAATTTAAAATTTAATAAAATACATTTGATTTTAAAAGTGCATTCGTTATTTAATAGTAAGCTACAGTCTGTTAAACCAAACTATCTACAGTATTTTATACTTTAGTATCCCTACTATATTTTACCTTTACCTTGATGACGCAAACATTCATTTCAGAAAGGCTGATAGCTATCGCAAACTTTTCACTGCACTTAGTTATTTCCACCTGTCACTCTTATAACCTCAAAGCTGCTACTACTTCAAGAAACAAACATATAGACTCCGAGTCCCGCGACCAACTGAACGATAAAAGCCTTTCCAAGTACTATTTACTTAGTGTATTTCGTCTACTGGGTTAGCAACGGAACTATTGTTACAAAAAACTAACCAAAGAACTTGGCTTCCAAGAATCGGTCAGGACTCTGTACTGTGGGACATGTTTGTGTACACAGAGCTAAACATGCGACTCCCGTCGCAGTGACAGAATATCTGTGTTTGTATTAATATTTCCACGTCCTTTAGAAGCCTCATAACTATTACTGTTTTTAAAAATAAACAAATTTCAAAGTAAAATATCGGGACAATAATTGATCTTTGTTCTTGGCAAAAACACTACAAATATCATATTTTCTCTGATAAAAAATATGTGATTACAAATTTTTCGTTCAGATATACAGATTTAGGACAATTCAACGTTCATTGAATGATTTACAAAGAAATGTGATTGCTGTAGATGCCTATATAAATTTAAGAGATAATATCTCCTTAAACCTTTCTTATATCACAGATTTAATAAATTTCTTATATCTATAAAATAGGTCTATGGAAGAAATGATTGAATAGCCTGTTTCTATAACATAATTTGTAAATCTGTATCCCAAGGAGCTCCTCCATCATGTAAAATCCCTTCATTTGTCACGTTCAAGAGACCAAATATGAAATTCGGGACCGACATCAAAATTTTGAAGGTAAAAAGCTTAGAAAATAAACAAGTTTAAAAGTGAAATATTCGTTACATGTGTTAAAATTCAATATTAACAAATTCTCATAGAAAGTATATAGGAAAAGACTTTTGGTTGGATGTGATTTCTTCTATATTTTCTATATAAAATTTTCTTTTAATTTTAAAACTCATATGTTTTCTTAGCAAAGTTGACTATAACAAAGAGACAGAAGTTGCCTATAACAAAGAGACAGAAGTTTGCTATAACAAAGACACAGAAGTTGGCTATAACAAAAAAACAGAAGTTGGGTATAACAAAGAGACAGACGTTTGCTATAACAAAGAGACAGAGGTTGGGGCTATAACAGAGAGACGTTGGCTATAACAAACATACAGAACTTTGTTATAATAAACAATCAGAGGTTGGCTATAACAAAAAGATAGAAGTTAGCTATAACAAACAGACCGAAGTTGCCTATAACAAACATACAAAAGTTAGCTATAACAAACAGACAGAAGTTAATTATAACAAAGAGACAGAAGTTAATTATAACAAAGAGACAGAAGTTAATTATAACAAAGAGACAGAAGTTGGCTATAACAAAGAGACAGAAGTTGCCAACAACAAAGAGACAGAGATTGGCTATAACAAACAGACAGACGTTGCCTATAACAAAGAGACAGAAGTTGGCTATAACAAACAGAGAGAAGTTTGCTATAAGAAACGGATAGAAGTTGTCTATAACAGACAGAAGTTGGCTATAACAAACAGACAGAATTTGGCTATAACAAACAGACAGAAGTTGCCTATAACAGAGAGAAGTTGGCTATAACAAACATACAGAACTTTGTTATAATAAACAGTCAGAGGTTGGCTATAACAAACAAACAGAGGTTGGCTATAACAAAGAGACAGAAGTTGGCTATAACAAACATACAGAACTTTGTTATAATAAACAGTCAGAGGTTGGCTATAACAAACAAACAGAGGTTGGCTGTAACAAAGAGACAGAAGTTGGCTATATCAAAGAGAAAGAAGTTGTCTATAACAAACAAACAGAGGTTGGCTATAACAAACAAACAGAGGTTGGCTGTAACAAAGAGACAGAAGTTGGCTATATCAAAGAGAAAGAAGTTGTCTATAACAAACAAACAGAGGTTGGCTATAACAAACAGACAGAAGTTGGCTATATCAAAGAGAAAGAAGTTGTCTATAACAAACAAACAGAGCTTGGCTATAACAAAGAGACAGAAGTTGGCTATAACAAACAGACAGAAGTTTGCTATAAGAAACGGATAGAAGTTGTCTATAACAGACAGAAGTTGGCTATAACAAACAGACAGAATTTGGCTATAACAAACAGACAGAAGTTGCCTATAACAGAGAGAAGTTGGCTATAGCAAACATACAGAACTTTGTTATAATAAACAGTCAGAGGTTGGCTATAACAAACAAACAGAGGTTGGCTGTAACAAAGAGACAGAAGTTGGCTATATCAAAGAGAAAGAAGTTGTCTATAACAAACAAACAGAGGTTGGCTATAACAAAGAGACAGAAGTTGGCTATACCAAAGAGAAAGAAGTTGTCTATAACAAACAAACAGAGGTTGGCTATAACAAACAAACAGAGGTTGGCTATAACAAAGAGACAGAAGTTTGCTATAATAAACAGATAGAAGTTGTCTATAACAAACAAACAGAGGTTGGCTATAACAAACAAACAGAGGTTGGCTATAACAAAGAGACAGAAGTTGGCTATATCAAAGAGAAAGAAGTTGTCTATAACAAACAAACAGAGGTTGGCTATAACAAACAGACAGAAGTTTGCTATAAAAAAACAGATAGAAGTTGTCTATAACAAACAAACAGAGGTTGGCTATAACAAAGAGACAGAAGTTGGCTATATCAAAGAGAAAGAAGTTGTCTATAACAAACAAACAGAGGTTGTCTATAACAAACAAACAGAGGTTGGCTATAACAAAGAGACAGAAGTTGGCTATATCAAAGAGAAAGAAGTTGTCTATAACAAACAAACAGAGGTTGGCTATAACAAACAAACAGAAGTTGGCTATAACAAAGAGACAAAAGTTGGCTATATCAAAGAGAAAGAAGTTGTCTATAACAAACAAACAGAGGTTGGCTATAATAAACAAACAGAGGTTGGCTATAACAAAGAGACAGAAGTTGGCTATATCAAAGAGAAAGAAGTTGTCTATAACAAACAAACAGAGGTTGTCTATAACAAACAAACAGAGGTTGTCTATAACAAAGAGACAGAAGTTGGCTATATCAAAGAGAAAGAAGTTGTCTATAACAAACAAACAGAGGTTGGCTATAACAAACAGACAGAAGTTGGCTATAACAAAGAGACAGAAGTTGGCTATATCAAAGAGAAAGAAGTTTGCTATAACAAACATACAGAGGTTGGCTATAACAAACAAACAGAGGTTGGCTATAACAAAGAGACAGAAGTTGGCTATATCAAAGAGAAAGAAGTTTGCTATAACAAACATACAGAGGTTGGCTATAACAAACATACAGAAGTTGGCTATAACAAAGAGACAGAAGTTGGCTATATCAAAGAGAAAAAAGTTGTCTATAACAAACAAACAGAGGTTGGCTATAACAAACAGACAGAAGTTGGCTATAACAAAGAGACAGAAGTTGGCTATATCAAAGAGAAAGAAGTTGTCTATAACAAACAAACAGAGGTTGGCTATAACAAACAAACAGAGGTTGGCTATAACAAAGAGACAGAAGTTGGCTATATCAAAGAGAAAGAAGTTGTCTATAACAAACAAACAGAGGTTGTCTATAACAAACAAACAGAGGTTGTCTATAACAAAGAGACAGAAGTTGGCTATAACAAAGAGACAGAAGTTGGCTATATCAAAGAGAAAGAAGTTTGCTATAACAAAGAGACAGAAGTTGGCTATATCAAAGAGAAAGAAGTTGGCTATAACAAAGAGACAGAAGTTGGCTATATCAAAGAGAAAGAAGTTGTCTATAACAAACAAACAGAGGTTGTCTATAACAAACAAACAGAGGTTGTCTATAACAAACAAACAGAGGTTGTCTATAACAAAGAGACAGAAGTTGGCTATAACAAAGAGACAGAAGTTGGCTATATCAAAGAGAAAGAAGTTTGCTATAACAAACATACAGAACTTTGTTATAATAAACAGTCAGAGGTTGGCTATAACAAAGAGACAGAACTTGGCTAACAGACAGAAGTTGAATCCAAATTAATCATATGCGATTTTATTCAAACGAATTAAATTAAATTAATCAAAATGTTGGAAATATTTTAACCGCCGCGCGTCGATAAGAACGAGCGGTATTATACATTTGCAGTAGTTACAAAATACGTTGCTGCGAAAAGTTTTAAGTAATAAAAATATTAATTTTTAATTACGCAATAGATTCTTGAGAATATTTATTTTATTA
Source organism: Prosapia bicincta (assembly GCA_036971475.1). Lineage (NCBI taxonomy): Eukaryota > Metazoa > Arthropoda > Insecta > Hemiptera > Cercopidae > Prosapia > Prosapia bicincta. The sequence continues at coordinate 238,638,395 of JBAIZL010000001.1, forward strand.
ACAATCAGTTTTATTATTACAGAAAATGTTCTGTTTAAGGTCTCTGCTGAAGGAACACTGAATAATGTTTTTCTATCAATAGAACCATATATACAGTACAATATTTAAAAACACAATTTAAGACCCCAGGAGAGAACACGTAATAGACCCTGTCCATTCGAACTGTGTTTATTGTTGTCAATAACGACAACGAAAGGTGCGTACACAGGAATCTTGCGAAGACCTGTACAGGATCAAGTTTAGACAGATGCTGAGGGTAAGCTATGACGTCAGAACATTGTGACAGGAGAAAAATGTGTACAACAAGGCATACACGGGTCTTTTTAAAACATTGGACTACATAAATGAGTTTACCTCTGAGCTAAACATAGGTGTCGCTTAGTTTCTAGGTGCCTGGAGATCCTTTAAAACTTTATCTATTAAACCTGATTTCCATCACACTTTTCTAGGCTTTGATAGAAAATATGGCAAAATGATAGAAATATGTTGTGCTATTATTTTCATGCGTTCAAAATTAGCGCCATGTCATTTTTATTTTTTATAATTTTAATTTTTTTTCATGCTACAGAAATTTTTAATCCTAATCTATATTACAATCTTACCATTTGATTTCTTTGAACTAACCTAATCCATATTGAAAAGAGATCTTAAACAAGACATATATTTCCAGTTTCTAGGTATTTTTGTACTGATTTTTAAAATTGTTCGCATCTGACTTAATACACTTTGTGTTTCTTCTCACTGTAACTCCAGACTAACCGGTTAGTAGTAGTTTCGCATCTTTTTTCAAATAAACGACATCTGTTAGGCTTGACTAAGGGTTCAGAAGTGTGTAGTAGATGGTGGCAGCCTTCTACAGCGTTTGATGTTCGATGTCTTCTTTGATGGCACGACCACAAGAAGAATATTAGGGTTCTCCAAGTATTATTGGTCCACGAAATATTAAAAGAGTCCAAGTGAACACTGAAGAGAATAAGAAGTCGAAATTATCACCATGACATTTAGGGTCAAAATGGAAAACCCTTTCTTGATAGGAAAAACCCAAAACCTTGAATGTTATTAGCGAATAGTTTACGGATTGTTGACCTGGGGTGAGAAATAGAGTCTGGTTTGTAACCTTTTTTCGTTTATCAAATTTACCACTTACCCTCTGCTATTGTTTCCTCATGTACGCATATTCCGCCGTACGCATTTTTCGTGGCATGTTTCTCGTTGTCAGTAACAGGGCAATGCAAACTACAATCTTTAGTAAGGCTACAATTTCTCTTTAACTCTCTTCCTACCGTATAGCCTACACTTCCCTTTAGAATCTATCTCAGATATGCTAACCTGTACAATTAATTTAGCCACAATTATTTCCTATATTTTTGAAAAGGGCAGTTTTATTTCCCTAATTTGTTAATCTAATGCTCAAATTAATGTTTCATATCTTTTTGTTCAAAGTCTGTCCATTTAATTTTTAATTCCCCGTTTGAGTGAATACTCTTTCCCTTCTAATACCTAAATAAATAATTAAAATAGTGATTGTTGTAAAAATTATTAAAAGGGTCAGTTCTTGTTTGAAATGGATAAATTGCATCTATATTTTATTTACATTTATAAAATATGCCAGTATTTAAACTCTCTGGAACCTGGCCTATAACTAACAATAGGCCGTGTGTTACCTTCATCCTATTCCAGTTAGATTGGTCTCACGAGCCCATCGATACTTATTTCGGGGTAGAAGCAGACAGCATCCTCCACCCCGGTTGAGTCCACGAGTATTTCAGTAAAGCCAACAACTCATGCGATCCAAAACCTACAGTAGGCTGTATATCCAATACCAGGGTACATCGCCTCCTCTCCTTATCCCTACTAAACCCCCCTGTATCCTTCCTACTGTGGGGTGTGACGGGTAAGCATCTCTCTATAACTCCGAGAGTAGGTTCACTGCGTGTACGCTACCCTGCCATTATCTCACCATATCCCCTATTAGGAGGCTTTGATTCTACCCTAATATTTCAGTATAGTCAGTAGACTGACCGCTTTAAAGTGAAAAGATGTATCTGAAACTTTTGCTAAACGTACTTTAAATCCTTCGCTACTAGTTTCTATTTAACAGTCATGGCCTCAATACTAAAAGTGCAGGGTTCCAACTCCAAAGCTTTGATACTTTTTTATGTTTACTAATATTTTCAGGCTAAACATCGCGCTTAGTGTCCATTTTGAAAAGCTCCTCTCTTTCTTTAATCTGGCCACAGTGTAATAAAAAGCAAGGTATATTTGGCGAGCTATATGAATATGTATAATATATATATATGTGTGTGTTTATATATATATATATATATATATATATATATATATATATATATAACTTTGCTACACTAGTTTCTTGTTTTCCCTCATCACTTACACTATAATGTATTTAAACAATAATCTTACTTTGTATATATACGAGTCGATTTCTAGGACTAAATAATGCTCGAAAATGAGGATAATTAGTCCTCGAAAACCGACTCGTATATACAAAGCAAGTTTCTTCTTTAATTAAGTACGTTATAGTATAAGCGATATATATATATATATATATATATATATATATATATATATATATATATGTGTGTGTGTGTGTGTGTGTGTGGCCTTGGGTTAGTTCTCGTCTTAAAAATATTACAGCTATTTCACCTCTCATTTTCCTTGAAACCAAATCTCTGTATTTTCGAAAAACCACAGTGTATACTAGTATCTTTTCTGAAGGCTTGATTAGTTTTTTTTACTTTGTTGGCACAGAGTAAACAAAGGTTTAATTATCTGAAGAAAGATTCATGTAACAGATTCTCCATATGCTTTCACGACCTGCAGTTCTCTTCATTCACGCCTATTTTTACTAAACATCACTATTTTTACGTGACGTCATGCTCTCGAAGGAACAAATACAGGTATGTTTCCTTTTTTACAGGAAAACAGGAGATTTCATTAAACAAATTACTCATACCTTTTGGCACTAGAAACAGACCACATTATGTTCTCCTGGTAACCACACAAACACGACGTCAGGTGAGGAAATAAAAACACAGGTTTTCAGCAGCAAGACTTGGTTTATTGAAATCAATAATTTGTCTAGTAATCATATAATTAGAATAAAAGAAACATCAACAGCATTTCGTTGGTTCCGGTGACGGTTCAACTTAAACCCTTTATTTTTTACAAAAATAAAGATTTCAACTTAAAACACCACCAAAACAAAGAAATCATTCATCTTTTGTACAACTATATTATAATACACAGCTCAACTCTCTTTTTACATAGTTCTTTCATTTATTACCTAAATTGCGCAGGAAATAAAAAAATTCTTTGAACACATGCATTCAGTTTTATATATATATATTTATATATTCTTTTATATATATAATAAAAAATTCCTACATTTACATTTGGAGCAAAAAATTATCAAATCTGATCACTGAGAGATGGGGAATACTACTCCAGCGTAAATCGTATACATGGCTTTTGGTCACAAAGAGCAAGTAAAGTCTTATTCATTCACCGAGCGCACAAGTCACATAATACTAAAGTACATGCTTTCGGTATAAGTATTTCTTTTAAAATTTAGAATCTCATTAACTCTTTAGAGTATACTAATTATTAGAAAGGAAAAAAGGGACAAATAAATTGAAGCATAGTTTCATATGGTATGCCATTGTTAAAAGTGAAGGGAGAAATGCGAGATAGGGTGAACGAAAACATTGTATTTATATTTTTCAATATATATATACATTTATTTATTTAACTCTTATTATTCCTTTTTCTAAACACGAGCACATTGTAGATAAAAAGTAAAGGTGATGCTACGAAAGGCAGAAAGTACATAATGACATATAAAGTGAACAAATTATAAAATCTTCTGACTGAAAGATGCTGTACATTTCTAAATGTAAACATGAATTGAGTTAAAAATAAAGTAACAGATAGATATCGCACAAAGAAAAAGAAAATCAAGGTGAAAGATAGTGAAAAAATTAAGGCGTTTCAAACAGAACAATAGGTGTCTAAAAAAAGCAGAGAACTTATAGATTTGGACGAACACTCCCTGAATGTAACTAACAAGTAATCTTGAGAGGCCTACAGGTTGTACTAAAGTTTAGGTCAGTCGAAGAAAGATGAACAAGTAAACACGACAAAGTAAAACGTTTAAGTGGGCAATACGCTCGACAGACGAGAAGCTAAAACTGACAGTAAAAAAGAAACTGGGACTAATCGAGTTTATAACTTATCGAATTTTTACATAGACCCCATACATTGTAAATGTTTTAATAATTTCGCATATCCTTAATAACAAACATGAATAGATGTGGCTAATTAGAAAGTCAAACGAACACTAAAGATTATAAAACCCCCGTCAAATAATGTAGCTTACCACCGACAAAGATGTGTAGATACATAGTACAAAGTTGTAGATACAAATTTAATTATGAATCGGAAGTAGAGAAGACAAGAAGAGAAAGCTACCTTGTACTCTACGCGAAATATTCTTCTTAAGTCTAAAACAGAATAACCAAATCTTTACGTAGGTCGTTCTTAATCAAGGCGGGATGGAATTTACACCACCATCATTGGTCGACAGATTTACGTTCATAGCTTAAAATGAAACTTTATTGTTACTCAGATTGCGACCCGTTGTTACAAAATAATAATAGTTAAAAAAGAGAGAAAATGGGAAGGGATAAAAAGTGGTGAGAATAGAGAAGGAAAGCACAGAATGTAGGAATAATGATAAACAAACCCTAAGCATGAAAACAGATAAAGGACAGTGCAAAAATGGAAACAACGTAATTTGTATTATAAAAAAAACATAGACAAGTATAAATAGAAGCAGGAAAGGTCTGATATGAGTAATATTACCTTATAAATACCCAGTTTAATGAAAACGTGGAAAATTTCTTAATTTTTTTTTAAATTAACGACTAAAAATGTAGAATCAAGCCCAAAAACCCAGCATTTTCGAAGCATGTACTTTTAGTATTACGTCACAATCTTTTCAGAGCGTTCAATAAAAAACACAATGGAAAATATATTTTTTAAATCACAAAAATTTTGCTTTATAATTTATACCTAATTTAAAATATTGCACAAATACGTTTAGAAAAGTTAGAAAAAATTATCAAAGTTACTTAAACACTACGAATCAAAATCACGATATTTTCCACTGTTGTTTTTAAAAAACGATTTGAAAATAGTGAAACAATCAATATTGGTTAAATCAAATTTGTACATTCGTGTAGTCTATATGTTTTAAATTATATCACACAACAATATTTATAAATCAATGTATACACATATATATATTTATACTTAGAACAAGTTTATATACAGTAATTTTTATTGCGATCAACTTTATTACGAGGTTTGTCAAAATTCTAAAACTAAATCATACTTAAAATTAATGTTACAACGAGTCAAAGATTAACAGAACAGTAAAAAAACATAGAGTAAAAAATTTTAAACATTTTTTATGTAACTCGTTTAGTGAATAGAGCTAAAGTTTTAATGCTTACAAAACAAAATTTAATTCTTACAAACTACATTGGTTTAGTTCAAGTAGGATGTACATTTTTAAATACATTATATCACACCATAATTCGTAGCCAATAATGTTTCTCCCAGAAATTATTTGCAAAAAAACTGGCATAGCGCCAACGATATTTGTTAAAGGAATCAACAAGACGGGACAGCTGTCCACGGATCCATCATGGCCGCCCGGGGAAGCATCGCGGTTTTAGCAACACCTAACCTCAACGCCACCGAATATTGTTGCATTGACATATTTATTTCCTATTTTAAACAAGAAGGCAGTAAATTCGGCTTAGTTTTACAAGCCAGCACGTCTCTAGGTGATTCCGTGCGGCTAGCTTTTATCATTAGTATGCCTTTAAAATAAACAGACAAACTAAGCCCAGAATAACTTCGAACCGAGGCGTAAACAGAGCGAGGACTCTGGCATCCTTCTCCTGTTTAATTATTAGAATCGATCAAATTGGTAATTTTTACATTTTTTGTTTTGTAAGAGCTCCCGGGCAGAAAACGTCTGTATACACAAATATACCATAACACAGGGGTTTCCAAGATTTTTTACTCAAGGGCCCAGGAAATGCAATATTTCAGGGCAGAAAGTCTAATCGACGTTTTTTCTAATCAAGAGCTCAGTGGTGGTTTTTGAAATTTTCTTGCTTATTTTTTTACTTGTTTACAGCTAGCTTTACACTTACAGAGAAAAAAAGAGACAAGTGAGAGACGAGTGCTGTAATCATGTTTAATAGTAAAAAATGCTTAAAAGGAAATATATTATCAAATAAAAATTTTGTTCGGTATGCTAGCTATCCGCGGGCTGGACAAAATCTGTTCCTTTATCCGTATAGGTTGGAGACCCCAGGCCATAGGCTATTAAAACATTTACAGGCTCTTGTCAAACTATAAGCTTGAAGTGAATCCCTGAGGATGGCTATTTACAACGGACGAAACCCGTCATTATATTTGTTGGCCACGTTTATTTATATACTTTAGGTGTAAATTTTTACTTACACTATTAGTTTTAATAATTTCTTATAATAGAGGCATTTTAAACTGAATTTTTAAAAGTTTATTTGTATTAAATTAGGTTTAGTTATAGATTCTTATACCTAAGAACTTGAAAATCAAAACAAGTGAATGAAAGTGTATGTGTACATAAGGGGCTAAACTATCAAATTGTAGACTTAAACGCCGGATTTTAGTTTGTAGAAGCCTTTAAGCACAAGAGAGTCGGGGTCCACTTAAGGGATGCAAACTCGCATATTAACCTTTGACTATATAGCCCATATATATATATATATATATATATATATATATATATATATATATATATATATATATATTTAAACTACTTTGTTTATTGAATATTTATTTTATCACAAAATAAAATTTTTTATATCATAATCATCAATTTGTTATTATAATACAATCAATTATAAATAATATAATACTGTAATTATAAAATAAAAACGTAAATTAAAATTATATTAATTTAATATTTAGAATATAAAATATATCAGTAATTTTTTTGCTTTTGTGTTAGAAATTGTTAATGATGTAATCGATATCAATGCTAAGAACTGAAATCGCAATCCAATTGGTATGATAATAAAGGGACTGGGGCCCCCTGTCCAGTGCCCCAAGTGTCTTGTAAAATCATCACTATAAAATAGCATAACCTCCAAAGGGTGAAGCTATGATGAAATACAGGAAGGTTTAGAAAATTTTTATGTAGCTAGAAACAAGCTAGGAGACTAGCGTTCACTTGGAGAGGTTCAAAAGTTTCAACTGGATCCAGATCGTATCTGGTTAGAGAACTCTTGTTAACTCCGTATTGCATATTCCGGTTTCGAAAAGCACCAAACCCGGTCGATTACGGACAAAGAGGGACATTATATCGTATCAATAGCCGGATAATATAGACTACTGAATTTATTGTAATATTTTGTAAAACAATCAGACAAGCTGAACGCATGACATAAAATCTAACGTCCCGCGTTAAAAGCTCCCATAGTGCTTCGCGACAAGATTCTTTAATTATACAAAACTGTAGAGTTATGAAGACTGTCGGAGACATTTACGCCGGTGCAGGAGTCGCGTCTTGAAATAGAGAAGATTCGAGTGGGGGTGAAGATTTATTCGATATCGCAAGCCATAATGATGATTTAGTGAAGACAAGCCGTGTCTTCTTGAAGGACGGACTTTTGACGTGAACCCTATATTTATGTCCTCAACGACACTTCAAAGAACAGTCACTAATTAATGACAACTATAACTGCCGTCAGCTGTATCATGGGTTCCGAGCCATTGCATTGTTCACAGGCTGAGACATTGGCGAACAGGAAAAAAAGAATTCGCGCTCAAAACATTTGTAATTCAGCGTTACGTATAATGTTAAAAGTTAGCTACAGAATATGCGGAAATTAAATGAAAGTACTTTATCATTCAAATATAAAAGTTTTTTTTAGATTTTTTAATATTAAAAAATTGTTTTACTGTAGCATTTCAATTTAAATTTAACAGATCATATAAACGGCAAAATATTATAAACAATAATGTTGCTGACATACGTTTGAGGTATATCTTAAAGTTCATTGGCTACTCATTCATCATTGAATGTTTCCGAGAGAAACGTTTAAGTTGCCCATGTGAGGCGTTGTCTAGGTACTTATTCTATAACTCGCGAGTTTAATTATAATAGACCCTGGATATAATTAAAAATTCGAAATATTGAGAATAATTCTCTGAATCGTTAATAAGTTTGGAATAGGCCTATAACTTATTTAACAGAAAAAATATTTTTATAGAAATTAGTAGCCTATGACCACTTTATATAGTTTTACAAATCAAGGTTTAAATTTTATATTGGGATTTTATATTAAATCTTAAAATAATTTATATATATATATATATATATATATATATATATATATATCCCTATATATATATATCCTAAATATAGGTATAACAATTGTTTGGAAATCAATGCTCGGATCGTATTATCATAGGCATACAAGAAATCAATTACTATAAAAATGTGCTATAGCTCAGGCAATTCAAATTTTTACATATATTTGTTTAGGATATTAAATTTTGTAATAAATAAACGATTTTATGTTGTTTTAGAAATCAGTGCTAAAATTTTATATTGTTTATTTTAGAAATTTGTGTGCCCATTTTATATAGTTTTACGAATCAGTCTAAATTTTATTTATGCCTGTTCTTGGAAATATTTTAAATTTCTAATTTTAATTTTTTTTGAAAATACAAGTAATTATAATTTAATGTAGCATTAGTAATCAAAGATCTGCTTAAACTATACGGCCCTATTCATTAACTTGCAAATTTGTGAGATTTTATATAGTTTTACGAAAAAATGTTTAAATTTTTCTTATGGCTATTTTTGGGAACATTTGTTTCAACTTTAATTTTTTTGAAAATAATTCTAACTTCTTTTTGTAGATAATAATATTTAAATTATACAAGATTTATTTTGAACATTTGTGAGTCCATTTTATAATATTTTACGAGTCAATGTCTAAATTTACTTTTATGCCTATTTTTGGAAACGTTTGTCTAAATTTTAATTTATTAGAAAATAATTAGACTATACAATTGTGTCGTTTTGGGAAATCAATGCCTATATCATTTCGCAAATTAATACTTTATATTTTGGAAATTAGTAGATGAAGTGTGTAGTTTAGTGCACAGGTTTAAAGAAATTTCGCAATTGTAAAATACCTTTCAATATTCTAAATTGAACAGAAAGAGTAACGACAGCCTTGTTTTGAAAATGAAGTAAAAAGTACTTTAGAATTATTATACGCGTCTTTGGAACCAGATTGCTTGTTTCAAAAACGCTTATCGTCGCAGCCAATTAGACGTATTGCCTCGTTCGGACAAACTGCAACTGATGGAAGGCCAAGGTGTCGGGCGTAGACATACTGCGCTATCTAGCGATGTTATGTACGACTAAAAATATCAGCCGTGTGACAATCGACGCTTTTGTTTCGATATTTATGAACATTGTCGAGCCGTGTACAAACCCGTTTGGTCCATTACTAAAAGGGGATCTTGTAATTCCCAGTAATTAGCGTCCGGCGTGATTGACTCTCGTCGATTCTCTTCAAGGCGAAAGGTTTTTTTCCATCTGTTGTCCGACTAAGGCGAGTAGTGGGGCTAGGTGACAACATGGACGACGTCTGCTCGTTTTGGATTGATCAGAAATCCGTGACGTCACGGCGGGCGTGATGGCGTCGAAGGAATCAAGTCGGCAGTAGATTTCCCGTGACTTTGATAAAATGATTGTCAAGTGGAAAGTACAAGACTTGTCTACTGTAAATCACCGGGCTTAGCTCTGAGGATAAGAGAGACAGTCCTCGTCATTAGAGGGAACCGGTTGAAGCGCGCTGTGTGGGCTATGACAAGTTACCAGTCCGCTCCGCCAGGCGAATATTCTGTTAGTGTGCTTCAAAAACCGCAAACACAAACATTTTCGCTTTTAAAATATAAAAACATTTTCAACGATCTTGATAATAATAATTCGATCCTTAACAGTACAACTGTAATAAATGTTGGGCCTAAATAAAGTCTGTTGTAAGACGGGAAGTTACTTCCTTCTTCCAGATGTGCAGTATAACAAATATAGGCATCTCGATAAACTTGTCACTCATAAATACAAATTGTTTAAAATTTTCTTTTTATTATTGCTAATTTATCTATTAATAAATTAAATAGCGAAGTTGTCGGAATGCGACCATGGGAGTACTTGCGATTAGTTTCATTAATTTGTAAACAGAGTTCGCTACAGCGTATCGTGTTCCTGGGTCAACACAACCGGTACAATTTGTTCCTTTTTGTAATAAAATAATTTTATTTCTAAAACACAAATTTCTACTGAGATCGATAAAAAGAATACTAATTTTTATCCGGGAATTATTTGACCCTTTAGATTGACAATATTTTCCTATTTAAATTGTGAGATTTTAACGATAAGCTGGGAAATTAAAAACATATATTTTTGTCTAAAAACACTTGAACATATGTTATAAGTAAGGAAGGGCGTTTCGGGAGTTTTTGTCCCATCGTTAACTCAGACCGTCATCGTCACACATCTCCCGAAACCTCCTCAATAATAAAAAAACGTAAGTGCTACTATAGACAAGTGTGACAAACTTATACACGTTTTTAGTGAAAAGCTAGTAGCTCAAGTAAAGATGGATTCAAATCCATATAGGCTATATAATTTCGTAAGCCGAATATTGATAGAAAAAGTATGGAAGCTTGGAAGATCGTACAGAGCTGGGAGATGGCTCAAATTAAAGGTATTGACACGAAGGAGGGAAGAAAATATACTTTTATCTGAATTTACATTTATAGGATTTTGGGGAACTTATTAAAGTTACCAAAAATCTCCGTAAGAAATCCATTGTAATGAAAAACAGCTGAGTACAAATATTTTAACAGTATTAGAGGTTAACTAGAAATATGAACTTTGGATCAGGTTTAGTTAATAAAGAACGTCTTATCGTGCTAAATACGTTTCGTAAGTGTATTAAATTAGAAATAATCACTGGTTCTGGAAAAGGAAACACATATTTTTACCAATAATTAAATTAATACCAACAGCCCCTAACATGTCATTTCCAACGAAAAGGAACCAATTTGGTTTAAGACTTACATTTTCAATAAGTATAAGTAAGTCCAATCGACCGAACCTGTTTTTACACATGATCAACTTTATCTTGCACTAAGTCGAATAAAATCTCAAAATGGATTAAATATACATATTGATAATACGATTTGTCAAACAAAAATCTAATTGAAAACACATTCACAAAAATATAGTTTATGTGGAAACTTTATATAAAAAATTTAAATTTTAATAATTTGTAATAACAAAATCAAATTAATTAACAAAAGTGTACAATTCGTTTCAGTATGAATAGGGGAATTTGCCCTTACAAGCCCCTAGTAATATATAATTTTGTATTTAAATAGCTTTGTATTTTGTGCATGAATTATCTACTTGAAGGCTATTTTGGGTCAAGAAAATCAGCTCTTGTAGTGTTGCATCCACTAGAACCTTAACATATAAGTCAAACATACTTTACATTGAAAGACGAAACGAAAGTTAAAGGTAAACCTTGAAATGTGTGAAACTCTCTGCACAAACATATGTTAAACAATTGTTTAAAACAACTTAAACTCTAAACAAAATGGGCTCGTTTAACGTGCTCCCAAACACACAAACTTGTACATCAGACATAAAACATATAGACTACAATCCTCTTGGGTTGGTATACATAATAACTTAGCCTAAAACTCGATGCAAAATGACTTTTAAATATTAGCGTATACTTATTGTACATAGTAACAATTTGTTTTTAAAAATAATGACTATAATAATTTGCCTTTCGACAAATTTACAAACATTGAATTAGATTGTGGAAGATTATAAGATATTGATTAGAGATGAATGCTTAACGTACAGGGAGGTTTAATGCACTAGTTCTGATTCATTTTATTACTTAACTATTCTAACGAGGGACTTAATAAAAAAATTACATACCACTTTACTAAGAATTACCAAAACGGTCACCTAATATTAGCATCAACAACAACAAAAATTTAATGACATTTCTTGTGTAACAAACACTTTAATGTATACGTATATGGTAGACTTGAGTTGTATATAGGCCCTATATTCCTAGTCAAGGATATAGAATCTCATCAAGAATAAATCGAATTTCGGTTAGAAAATGTCGAAACTCGCTATTAGTATACGTTGTAGACCCTAGGTTTTAAAAAATAAATAGAATTGCTTAGCAACGACGGTGACAAACTATATCTATTTTGTCACTGAGTTCCAACATTAAATAAACATTAAAATAAATATTCCTACAATATTACTGATTAAATATCACGTAAGTATTATTATGATGAGTATACATGTGTTTTGAGGATGGCTTTAGAGCCGAGACCCGCTACGGTATACTTCAGACCAGACCTTGACCATAGAGATCCAAAAATTGCTAAACTGTCCATCACTACGCCTAACGCTATCAGCCATGGTGGCCATTGGATATGGTAGCATCACAATGCTGTGTCTGCCGACACATTTCATTTGTACAAGGAATGACACAACAATCTAATATACACACAAATATACAAAAAAATGAAAGAAAATGTTCAAACATTAGTTGATTCTCTTGGACTATACATATTTACTAGATAACTGTTTAGCCAGTTCAGTGTATTTAAGGAACTTTGAATGGGGGCTTTCCTCAAAGCTGTTCTGCGGAGTCGGGCTTTTCGACGAAGACGCGGATGCTACGTTGCCGTTGCTGCTCTTCCCGGAACTAGCCACGTTCGAAGAGGAACTACTGCTGCCTGCTTGCGACTTCAGCGAGACCGGGTCTGGTATGACGCCGTCTTTGACGAAATGCATTTTACTCAAGTGATGTCTATAGGCGCCTTTAGAGATGAACGGTGTATCACAAAATGCGCATTTCATGATGGAATCTGCGGTGACGACGGCGTCGTTGCAAGCCCAGCTGAAAGCAAGAATTGCACCCGGAGTGGTCGATGATTGAGGAGTTTGTGATAACGAAGAGCCGGCGGATGAATGGCTTCCTTGGATACCGGAAGTGGAACTAGACCTTCCTCCGGAAGTATGATGGTGGGTTTCAGTCTTATCACAAAGTTTCTGCAAAGCCGCCAACGGATGGCTTGTGCCTTTACCTCCTGACGTCGTCGCTGGCGCCTCGACGGATGTTCCTCCTCCGCCGCCGCCCGACAAACTGTCAAACATGGATGACAAAGCTCCTAGACTCCCGCTGGATTTCTTCTCAGCCGTACTCCTTGGAGTGCCCGAACGGTCACTGCTAGCCGGGCTACTGGTACTGTTTCGGCACGGACTGTTGGGAACTGCATCGCTTGACGCTGGTCTCACTGGTGTCGGTTGTCTTGGGCTTAATACAGGACTAGCAACGCTGTTGTGGCTCCTCCTATCGTCCTCTCTGTCTTCTACTGCGTTTGTCGGAGACGACGTCGGTTCATCCTTCACGCAACGTTGGTTGACTCCTTCGCTGCGATAGCTTCTTCTGTCGTCGTCGTCTTCTCCATTTTCCATTTCTTCTTTCTTTATGACAATTTCATTACGTATACTGCTCTCTAAAGGTATTTCACTATCGTCTACTTCTCGCTTTATGTGTAGCTCTTCGTCGTGAGAATCATCGTGAGTTGACATTTTTAAAGACGGAGGGGTCTGAATTCGTTTTTCTGGGGTCGTTCTTGGAGTGGAAGTCATTAGTCTATCGGAAACATCGTATTTCCTATCTGGGGTTAACGATTCGGGTCTACCCCTTTCCGACATTGAGCTGGATTCACTCCCGCTTCTTTCCCTTCGGCCGTAGTGATGTTGACTGTGGTGATGATGAGGATAACTTCTAAGGAGGTTCATTGTATGAGGGTCTACTAAAGGTTTCGTATAATCCACGCTTTCGTCTATGCCTAGCCTCTTCAGAATGCTCGACCCTATGGGCGCTTGTCCGGGCCCGCTGACTCCGCCATACCCACTGGCACCGTGCCTAACGCGAGAGTCGAAGCTTTTCTCAATTAACTTCTCTATTGCGTTTAAGACAGAAGGCGATGAACTCTTACCGTCAGACTTTGTCCCGTCCTTGGGACTTGTTGGAACTGATAGATCGGTGGCGGATGTGGGAGAGCGTTGTTGAGAAGGTTCCTCTCTTTTGATTTTCCTACTTTCTCGTAGAGCTTGAGTAATGTTGGTATGCGGATCCGGTGGGAGGATATTGCTTGATAACAGAGCGTTCTTCAACAGGTTCCTTTGGTCGCTGCCAATATGACCTCCACCAATGCACATCCTAATGTGATCCACAAACACAGACATTTCTATCTTCTCTCCGCACTTCTCACAGGTGATCCTCCCAGCAGAATGTAGTTCCCGCCCATGTTTGCCACCCATTAGCATAATGCTCTCTCCATTTTTCAACTCATTCTGTGCCCTTTCCAGTTCTAGTAATTTCCTTACCGGCAAGGACTTTTTTCTTTTCTCCCTGGTTTGCCGTCTTCGGCCGCCGCTCTCTGTGATTGACCTCATTATGTGTTCTTTGTAGTGGGAATTCTTCACCATATGGTTGCTAAGTTCTTTAAGAGAACTGAAGGCTTGATCACAGACTTTACACGTGAGTACAGCGCTCACATGACTACTTGCTCCTCCACTGCTAGCACTGTTCATGCCACCTCCACCCCCGGCCGTAGCGCTTCCCGCACCTCCGCCGTTCCCGGACTTATCATCCGCCGATTTCCAAGATATGATTTGTTCCTGAGAAATGATATTCGTATAGTGCTGTGTTTGTTGCATATGATTTGTCATTTCTGCCAGTGATCTGAAACTTTGGCCGCACCACATGCACTTCAGAATCTGTCTCGTCTGCTCTGCGCCTTTTCCTAACCAAACGTCCTGTCCACGGACTAACTTCCTCGGGAGAGGCATTGTTTCTTTAATTAATAAATTGAGATCAGCTGGTGACGGTTTGTTGCCAGAAGACGGAGGACCAGACAGGTTGTTATGGTTTCCGGAAGACGTAGGGTGTTGTGGAGGTTGAGGAATTGAGGGGGGAGGGGGTTGTATGTTAGGAACCGGGACGTTGACTCCACAGTGTTTCGCCTCTTTCATGTGGGTTGTCATGGCAGCCAGACTAGGAAAACTCTGTTTACACCAAACACACTTGAGGACATCCTTGGCTTGCTCCGCTCCTTTGTTAAGCCAATGAGACTGCCACGCGCTGTGCCTTCCGCTGGAACTGCCGCTATTCGACAGAGGGCGGTAATCATCCGCGCCAAACTTACTGAGTTCGCTCATTTTTTCCAACGCTTTCGTGGCGTCCGTAGGGCTTGGAGATATCCCAAAAGCAGCTTTTTCTTTCACTTTGCCATTCCACAAAGCGCTCTCACAACCGGAATGATTACTGAGGTTATTTTTGGGAGATAAACTATTGGCTGCGGCAACCGCTGCGGCAAAGTAAGGAAAGTGCGAAGCGACTACGGGCGACGTCCACGGAGAAACGACCGGCTTAAAGTCGCTGTTCACTTTGGGCGCTTTCCGAGGCTGAGGACTTGGAGACAATGACGCCGAAGGCGATTCATCCTGTCCTCTCTTTCGGCTAGACACCGATAAATCCAGTGGGCTGTTTATAGTTTCGGAAGGCGCTGGTGAAATTTTACTAAGATTCAACACGGGTCCATCAGAAACAATTTTCTTTGTACTGAAATCCAGAACAGCAGCGTCCGTCTCGACAGGCGAGTGAAGCCCCGGGGAACGTGGCGACGTT
This sequence comes from Prosapia bicincta, assembly GCA_036971475.1. NCBI lineage: Eukaryota > Metazoa > Arthropoda > Insecta > Hemiptera > Cercopidae > Prosapia > Prosapia bicincta. The sequence continues at coordinate 238,654,300 of JBAIZL010000001.1, forward strand.
AAACAGGCGTTAGCTAGAAGCATAGGCGGAGATGAAGAAGAAGACACCAAAGGCGAAACAGAGCCCTGAGGTGAGGTCATGGCAAGCCTGTGTAGCGGCTGCGGTGTCGTAAGGAACGCTGATTGCGGCAGAAGCGTGACCGGGCTGGCCGGAGCCATCGGGAGTCCCCTCTCTGATCCCGTAGAATCTCTCGAAGGACACCTAGGCGGTATGGAAGACCCTCTCGAATCTCTGGACGGACTAATGGGGTCCCTGTCAAACAAACAACAAAAAAACAGCGATTAAATAATGCCTACAATGTTTACAAACAGAAGTTATTAACATCAGCCATGGCCTGACGACATTCCGACATAATAAATAGCACGCCGTTGACGGTGCTGACGGTCGCCGACGTAAACTAATTGCACTGACTAGTCAAACGGCCATTAGCCAAGACTGACGTGAGCCATAAATTGTTTGACGGAAGCTAAGAACCACCGCTCATGAGTTCGCATACTTACGAAGACGTCGACCCGCTCGACATCATCTGTTACTCATCTCGATAAAGTAGCACAATTGTATTAAAGATAAAACAAAATCACTAAGTTTAGAAATTATTTATTAAAAAATTAGAATATTTTAAGAAAATGTGAGTGATAAACAATTTCTCACGCCCTCCCCTTTCACCTTTGACCTTTCATTCTCTCCGGTTTTATTCCAACCCTCGTTTTTTGCCGGTTGAACGGGGAATGTTATGGAAAAATGTTTGCTTGTGTTGATTTATGGTAATGGCAGCACACCGGTGTTAAATATTGCTGTCGCCGTCGCTTGAGACGCCATGCTGCCTCCAGCGCGAGGGGGAGTGCTAAACGCGCCTGAAACATCTTCAATAATTCTCGAGAACTGCTAACTACTGTATCGGGGCGCCTCGTATAATATTCTGCTAACTTGTTTTTGCTTTGTCAATAATAAATTTACTGTCAAGTGACAACTAAATATGATATAATTCATTGCACGGGGGAGGTAGATCGATCTCAATTCATCATTATGAAGGGTGTGTTTACCATTAATTATTTGTTCTTTGGTCGTTTTGTTGGATGGATGTGCACGGAAATGTACTTCGAATTGACAGAACGTAGTAGCAAAGTTACGGATGTAAATGGCCATTAAATACTAAACATGCACAGTTAATGTAAACAGGAGATTACAAAACCTTGATATTAATTTTATAAAAAATAATTACTGACAATTAAATATGCTTTATTTTCTAATGGCGGTTATTTATAAAGGTCTAAACGAGAGAGCCAACAGCATTATACAAGAAAATCTACAGATTTGCGTTCTCATACCTACTTTCTAGGAGCGGGCATTAAATTTGTGACCGAATTCACTCAGCAGATGACCCTAAAGTCATTTGAAAAATGAGAATTTACTACAAATAAAGCAATGTCTTTCAAAGAAAATATATTTCGGGACTTAGACGCAGACGGTTCTCTTGTTTTTCGTATAATGCTTTCAGGAGCCGCCCATGGAAAATAGGACTTGAAAGCCACTTCTTCAGTGTATTCGTGTAGCTTTGAGGTGTTTGGTGAACATTTAGATAAGGGTGACAGATGCAGACTTCTTTACAGAAGAGATATAGAAGCTTGGACTGGAAACATGTTCAAACTATTTTGTATTAGGGACAAAACTAAGAGAAAGCAAGAGACTTACTAGAAAGTAAAATATCTCTTTAAACACACTCAAGTTTCCCTTACGAAGAAAATGGGAGTAAACGTTTATTTTGTGGATGTAAAAGTTTTGAATTACAAACATTTGAGAATGGTGGAATAAAGGAAGGATGTGCCATGAAAACGAGACATTTCAAAGATGGACATAAAAAAGGATTTAATCAATCTCGAAGGGATAGCTCTAAATACGTTGTACTTATAAAGGAACCTGACAGAAAACACTAGATTTTCTAAAGAGAAACATATCTCTTCCAGGAAATGGAAGTGATACAAAAGCAATTTTCTGTGTGTTAGTAAGAGTTTTCGATAGAAATCTGAGAAGAGTGATATAAAGAACCCATACTACTCAAAGCCTAAACTGAAGGACTAAAAAACTTCAATGCCTAAGCAGAAGAAGAGGTTTAATTTATCGTAGATTCAGATGCTCTTAAGTTCTTGTATTTTATTTTAAAATTGTCAAATCTTTTTCTTCTATTTTATTTTTAAAATTACAACAAATGAAAAGTTAAGGAGAAGCGTCAATAATTTTATATATAAAATAGATATTTAAAATTTTATCTAAATTTAATTCGAAATTAAACTTACCTCAGAAGCAGTTCCGAATCAGTTTCTACAGGAGCTTGAGACTGGGGAGATCCTGGCTGGGATGCAGACGTTCCTACAGAGTCGCCTTCCTCGTCTTCTGAAGGAGTCGTTTCATCCCCTGTTCCTTCTGGAGGAGGTTCACCTTCGCCACCTTCCCCTGAAACAGACGAAAACATTTTAAAATTCCAATTGAACCGACATTTCAACTTTACTTAAATTTGACAGCATTTCAACAGCACTTAAATCTTACGACTTGTAATTTAAATATTTTTAATTGATTTTTGTATAGTATTTCTTAATAGTCTTTGCTTTTTTTAAAAGCCACAGCTTTTACTGCACATTAGGTTGTTCAAGTCTTCGCACAATTATAAAACTGATTGGTTACAATAACACAAAGAGCCATTACTGGAGCTTTTGTATAAATTGTATTTTTCTATGAACTACCTACAAGATTATACAGCTTGCTAACTGTACTCAGAATGATAGACCCGGAGAACAGTCCCACATTACACAAGATTTAAGCCAATGCAGACACGGCAACGAGATAAGGTTGAGCCCTTGAAGGCACAGATTAAACACAGCAAGTCGATACTAGCATGCAACAGATCGAATCTACGCCAAGTTCATAACTAAAACGTTTGACTTTAAAGTATTAAAAGAAGACTTTAAAAGTAAAACAAAAAATCAAATGAGTGTTTAACTCCACTTTGTCTGGAAGTCCATACTTCACTCAGGAACCAAGACACTCAACTCTATGACGCTGTAAAATCGTTATTCGTTATACAACCTATAGGTATTAAATATATATTGAAGACGATGGAATTGTTTCAAGTTAGCAATTGAATCCGTAATTGTGAGACTGTATGCATTATTGATTATAGAAGAAAACGTCACTTGATTTTACTGCAGAGAAAACAGACTACATTATTGGATTACAATCTAAACGAGGCTGGTAGAGCAAAGAGGAAGAAGGTAGAAAAACAAAAGAAGTTGGAGGAAAATATAAGGTTACAAGAGGGAAATTAACGATTAAAAGCAGTAATAATGGTCAACACAAAACTGTAAACATGTTTTAAAAATAGAAAAAAATGTTGTATTAAGAAATCCATACATTTTTTTTTTTAAGATAACGACTAATTTATAATAAAAGTTGAAACATGGACCAACAAAAACGTAAAGAGCAACAACGGAGGTGCACAGATCTCTGGAATACGACATTATGGTAGCGCCAAAGCTCTTCGCTGTTCCGAAATAGTTAATTTCTTGAACCCAAAGTGTACAAACCGCTCAATCAAGTAACAAGTGAGCAAAAAAAACAAATCCTTCATTTCAATAATTCTAAACCGTTTTGAAAGCAAAGAGCTACCCTTAAACTAATGTGTTCTGAAATAATTTCTAACAGCCTTTTGCAAAGCAAACAAAAAAGGCTCAGAAATTCTCAATTTCCGTTAAAACAAAGGCGGTAATGAAAGAATAAATAGTTAAGCGCCAGGTAGATAAGGGGGCAAAATAGAGATGGATGAAACGCTGGCCAAAAGCAATTAATACCCAAACAGGGGTCAGAGTCGAGGCAGATTTAATGGTGAAAAATCAGCACTTGGAAATGCGCTTCTTTAAAAGTAAAAAGAAAATCTTTTGTCTTCTTATTTCTCCGTTTAGACGCATCCCCCCCCCCTTTGCTAGAGACATTCATTACTACGACATCCAAGATGTGGACATTTTTACGTGCACGGATAGGTTTTGATTCTAACATAATACATACAGTAATAGATTTGATTCTAACTTATAAATACACACAAAAAGTACCCAACCAGAACAGATTTGAAATCGAACAAAAGCGAAATACCACTTATATGGAAACTAAAACAGTGGTTGTAGTTTCATAGTAAAATGAAGGTTGTTACGATTTCAGAAGATTTCTGACAAAATTACCTTCTTTCTTCAAGAGAAGCTAATCTTATTATAAGGCATGGTTTATTATGTTTTATTTTTGTAATTAGTCGCAGGTCTAAGGGGCTTTTTCGCTTAAACGTTACCCTATGTTGTAAAAAGGAAGACAAGGGAAACATATGAACAAGAACTCAGCGAAGGGAGGACTATGACGATTTGGTTATGGGCAGCGGGTGAGGTCGCTAACCTAAAGTAGCCGTACTCTCTATCGGGGCAGATCGTTTCTGCCCGTTAGCTTCGTAAAGAATTTATATAAGGGTGAGAGAGTGGGTGTGTATTGAATATAAACCTGGAGGAAACATTCCTGGGTCAGATTCTGTAATAGTCTGTACTTCAAGCGAGTATAACTAGATGCACAAAAATTTTCAACACTTTTCGATTGAGCACGAGAAGAGATACGGCATCATAACGGAATAAAAAAAACAATAACATAACTAAGTAACGAAGAGATGCATAACGTAATGAAAGAAAACAATAAAATAACTAGTAAAGAAGAGATACATAACGTAATAAAAAAAACAATAACATAACTAAGTAACGAAGAGATGCATAACGTAATGAAAGAAAACAATAAAATAACCGAGTAAAGAAGAGATACATAACGTAATAAAAAAACAATAACATAACTAAGTAACGAAGAGATGCATAACGTAATGAAAGAAAACAATAACATAACCGAGTAACGAAGAGATACATAACTCAATAAAAGAAAAAAAAATAACATAACTGAGTAAAAATGAGGTACATAACTTAATAAAAGAAAACAATAATATAACTGAGTAACGAAGAAATACTTAACTTAATAAAAGACCACAATAACATAACAAAGTAACGAAGAGATACATAACTCAATAAAAGAAAAAATAACATAACTGAGTAAAAAAGAGGTACATAACTTAATAAAAGAACACAATAACATAACAGAGTAAAGAAGAGATGCATAACTTAACAAAAGAAAACAATAACATAACCGAGTAAAGAAAAGGTACATAGCTTAATAAAAGAAAACAATAACACAACCGAATAGCGAGTTACCTCTTTAATCTCTGTTAAGGTTTGCTTCGGGTAAGCGACCCTGCCCACTCAATGTCATTACCCCTATCACAGTACCAGAGGATGATTGTGCCCCCTTTCCTGCCCTCTCCTTAACCCTAGCTAATCTCTTCTTCGTACATCAGGCGTACACCTCCCTTTATGCGCCGGTAGAGAGTAGGTCTATTTCCTGTACAATAATTGAATACGTAATGCCATAGTTCGCCCTATATCCTCAACGAGACGGGTTTTATGTCCCTACCCTTGTCCTAAATGATACAATCCTTCATCCTATGTATACACTCGTCTCCTGTTCTTCGTGTAATAGTCATACCGACCGATCGACTTAAAACTCATAATAGTCCGATAGTGAAACTAAACATACGTAAATAAGTTGGCTTAGCGAATGAATTAGTCTAAAACTAAAATTTACTTATAAAATAACTGTAAGGTGTTCTTTAGAGTTAAAGGACAAAGGTTATGTCCTCTAAGGCAAGCAGCAGGTTAAAGCTATTAACAGTAGATAAAGATATGGGAAGCTTACGGGAAAAGGCAGATGGGACAAGACAAAGCCCTTTATACTAAGAGTTTGGAAAAGAATCACACCTTTGTCGTATTACTGAACTTAAACACAGCTTCTGAAAAGTGTCAAAAAGCACAAATTTTGACAACCAAATGTGCTTAGAGTAAATGTAATGTTCAAGAGATCAAACCAAAATAAACACATTACAAATTTCCGTTTAGCAAATTTCACGTTTCTAGCTAATAATGACAAGCACAACCTATGAAGGACATTTCTCTCGTCGTCCGATATAAAACCACCTCCCGCTTCATACGAGCTCTGTTAATTTACTCCATCGATTGATCGTCAAACACATTACCGATAGAGTTTAGTACGGCTAATTTAAGGCGATCCTAAATCCGCAGATAAACGCAGGAAGGACCAAGATGCAACTATTTATGTTGAAGGAGATTGCCGGAGGAGATAGTGTCGTCTACCGCGCTAAATCTTAACAAAGATGTCTGCCAAGGATAAGAAACAAAGGACGGACTTAAGGTATTTCGTCCATCGGTTCTATTAAGGATTTCGTTTTGGGATAAGACAGAAAGTTCCGAGTGTAAGCACAGGAATCTGGTTTCTGGTTAGGGTTTGGATCACGTTTGGATCGTAAATTGTACACTCTTGACTAGTTCATTTGTTTTCATCCTCTTCAAGGAGAGATTTTACTTTTTTTTTGTTTGTGTGCGTTAAATTTATTGCCGCCTGAAGAGTCGGTCCGTCCGTCATTCCCCTGATAGGTCAAGGGAATTCGCGTCATAAGTCATACTTTCTTAAGCGACACTGTGCTGGATTATCGTGTGATTACGTGTAGGACTCGTGGACCCGTCGATAAATCTTGTGTCATATTGCCTGTCCACTTTCTCGTCAGTAAATCTTACCCGTGTAATTGATATTCCGGACATTTCCAGTAGGGCGCAGCACCGATCAATCACGCAGATTTTTGTTTTATTTCAAAACGTAATTTAGACGATTATGCGTGTTGCGCCGTACATGTGCAATTTATCTGTTACGCGCTGCGGCTCCCTGCTACACGCGCGTAGCTTCCTTACGGACTCGTACCAAACCGCGTCTTACTGTCTATGGACACGCAATAAAAAAATTGACAAGCAACATTTCCAACAGTAGGAAATGTAGGCCTACGCAACTATTTAGTTTTAATACTCTGGCATTAGTTAAGTAAATGTAGTTCTTCTTAGATCTAAGGCGATTGGGCAGTACCGTCTATGAAGAATAAAGGATTATATACATATGCAGGATTAAGGTAGAGACAGGATGTAAAGAAGATATTATAGCCATTTGCGCAGGATAGCGAACCAGGAGTAGACATACACTCTATTCTGTCATAAAGAGGTGTCCACTCATTTAGAGAAGGTTAAGTAAGGACATAGTGATCCTTTGGTACTACATTACACAGTGTGGGCACTGTCATTAATCCGATGTAGCCTTACCCTCCGCCTGGAATGAAGGGATGTGTCTACTTGCTACCATAGTAAAGGGGTCCAATCCGTTCCTTGGGATGAAGAGGTATCTACCCATTACTAAGGGTGAATAGAGGTGTCTACCTTAAATGTGTGTGCTTTTTATTAGCCCCCAAGTCAACCCAGTCTGTGAAATAAATACTTAAGTTATTAATAAAGGGTTGAAGGGTAGTTCTGAACACATTAACGTCCTTGAATACAGTATAGCCCAGGTAAGACGGATCTACCCACTAGCTTAAAGTATGTATATTTTACTTTTTATTTATTTATTTTCAAAAACTAAGTAATGCTACTGTTTTCAGAACAAATATTAATTATAATAGGCTAAACTTTGGAAATTAAAACCAAATAACTAAGTACTAATGGCTAAAACTAAATTACTAAAAATGTAAGGTTTATGCACTAAAAACCCGGTTATTTTAAGTAATAATTACAAACTAAAATCTTAAAATAAACTAATATAAATATTTAAAAGAATAACCTGAAGAATTTAAATTAAACTAATAACAGAGTTTAAAAAATTAATATTAACTTTTATCATACAGTGTATATATATATTTAGGTATCGTAACCAACGTCAACTGTAGTAGCATTTATCCTTCAACACCACATTTGCACTCGTTAGAAGATCACACCGTTGTTGAATCTTGGTCAGCTTATCACATTTAAGCAGTCCATTATTGACTGTGATGATGACTCCAGAACTGCCATAGCGGTGAATCCTCTTGTTGCATCAACCATCCATGTGGTAACAAAGAGAGTCCGATGCAAAGATAAATAACCACCACCTCTCTTCGAATCAAACGAATGAAATACCTTCTTAGACGGAATCCTAAATTTCCTTCAGCATGGTTTGATTCTCAGTTCGCCATTCTGCATTCCTAGCGCACAATAGTGCACGCTTTACATACAAAACCAGATGATATAAAAGGAGTCGTTATTAAGTCTCATTATAAATACGTCGATAAATAATCCTTTGTAAGTTGACACAAATAATTTAACGCCCTCTAGCGTATTGCATTTGCAACTCGAAGCAATATGAACTTACCAGAACCTGGTATCACTTCCTCGGTCAACTATTTAATTGCAAATATCGGCTGTGTTGTGAAGTGACATCAGAAGTGACGTCTCGCACCTCAGCGCTTCCTGCCAAACATCATACTTGTCACCACTTCCTCGGCCATAATAATAATAAGATAAAACAATGAGACCGTGAAACAAGACGAAGACGGAAAAACAAAAGGGTTGGCGGGGTGTCGGGAAGGGGGGCTTCAGCCATTTTCCGTCTTGAGAGAACGGCTTTATCTGCAAATGAAATCAGAAAGGCATCATTTTGAAGACTTTTGAAAACAATGACGTAATCAAAAACGTTCTTTGACGATACTTGCCCTTCTAATTTATCACTTGAAGTCATCACCCGCCAAAAACCCGCCCTTATTGTCCTCGTGCCAAAACTTCCCCAATCAAATCCTGATTGACATAAAGCCAAAATAATAACAACCCTTTCCGTTCACTCGGAGCGTATAATTGTTTCCATTAATAATGCTGGAAGACAAGTTAATTATATTTCAGGATTTTTACTCAAAACCATATGACGTGTTCAAATCACTTAGTTTTTACATAATATAAATGTTTAAGAAATATTCACGGAAGATTTTATTTTATTAAAAATATAAAATCCACTGAAATGAATTTTTAAATTTGTTGATATATAGTGTTGTTTAGTTATTCACAGAAATGGACAGACTACTGACAAATATAAACTTACCTAATTCTATATAGACGCCCTTATATATGCCCGCGAGCTCTCAACATTTATGCATCAATGTATTCCCGTAATACTCCTTCAAAGCGTATTTATTATCGCCTTATCTTCGAGTGTTATTTTCCTTTTAGATGACTTTCCTTGCACACACAAGATGGTGATTGTATGACACACGGTTAGGACTTCAGTAATGCAGATTTATTATTAAATCCAAAAGATACAATGGAAGAGGTCTTGACTTGCATCCACGTAGGGACGTTTTATACTAAAGTGAAAAAGTGCAAACACGTCACTTATATCCCTCGATTTCTCGGTGCTCCAATAAATAAAAATTATAAATATCAAGCAAGTAGTTTTGCTATTCTAGGGAGTTTTAATCTTGGCTGTAATTACATGTCTAAATTAGTTGTGTATTATTTTGTACTGTTCGCCTGATTATATATTTTGTATTGCTAAACACAAGGCGTCAAATTCATTATATTTTTCCAGTTCTCTCTAATTAGAAAGATGGTTTCATGTGGAAGATAATTTTATGATCTTCCCATCTTAATACCTAATATTCGAAATCTTGTTGCTGTTCATGACAAGCTGGTTGTTAATTTTTATTACACTTTTGCTTCTTCTATTACATACTCTTAGATCACATCACTTCTAACTTTCAAAAAATGGTACCGAGGAAGCACAACTGCAGCATTCCTAGCGGCAAAAATACGAGACTGAAGAAGTCGTATGACGAAAACGTTTCCTCCAAGTGTAAGTTAACAATTTAACAACCTTTAGTTAACAAAAAGTCTTAGTAATAGCAAGTAATAGCAAAAGTGTAATAAGTACCTAACTTTCATTCCGATGAATTCTTCAAAGTGCTAATACAATTTACAAGTCAAAATTAGCAATAAAAGTGGTATAAAATGTTTTTAAAACTTTCTTAGGAAAACAACCCTTTTATAAGAATAGTTTGAAGGAAGATAATAGATAAGCTTGCCGGCTCTAATTCCGAACTCGCGTCGACAAAATGTCGTCAAGATCTGATCCTACGTCACCCGCTCCTCCATCTTGTTCGGACTGAGCTGAAATTGTGGAAAAACCCCAGGGAGGAATCGACCAATAGCGATTCAGGAGTTCCTCCTTGATGTCTCATCCGTAAAACATCAGAAGGAAACAAACAAACCAAAGAATAGTATTTGCTCAAGCATGCATTTTGCAAGGCGCAGAAGAAGAAGCAAAAGAACGGCCTTCTAATTGCACTGATTTATGCACCCATTGTCTGAATGCAGGTCGTGTATTTTCCTTGCGACAAGTGTGCACGCCCCCTTCCCCTCTACTGTACAAGTGACCATGAGGCCATGTGGGGTACCCCGCTCCCCATCACAGCCACTGCTCTTTAGATCTCATTTCTTTTGTTAGCCAGGTCGTGACTGGCGACGATATCATACGGAATCATTCGATACGACCGCCCGTTTTTTACCGTTTCAGCAAACCGGTCAGGCGGCAGGCTCCTCCTTCGATACTAGCTCTTATACTTTTTCTGCAAATCGATGAGTATAGCAAAGCCTAATCTAAATTATATTCTTGGAACGGACCTCATATCCACGTGATGGGCCATAGACAATGTTCATTTACATACATGTGTCACAAGCAGAAACCGTTCTTTTGCCGGGAGTTTTAAGTTCACATCTTTCTTAAGGAATGTTCTTGAATGCAATTAATTAGCAAGTAACACGGCTTCTTGTCTTGTTTAAGAAGTAACTGTTTGCAATTAAAAGCACGCAAGATCGGCAACATTTCTATGTAGGTCTATTTATTATTTATTTTTAATTAGTAGATAAATGTGAAAAAATACAAAGAATGTTTACAATTTATCTATGTACTTAGCAATGTACATAAAAAAGGTGTACTTGCATGATAAAAGTATTTATGGCATCTTTACAAGTTTACAAGTTAATTAAAAAATAAATAAAACGTTTATGTGATGTAACAGGGCAGTCAATCTGCTGAAGGACAGTAAATCTGCTGAAGAAACCTCAAAAAATAAACTTTTATATTAATTTTTTATTCATTAAAATAGTTTATACTATGAAAAGCACGCACAAGCACACACATACAAAACACACACACACACAACCTCTCCCGCTTCCCCCGCTGGTATTTGCGTGCAAGTGTGTGTAAAAACCATCCTACCGGTGAAAACTATTATATAGGGCCTACTACACAAATAATTATTTCTCTTAAGATTTTTCGTTTTCAAAAATATTAATTTAACCATAAGCACATCTACCCTAGTAAAAACCCAATGTAAATCAGTATTAAGATTCCGACATATCTAACTGTTGATATGACCCTCTAAACGGACTTTTTTTTACCGACAAGTTCTAGACGGAAGTTAAACGCAAAACTATTGCGCGCTTAAGTCTCACGTAGGAGCCACCGAGAATGCTCCGACTTTGGCTTGTGACGTCACATAAGTACCATCAAAGACAATCTTTAAGCTGATAGCGTTATCTTTAGATCTGCTTATATAATACAAACATTTAATAAATGTATAAATGTGCAACAATAAACCAAGGAAACCTCTTATCTTTAGATTTGCTTACATAATACAAACATTTAATAAATGTATAAATGTGCAAAAATAAACCAAGGAAACCTCTTATCTTTAGATTTGCTTATATAATACAAACATTTAATAAATGTATAAATGTGCAACAATAAACCAAGGAAACCTCTTATCTTTAGATTTGCTTACATAATACAAACATTTAATAAATGTATAAATGTGCAAAAATAAACCAAGGAAACCTCTTATCTTTAGATTTGCTTACATAATACAAACATTTAATAAATGTATAAATGTGCAAAAATAAACCAAGGAAACCTCTTATCTTTAGATTTGCTTACATAATACAAACATTTAATAAATGTATAAACCTAAAACAATAAACCAAGGAAACCTCTTAACTTTAGATTTGCTTATATAATACAAACATTTAATAAATGTATAAACCTACAACAATAAACCAAGGAAACCTCTTATCTTTAGATCTGCATATATAATACAAACATTTAACAAATGTATAATGCCTAAGACGTCCTGTGAAAAATGTATAAGAAAAAAGTAAGGATAATAAACAAGTGATATTGCTTTTGCTACTCTGGTTTTACAGAAATGGAAAAGGCAAAAAAAATGATTCAAGGTCAAAGAAATAAAGCGTGTAATTGTTCTAATAAATCACACACTAGTAATTAAAGACAACTGAACGCATTATGAAATAACTCGAATGGGAGCAATTTGCGGATGAAATAAAAAGACAACGCAAAACAAGTAAACAAGCTGAAAGCACGGCGAACGCCAGGTACAAAAAATGGCAAGGAATTAAAGAGAAGCCGGAAAGAGAGAGAGTGCGGGAACTGGTTATTCGGCTTGTTCATTGAAGAGTCTTCGCTGCATTCACTAGTGCGAAATACACAATTCTAAATAGAACGCGAACGCAAATGTAACAAGGACGCACTAATTGAAATGGACAGAACTATCAAAAATACTCTTGTAAAAGGACATTTATGATCTACTGAAATGAATTAATTGTTTTAATGACAATTTTTATTAATTTATTATTTTACTTAATAGTTTTACAGTGATCAGCTCCATTACCCGTTATCGCCTACAAAGAATAGGAGACGATTGTTGGGATTAAATATTGGGACGGTTACTGGAGTGGTATTATGACATCACGTGGAGCTGAGTTACACCTACTCTGTTTAGAGGTTGTAAAGAGGTGCGAACTCGTTTCTCCTTGTAACAGATAAGGAAGGGCGGATGGAATTAGATGCTGGAATGATATTATGACATTACGTGCACCACAGTTACACCTACTCTCTTTAGAGGTTGTAAAGAGTTGCCAACTCGTTCCTCCTTATAACAGATAAGGAAGGGCGGATGGAATTAGATACTGGAGTGATATTATGGCATTACGTGCACCTCAGTTACACCTACTCTCTTTAGAGGTTGTAAAGAGTTGCGAACTCGTTTCTCCTTGTAACAGATAAGGAAGGGCGGATGGAATTAGATACTGGAGTGATATTATGGCATTACGTGCACCACAGTTACACCTACTCTCTTTAGAGGTTGTAAAGAGTTGCCAACTCGTTCCTCCTTATAACAGATAAGGAAGGGCGAATGGAATTAGATACTGGAGTGATATTATGGCATCACGTGCACCACAGTTACACCTACTCTCTTTAGAGGTTGTAAAGAGTTGCCAACTCGTTTCTCCTTATAACAGATAAGGAAGGGCGAATGGAATTAGATACTGGAGTGATATTATGGCATTACGTGCACCTCAGTTACACCTACTCTCTTTAGAGATTGCAAAGAGGTGCCAACTCGTTTCTCCTTGTAAGGGATAAGGAAGGGCGGATGGAATTAGATACTGGAGTAATATTATGGCATCACGTGCACCTCAGTTACACCTACTCTCTTTAGAGGTTGCAAAGAGGTGCCAACTCGTTTCTCCTTGTAAGGGATAAGGAAGGGCGGATGGAATTAGATACTGGAGTAATATTATGGCATCACGTGCACCTCAGTTACACCTACTCTCTTTAGAGGTTGCAAAGAGGTGCCAACTCGTTTCTCCTTGTAAGGGATAAGGAAGGGCGAATGGAATTAGATACTGGAGTGATATTATGGCATCACGTGCACCACAGTTACACCTACTCTCTTTAGAGGTTGTAAAGAGTTGCCAACTCGTTTCTCCTTATAACAGATAAGGAAGGGCGGATGGAATTAGATACTGGAGTAATATTATGGCATCACGTGCACCTCAGTTACACCTACTCTCTTTAGAGGTTGCAAAGAGGTGCCAACTCGTTTCTCCTTGTAAGGGATAAGGAAGGGCGGATGGAATTAGATACTGGAGTAATATTATGGCATCACGTGCACCTCAGTTACACCTACTCTCTTTAGAGGTTGTAAAGAGGTGCCAACTCGTTTCTCCTTGTAAGGGATAAGGAAGGGCGGATTTAATTCGATAAAACTAAGGAAAGAACATAATGATCCCGTGGTATTGGAAATAGGGGGAAATGATGGCCCTCTCAGGCAAGGGTGCTTTCTGAATTAGATGTCCTCCCATCCGGGCTAAGAGAGAAGTCTATCCAAACCTCCTGATGATACAACGGGGATGGATATAACATCAAAAAGACGCTAAAAGTTACTAATTCGATTTATATTTTAAAATATAACCACTTGGTACTGAATTTTATTGGAACAGAAACAACATTAACCTAAAACACAGATGACAACAAAGAAATGTTTTCTGTTCCTCACACTAAGATTTCTAATTTCACTGACTCGCATTCTACAGCGACATCGCCCGCTACTAAATTACTCACATCATCCAGGCGACTATCAAACTCCTTTATCGCAAGACAAAGCAATCCAACGTCTCCTGAAAAAACAAACTGAGATCCTGTCGGAAGGATTTATAGATACAGGAAGGTCCCGTCACGCGGTTATCTCCTAAGACAGGAAGCCAGGCTTCTGGTTTTGTCACGAATATTTGTTCCTCTCATTGTTGATAAATTTAATTTATTTAATCTCCAGATTACGCCGAGAGATGTCGCCTTTAAACAAATATTGTCTTTGTTTATGACCTAGGTTACCCCTATTTACGCTTTCAGCCGGGGTTTGTTGAATGCGGTAGGGTTTTTCTTATTTCTACGACTGTGAAAACGTGATTTTGGAAAAGAAATAACCATTTATTTTAATAAAAAATTATGTTCCCGCTGTTTTACATATATTATTAGAATAAATGTAATACATTATATATGAGAGACTTATATATAATTTTATACATAGGGCTTACATTATTATTAACTATTACAATAGAATAAAAATATTGAAAAAAATTAAAATCACAAAAATAATAAAAAATAAATAAAAATACAAGTTACCTAATATTAAACCCTTATGTACATTTCGATGAACATGTCATCATCAGAGGGTCTTATTACAAAATCATTCTAGAATTAAATTGATTACAAACTAAACTAGAGGTCAGAAATATTAAAATGAAAATTATATTTTCATTTATCACTGTTTCTTCTGCTCAACCTTCATGTGCATCCTGTAAATAAATAGTTTATAAGTAATGTTTAGGATACAAAATACAAGGCCGTGTGTTCAACCACTTATTTGAAAAATAAGTGTAATTTTGAACTTTTTGGGAAAATTGTAATAAATAATTATATAAAAAATGCTTAGATTACAAACCCATCAGATAGGTTACCCATAGCGTTGTAGAATATTTTACATGTTGAAGTGGCTCAACAACTTTGCCGACTTGACTTTGTGTTCAGTCTGTGTTAGCACGTTGTCTAATCCAATCAGCGATTAACAAAACAAAAAATAAATATTTAATTTTTCTTCTCTAAAATAACAGTTTGGGCTACGCCCGTTTCGAGATTGCCTATCTTACTTAAACACAAAATGTATATAGATCTATTTGGAGAATTAGATAACAAAGGGATAACGAAATCAAGTTTTAAACCAATATTTTATGAATTCTATTTTGGCCAATAAAGAGTTTATAAGTACATTTGTTTACAATATTAATTTAATTAGAGCAAAGTTAGTGAGAAAAATTCACAACGCTAAAAATTAAAACAGTTTACTCTAAATCTCACTACACTTTAGTTTATTAAAGCAGACTAGTTTTGACGACAGTGTCGTCTTCATCAGTACTTGGGTACTACTAGCCACTAGCAGACACGCTCCAATACACACTAGTCTGTTTTAATAAACTAGTGTGTAGTGAGATATAAAGTAAACTATTTTAATTTTTACCGATGTAACATTTGTTCAACTCTACGTTCAGGGCCTACATTAAACTTAAAAGTTTTACTATAACATTTTATTGAAATTTAACAATTCTAAGAAAGAATTCAATCAACAAATAAACCTTCCAAGACATTTAAAGTAAAAGAAAACGTGCCGAACTCATTTCGGGACGGCTTTATTGCTGTGCAACATTCAGAGAATCTAGCTCCAGGAAAATGCGATGTCCTGTACTTTATGGGGGAGTATTTACGGTAATACCACGTTGACAAAATGGCAACACAAACACGTGTTTCTATAGTAAAGTATCGCGTATACTAGACACTCCTCTATGACCCCAAAACGGGTAAGTCTACCAAGGAAGCATCATATCCTTAGTCTTTCTTTATCCCTCTTCCAACTCGGGGATGTAGCTGGCAGTAACCCTCGAGTTATATACACAGAACATCAAAACTATATCAGATATACTATGGTCTATGTCACAACACAAGAAGGGAATCTATATGTCCCTATTTTATCGCTACTTATTACATTTACATCCTTCATGAACTATAATCATTCGCGCGTAAACAAAAAATAAAATTTTAAAAGTAGCCTACAAGCGAAATATCTTGCACCCCTTGATACGTTCTGTTGGCTGGCGCAAACTGTTTCGTACTTTTGTGACTCAAACAAAGATTACAACCCTATTCTCCTCCCCACAGATTCTAATTTACTATGAAAATCTCGGTTTAATGAACGCTTGTTCAACATCATAAGATAGGATCTGCTGGAAGACCATTGTGAACTTGCCCAAGAAGATTGGTCAGCTTGGAGGCACAGCTTAGCACGGCACTTAATTGGCACTAGCCATCCTTCAGCAACCACCTCACGCGGTAGGGTCACTAACTAGTCAGGCCTGCTTCTGTGTTGCCGGTAAATTACGCACCTATTGTACACCGGCCAAAGGGCTCTCTTGGTTTTAATTGTATTAACATGATGTTTGGAGTTTCTTTATATCATGCCTGTAAAACTATGCATACGTTATCTCTCTCTCTCTCTCTTTCTCTCTCTCTCTCTCTCTCTCTCTCTCTCTCTATATATATATATATATATATATATATATATATATATATATATATATATATATATATATATAAATATCGCAGTATGTTTTCTTGTGTATTAATAAAGAGCAAAAGTCTAAATACAAATACAAGAATTATTAATTCAATTATAATACTTGTATTTGTATTTAGACTTTTGCTCTTTATATATATATATATATAAATATCGCAGTATGTTTTCTTGTGTATTAATAAAGAGCAAAAGTCTAAATACAAATACAAGAATTATTAATTCAATTATAATACTTGTATTTGTATTTAGACTTTTGCTCTTTATATATATATATATATAAATATCGCAGTATGTTTTCTTGTGTATTAATAAAGAGCAAAAGTCTAAATACAAATACAAGAATTATTAATTCAATTATAATACTTGTATTTGTATTTAGACTTTTGCTCTTTATATATATATATATATAATATGTTTTCTTGTTTAATAATTTAAAACAACATAGGTTATTCAAATACAAGAATATTTATTAATTTATATTCAAAGCTTTTTTTTAGTAAACAGTACCAACATCATCAGGAATGAAAAATACAATGATGCAAGATATAGTCCTAATACGAGCGTACATATGTCAAATTAAAAATAGAATTGTTGCTAAATTTATACAAATTGCCAAATTTATTTTGTTGCTGTAACATTATAGACATTGAATATAGTATCAAATTTAGAATGTATTTGTATTTGTTCTTTTATTAATTTGTTATTATTATTGTATTTATATATTTCGAATGCTTCATACATATTCATTCATAATCCTTTATTAATTTCTTTTATAAGTTTCATATTTTCTATATTTGGAAATTGGTGCTTATTAATACAATGATTTGCAAAATTTGACTTATAGGCTATATTTCAGGATTTATATAAGCATTCAAATGTTCTTTATATCTTTCTTTTAAATTTTTCTTTGTTTGACCTATATAAGTTTTATTACAGTTTTCGCATTCTCTCTCTCTCTCTCTCTCTCTCTCTCTCTCTCTCTATATATATATATATATATATATATATATATATATATATATATATATATATATATATATGTATATGTGTGTGTGTGTGTGTGTGTGTGTGTGTGTGTGTGTGTGTGTGTGTGTGTGTGTGTGTGTGTGTGTGTGTGTGTGTGTGTGTGTGTGTGTGTGTATGTGTGTGTGTGTGTGTGTGTGTATGTGTGTGTGTGTGTGTGTGTGTGTGTGTGTGTGTGTGTGTGTGTGTGTGTGTGTGTGTGTGTGTGTGTGTGTGTGTGTGTGTGTGTGTGTGTGTGTGTGTGTGTGTGTGTGTGTGTGTGTGTGTGTGTGTGTGTGTGTGTGTGTGTGTGTGTGTGTGTGTGTGTGTGTGTGTGTGTGTGTGTGTGTGTGTGTGTGTGTGTGTGTGTGTGTGTGTGTGTGTGTGTGTGTGTGTGTGTGTGTGTGTGTGTGTGTGTGTGTGTGTGTGTGTGTGTGTGTGTGTGTGTGTGTGTGTGTGTGTGTGTGTGTGTGTGTGTGTGTGTGTGTGTGTGTGTGTGTGTGTGTGTGTGTGTGTGTGTGTGTGTGTGTGTGTGTGTGTGTGTGTGTGTGTGTGTGTGTGTGTGTGTGTGTGTGTGTGTGTGTGTGTGTGTGTGTGTGTGTGTGTGTGTATGTGTGTGTGTGTGTGTGTGTGTGTGTGTGTAATTCATAGCAACAATGTGTTTTAGGATCACGAACAAAATTAATTCTTACTCGTGAGAAATTTACTAGCGTTTCTCACTCCATTTTCAAGCGTACTGATTAGGTACGTTTTTGAGGAGATTTTAAAAATTGTTTAAAATTTCTATTATTTTTGCGTCTAATTACAATTTGTTAGTTTTACTATTCACTATAAAATTTGCGCCTTATTTTTTATACTAAATTATTTGTACTTAAAAAATGTTTATCAACATCTATCCACAAACATAGGCTCCCTACACATCTCTTCCCCTACCCTTAAATATCTAACAGGTTGGTTAAGGTCCGAGTTGATGAGACACATATGCCGGAACGATCGCCTTTATTTTAGACCAAAGTAAGTGTTAACACAGTTAACGGTTCACCAGTTAGCCTAATATAGTTAAAGTGTATGAGTCAGTAACACAGGGATTTCTAATTTCACGATGCATACTTTTATATTTCTAACAAGGTTTTACTTAATAAAACTACACACTAAATTTATGGCAAACAAATATTAATAAAAACATAAATAACACCTAAGTAAATATGAAAAGTGAGATTTATTTTGTACGGCATAAAAAAGTGCTCACTTAACAGTGGCAAGTTTTACAACTGCGTTTGAACGTTTACAGAATTGTCTTGAATTTAACGGTGAATTAACTACCACAGTTAATGCGTTTACATTCACGTATTCTATAAATTAAACTGCGTAGAAAAGAATGGTGACTAAATTTAACAAAATAACAACTGCTTAACGTAAGCAAACGTATTGTTTCGTGTAGAAAGATCCGTGCAATTGATATTTCCATAAAATTTTGAAGCAATAAATGAGGACAGTTCTACGCGTCAAGCAGGTGTGCAAAAACCGAACGTAACAATATTAGCAACTCAAGAACAGCCAGCGTAGAGTGAAACTAAAGAATACGTCAAACCGCGTCTGTTTGGGTAAACGTTCTGCGGCGCGTATACAAATTGAAATAACAAAGAACACTGTAAAGTTAGTAATGTAACGAAATACAGAAGCCAGCCAGTTCAGAGATACACCTGCATTGCAATAGTGAATTGCAGACCAAGACACGATTAGGCCACGCCCCTCGGCCAATAGGATTGCAAGTTTTATACAAGTTATGGATGTGTTACTTGCCAATGACATATGTATACAGTCGAGTTACGGCACGGAAGGTGTTTTTACAATATCTCATACAGAAAACAGATGTTACAGAATGTCTCATTAAGCGATCGATTGCTGGCGCCGCAACACTCGGTATTTGGGTAATTTCTTGGAAATTCAAAATTGTATTAATAGACAAGTTGGCTTCCATATTATAGTGGGATTTCTGTTGATTTAAACCGTAACGAGAAACGAAATCTCTTGTTTATCTTAAACAATGACAGGTTTGTGTGTTATGCTACTTAACTTAATAAATTTAATGATTTTGTCAGGAACATTGTACAGCTGTAACTGCAATAGGCATACGTTTGCTAACGCGACGTTACGAAGACGCTGACCTTGAAGTAGTTTATGACTTGGATCCAGTTGCCTGGCTAACTACTGTGATATTAGTGATGTCAAATTGAGCCCACGGTCTGTTGGGGGTCGTAAAAACAACGGTCGAATTGGGCCCAAGGTCAGTTTGGAGGTAGTGTTGAATTGGGCCCATACCTCTACAATCATGACCTACAAAATGGAATGCTCGCATCCACGTTAGCTTGAAATACATTCAAACATCTAAAATAGATGTGTTGGTTACGGTCAGATGGTGGTGAAACATCTATTTTAGACGATTGAAACATCTCTGGTTTATATCAATATGAATAATCGTGTAATAATATTTGATGTTATATGTGCACAAAATGATAAAACCCCCTGACCACAGCATTGCCAGGGGACCATTGGAACGTTTCACCATGTCACCGATATAGGGTTAACAAAAACGGACACGTAATGGAATGCTCGCTTAACCTGGCGAGCCCTGCGTTATTGTGTGGGATTATTCGTAAATTTAAATAATAATTAAAAGATGAAAGTACAGTATTTTTAATGAATTTTATATTGCTTAATGTTTTAGTAAAGTTTTATTTTGTTTATTTGCTTCCATTATGTTTTAGTTTTTAATTCTATCGTACATTAAAATAAAAACGAATGTCTGATCACTTAACAAAACTAATGTTGCCCGACTGACCAGGGGCCAAATTCAACCCCGACCCTTTGGTGGTTGACGGTAATCCGTCTAGGGATGTTTTGACCGAGGGCTCAGTTCCTGTGATACCTCGGTAAAACTACAGTTGTTTGTTGGTATGCTAAGTACATAGTTTGTTAAAATAGATACAAATACATTAATCGTTTTTACGCTATGTTAGTGTTTTTTTAAAATGTAATGAATCTTGAAGAAAAGGCACCATGAGAATGACGATTCATAGAGTCGAAACGTGTAGGACATAGTTGCAGTTGGCAACGCGTTGATTTATTGGATGAATATAAATATAAAAAATATTTAGTCTTAAATAAATCCATTTCTAATTTTTTTTTTCAATCAAATAAGTAGAGTAGGGCCTACGATTGAACTGCAAAATAGACAAAGTCGATATAATGGTTCACAGTTTTACCCCTTTCACCTCTTTTCCTTAAACATAATATTTTTTTTTACTTTTGGTTCTCCTTTCTCTAAGTATTATACTGTAGGTGCCTCATACCTTATTCTGCACTAGGTATATCATCAGGTGGTTTCTGTTCGTGGCTAATTTACCTCTGGAATCGCACTCCTTAAGTCGTTCTTCGCCTCCTCTTCCTGAAATGTTCTCTTGTGTTTGCTGAAGTTGTGTTATTTTATACTCATCCTCTCTCATTACGTCATGTGATCTTGCTATTGTAACTTTCTAATCTTTTACTCATTTCAAAGCCTTTTCCCTATCTCGTCCAAAGCCTGCATATTATCCCTAACAAAAAACCTTATATCTGATACAATATACCCTTCTTTGTTCTTCTTACAACGGTTGTAACGGTAAAGTACTTCTTTAAGACTCCGAGTGAAAGTAGGTGTAAATCAGGTAAGCGACCCTATACGAGTGATGCCATAATCGCTCCTATATGCAGGAGGGTGATCCTATCTTAATTCTATCGGCATTATTTGCTACACTTTCCCATTCTTCGTAGATGATAACAGTCGTACCGGCTGATCCCCTTAAAACTACAAAGAAAAACCTATCGATTCTTCTGGCAACATTTTTCTAACAGTTATTCATCTAGTGGTTACAAATACAAACAAAAAAACAATTGATTGGAATTAGAGTAAAAATTATAGACAAAATTATATTAGACTAAATTAATTACAACTACTATTGCGTCTCGAAACCATTCAACCAACGCGCAAGGAGGGGGAATGGATGAAAAGAATTTTTAAAAAAGTAGACCACAAACAAAGGTGTAACTTGCTATACACGAACGCAATCGGAATTCGTTTTAAAAATAAAATACCTGCCATTCCAGTACACGCATGTAGCGCACGCGCGCGCGCGCAATCATTAAGCGTATAGAAAGATCAGCGTTAAGTTATCGCAAGCAAGAACAATACTCTAGCTCTTAATTGGCAACTGAAATAAGCCGTGATTTTGTTCGGAGGCCACTAAATTCCATACATGGGACAGCGGAATGCGGCGAACGGCGATTTATTGAAATCGCTCGTCCCCAAGCCCAATTATTCTGTTACTTCCAACACGTTCAGAGCGTGCATATTTATGAAACTGTCCGCCATCTTTGTCTATTCTAATAAGACAACGTTTTAATTATGGGGGGGGGGACAAGTTTATGGGATCCATTAGCAAGACGTGGATGGAATCTTGTTATCGCACACGGCTTATCTGGGACACTACCCCTACGCGGCCAACTACCCTCTGTTCTAACCCTTGCAAATAAATTCACAATTATTGCTGCGGGGTGATTATGTAATACGGAGATGCCTTGCTGATAAAGTGTCTACATGTGCGACCGTCTGGGCTCATGGTAGATCTACAGCAACTCCACAAACACTCAACCATATAAATCAGGGCAAAATAGTTTTACATACAAAAACCAAGGCGATAGTAATGTATAGAAATACATTAATACTATTTATATAGACATTTTGAGAGTAGAATATTAAGTAATTATTGGGAAAACTCAGGGTTATTATTTACTGTAGGCTACAACTGAAAGAAAACAGTAAATGAGCAGAAAAGGACTTGTAAATGGATATTTATTAAGAGTATTATAATTTGTTGATTTTTATTATGTTTTATATATGTTTTGTATTTTATAAATAGTGGGTTAAATTTTGTAATTGTTTAATTAAAATTGAGCTCTTGAAAAGGAATTTCGGAAAGAAATTCGAAACGTTGAGTGTTTTAAAAATGCAAAATTTTTTTGTGACAGCCTATATAAAAAAAAAACATAACTTTATTTAACAGAATAATAATAGTAGCCTAACAACAACAATAATAATAATAATACAGTACATATATAATACGTACATATACTTATAGACCATCTGTAAATAACTTGTGCTGAACTATTCAAACCGTTCATTCATACAGACGTTTGGCTTTAAAAACATAAAAGCAATTGCCACAACCTCCCAGAGTATAGTCAGTATCATAGAACCATGTTAGACACACCACGTGTTTAGCAAGAACGAGAAACGCTGACTGGATCTATACCTAGGTCTGATTTATGTTATGATTCTTTAAATCTATTTGATTAGGGGAAAATATCATAAATTTTATTTGAGCGCTAAAGCACTCAACTAAAGTGAAACATAAGTTCTTAACTAAAGTTCTGCATACGACAGTCTCTCCCAACCGTGTCGCATAGTGACATGAAACCTGTATTAAACAAGACCTACAACTGTAGGTACAGGAATTAATCGTGTATACCTATTACCAGTACCTAACAGTAATTTTATTAAGCTGACGAATAATTTCATTTTTATTACTAACTATTGTCCCTTGGCGGCTTCGCTCGCACTCATTTTAAATTGTCACTTCATATGTTAATTTAACGAATTTAAAAATAACTAATAATTAATAATGATGATGGAATGGGAACACAAAGTTACAATAGCTTATGATTTGAACGAAAATATATGCATTTGTATACAGATAACTAAAGCAATCGTGTAGAATACTGGCATTTTTGAAATTTTTACCATTTAAAATCAACATTTTGCAAAATTTGTTCTTAGTGTGCGTCTCTGTTACAAACGGAATAGATGCCTGAAAATTTCACCCTCTACCTTTTATACTTATTTACTTACTAACGCCCATTCTTGGCAGTTAAACAATTTGGCGACGCGCTGACCAGTGGGCCTCCCTGAAGATGGAACTCTTGTAATCCTCGGCCCAGTCCAGGGCTGTGCAATCATTATGGTCTTCGGCATCCATATGTTCACCGCCACACAGCAGACACTGTGGGGTTGGTAGCACATGAATGCGGTGGAGGTGCGCAGCAGGTAATCATGACCGGTCTTCAATCTGAAAGCTGTAACGCTGACAGCTCGGGGCAAGTTTTGATCAATTGGTCCATCCCACACAAGACTTTTCCACCGTTTTCCTGCTGAGAGCTCCCTCAATCGATCGTGATTCCATTTTTTGGTGGACATCTTTATTAGGGACCTGGAGGAATGTAGTGAGCTTAGATGCTCGGGCTGGGGGTGGCTTGTTCCCGGCTTGGCTAGTTGATCAGCCTTTTCATTGCCAGGGATGTTTACATAGCTCGGGATACACTGGAAATTGAGTACCTACCCAGCATTTAGGTTTCTTCTACACTCTATGGTTCTACTACAGTCAGTCCGTGAGTTCCTAGAGAGGTTCAAGAAGGCGGTCTTAGAGTCAACCAGGAAAACTGCCTTACCCGGAGCAGTCAGGTAATCAAGTTCAAATGTTGCAGCATATATGGCAGCTACCTCACCGTCATAGTTGCTAACGTGGGCCCCGGCGTTGAAAATTCCTGAAAATGTATGCAGTAGTATGCAGCACCTGTTTCGCCTAATCCAGGCATAGATGATCCATCTGTGTAAATTTGAAGCCATTCTGGTGCAGGGTATTTTTCATTGATAGTTGGGAGGGCTGCTCTTCTAAGCTCCTGATCCGAAGATGCTTGCTTCGGCAAGTGGTGATCTGTCAGGAGGAGCTCTGACTCAGGGAGCTCCTGGAAGCAGTCTACCTTTTATAGTTTCGACTGTATGTTAATTCTCAGTCAGTCACTTAGGGCAGTGATCATTATAGGCCTATATATATATATATATATATATATATATATATATATATATATTTCAACTTAAATCAGGTGGAGAAAATAAATCAGTAATTTATGCGTCGTACATCAGATTATACCATCCTCTTGTTTATAACAATTCACAACCAACACGGACTAAAACACCCTCCGACATTGTCTCATTCGGACCAAATTCAACTCCGGTGAAAATAATTCAAGCACGTAGAATAAAAACTGCCTGAATGGCATTCCAGGTAAATTTCTTTACAAAATGGACGTAGGCGTTGCTGGCAACAGTCCAAGTGACACTGTCCACGCCGTATTACCCAGTGACATTCACTATAAGCCCATTTATTTATGATGCTGACTGTACTTGAAACCACTAGCTACTAACTATATATTGGAAGAAAGCAATTTTCACTTTCTGCTCGAGCTTTTACGGTTACGTGGTATATTTAACGTTGATGCTATAAGCTGTATTTATTGTAATGCCATAAACAAACTCTGGGGGGTCTTTTTTTCTCCGGCCTAACCTAGAAATAGGCCTAAGTAAGGAAGGCCCAGTATTCAAGTAGGCCGGTGAACTATAGAGATAATATAGCCTATATATTGAATAAATTACTAAAAATACATTTTAAAACCTTACAATTTGTTAGCCTACATATATATATATATAGGGTCTATATATATATATATATATATATATATATATATATATATATATATATATATATATATATATAAAGTTTGGAAAATCTACTCAATGCATACCCTTGAAATCTAATCAATTTACCTCAATTTCTTAATCTAACAATCACATGTAGATAATCAAAAAAGAATTTGTTTGTGTGTGTGTTTACAAGCTATATCCTAATCGTACCACCAAACATTATGCAACCAACATAATTTTACCCCATGGTTGCCTCTTAAAAATACAACAAGCCTACACCTCTTGGCCTATAAGCACACGAACGAAGAATAAAAAATATCTTACAAGAAAATCAATACATAACTTCAACAATGGATAAACTATATTACCGCTAAGCAAACCAACTTGAAACCCCTAAAATAAATAATTAGCTACTGCATGGCTACAACTATTCTACATACCTTTCCAAATACATAAGCTAACCAAAACCTTCCGTTAATAAATTTACTAAATAGCGTATTCCTTACACAAGAACCTCAATAAATAATTTAAATCCAACTTTACACACAAACAATATAAACTAAAATAGACAAACACACACACACACACACACTTTCCACACCAAAAGCTTTTAGTCCTTGCTCAATTTCTACATAATCCAAACAAAAATGTAATTTCATAAACGTTGGAAAGAACAAACGAAAATGCTCACAAACCAAAACATTCAAACTTTAATGAAGAAATAACACCCACAAAATAAAAATACACAAAATCGTGTAAACAAACCTTCAAAATTTTCACAAGCTAAATAAGAACAAAACACAAAATAATAATGTACTTTTAATAAATAATAAATTTATTAGGCCTACCAAATTTTAACTTACACATTTGTAGAATTACAAAATAAGGAAAAATGAACAAGAAAAGTGTAACTTGATGTAAAAAAAATATCATCTAGTCATTTAAGAATCACTAAATTAGATAAATAAACCCTATGCATCCTTTATTTAAAATCGATAAAATTACTATGTAGTCTACAATTGTAGGTTAGTTAAAATTTATATACAGTAAGCAAATTACATAAGACATTAGGATATAATAACATTTTCCTCTTATTTGTAGAGGAATATATTTATTCTGCACCCGGATTATATTTTTGATACCTCTGAGGATGGTTGCTTTGCAACCGAAATGTAGGTTACTTACGGTTAAAAAAAAACTATTGTGCTTAGAGAATGTTTCTGTGTTAATAAATTTATTTCTTGTTTTAAAATCAATAGCTTTAAATAATACTGAATTGAAGAAGTAAATACAGAAGTACCATAACCTACGAGGTGTGAAATTAGCTGTAGCATAATCATACTTTATTTAATTCAATGAAACACACAATATATCTGAATATAACCTATAGGTAATTGCATATGAAAATTATTTACACATAACCTCTAAACAACCTCTAAGTGACTATTTGTAAAATCAGCTGTTTAGCTTTCAGAATTCTTATAAATAATGCGTTTATTTGCGGACATTTGGCGGAAAAAGTCCATAAATATGCCACAATATTACACAGAGCTTTTTAAGAAGTTTACACTTTTAAAATTCAATTTGTTGATCAAACCTATTTTTATAATAAGATCAAATATTAAATTTTTAATACAAGGTTTAGTTCATTCAGAATTAAAATGTAATTTTACAATTTGAATTAGGCTATGAGGTGCATAGTGCAAACGTCCTTGCAGACAGACCTAAGCACACAAATGCGGCGGAGAACGAAGCGTTCGTGCAAGGCTAGTACAGTTGTATGCGTCATGTGACGCGTCTATTCTCACGGCAATGAATGAGTCGCAACAATATGAGCAGATAGGCGCTAGTTTAGATAACGGTCAAAGGCGCCCAACATCATTTATTCTTGCACTTAATAAACGAAATTCCCCGAACGGAGTCGAGTATGTGACGACCATTGTCGCGGAGTTATGAGGTGATCGTGAAGATCAAGGCGTCGGACAAACAAGCGTAACACTGATGTCACAGTCGCTACGCGCGTCGTCACGTTCAACACGCATGCGCCGCGGTAGTCCGTCTTCAGGCATTTTATGTTTAGAGAACGCATTGTTATGTTAACTATTTCATAATAAGTTTATCAAATAAAATGTTATAATATTATTGCCACAAACTACGAGAATTATAAATAAGGTCATGTGTCATTAAAACAAAGGCGCGCTTACTCGCATATGTACTAAAAGGAAATGCAGGGGAAAATGGACAAGAGAGAGAGAGAGAGAGAGAGAGAGAGAGAGAGAGAAGGAGGATAGAGTTGAGAAAGAGAGAGACACAGACAAACAGAACTAGGTAGAGAGGGGGAGGTGGAAAGAAAGACAGAGAATAAGATAACGCAGGAGAGGATAGAGAAGAAGAAAGAAATAATGTGGGGGAGATTGCAGGAAATGATAAGAGTTAGAAAGACACAAACATACACACGCGCTCGCACACACAGCAAAAAGAATAGAAAACGAAAGAGAGAAATAAAAACGCAGAAACAGACAAAGAAAATGCAGGAGAAGATGGAGAGAGTGCGGGAGAGGGTAGAGAAAGTGGGATACTGCAGAAGAGGATACAGAACGACAAACAGGACTAAAAAAAGAGAGAAAGACACATAGAAATAGATGAAGAAATTGGAGGAGGGGATAGAGAAGGAGGGGGAGAGAGTACGTTAGAGGATAGAGAAAGGAGAAGACTGCAGGAAAGGATACAGAAAGAAAGAGAGAGACACACAAAACAGAACTAGAAGAGAGGGACAGACGAAGAGAATGGATGAGAGGATAGAGAAGGAGGGAGAGAGAGTACGGGAGATACACACAAAACAGAACTAGAAGAGAGGGACAGAGAGAGAACGACACAGAAACCGACAGATAGAATGCAGGAGAGGAGAGAGACTTTGGATAGAAAGAATAGAGAAAGGGAGAGAAAGAACAGGTAAGGAATCTTTCTCGATAACAGGAAATGATACAGAAAGAAAAATACAGAAACAGACAAAGAGAATGCAGGAGTGGATCTAGAAGGAGAGAAAGTGCGGGAGAGGATGAGAAAGGGAGACAGCAAGAAAGAAAGAGAGACTCACATAGAGTAGGAATAGAGAGGGGGTAGGGGAGACAGCAAAATGTCTGTTAAAAATTACATTTCAACTGATTTGTATTTAATAGTTTAATTTCCTGCAACATTTCAAAACAAGTTCTAGGGCAATTACTAGTTTTTTTACTATATTATTTACTTAGTGAATTCAAATGCATTTTCAAATTTGCACGAAATTTAAGAGGAACAACGTTTGAAATAGATTTGTGCTATAGTGACTCCCCCATGCACATTAACGTCTACCGTATCATTGCAACGTGTAAAAGGTTGTCCGTGCGAGCGCGTGGGCGTAGCATTGTACGAGCTCCACGCTCGGATTTATCGACTATTGTATGCTTCTCACATCCATCTTACCGCTTCCTCAACGTGCTTCGACCAACGGCCGGTCATTTATAGCCGATCCTTTCCCAGATTCTTTTCAAATAATTAATGCATAACTGTAATTGAATTAGATTTTTCCAGTAAAGTTCAACGGGCCGTTGCGAAATGGCGGCTTTTTTAACGGCTCAAAAGGAGAGTTCGGTCACGCTTCTGAAATGGTTACGTTATTATGGGAACGAAAGGCGTGAATCGGTCACTACTCGCATTGGTTACAAGGTGAAAAGTGAAAAGTCCTTTCTCGAGCAAAATCGCAACTGCCTTCAAGATGCCGGCTGTAAATGCAGGCCTACATTGCGAATGTCCAAATGTTGTGAAGTGAATATGTATGTTACTTGTTCGTTCTGCACGAAATACGTTTTTCCATTTCCCACTTCTACAACAATTGTAACAAAAAGTAAGATTACAAAGAACTCGAGTTTACACTAAAAAATTCAATTAAGTGAACATCATTTGTATCAAAGGTAAAATTCCAAGTAAAGTCGATGATCAAATTGGCAAAGCTACAATTAACGAAACCAATTCCACAATACGATAACCAATAAATCCTACTTATTACTTAACCAATATTTTGTACTGTTTTCCTGAGGTCATTGTTAACTGTATTAATTAATGGCAATGACCTCAGGAACGATAAGTAGGCTATTAATTAATGGCAATTACCTCAGGAACGTCAAGTAGGCTATTAATTAATGGCAATGACCTCAGGAACGTTAAGTAGGCTATTAATTAATGGCAATGACCTCAGGAACGTTAAGTAGGCTATTAATTAATTGCCAAATCAGAATGACTTAAGCCTACTACTTGATTACTGTCTTGTATTGTGTCTTTTGGTTTGTCTTTAGTTACATAATTTAAAAAATTTTAAAAAAAATTCTTAGGTAAAGGGGCATGGTTGTCAGCACAGGGGAAATAGCTGTATTTACAACTATAGGTGAAGCTCTAATTCGATACTAGTTTTTGCTCCTCTAAATACGGAAGAGTTCTATAACGAATAAATAATTTGTAAATATTAATAGTCATCCATTCCTCATTACGTTTATAATGCAGGAAAACGAATAGAGTACAAAATGATTTGGACAAAATAGAAACCTTAAATGAAGACATTTTTAAAAACACGGCTTGGAGAAAATGGTTGACATAGTCTATACATACATACACACATGTATATATATATAAAGAACTAAGTCAAAATATTTTGACTTAGTTCTTTATTAATACACAAGAATATATATATATATATATATATATATATATATATATATATATATATATATTAAAACAACATAGGTTTTTCAAATACAAGAATATTTATTAATTTATATTCAAAGCTTTTCGTTGATAACAGTACCACATCATCAGGAATGAAAATTACAATAATGTAATATTAATGTATATATAAATAATGTAATGTATAAATGTAATATATATATATATATATATATATATATATATATAAAGAAATAAGACAAAATACAAATACCAGAATAATTAATTCAATTCAATTCTATATGAATTGTAGGCTACATTCAAAAAATTATTTTTGTATTGGCATTTTGTCTTATTTCTTTATTAATACACAAAAATACATATTGTGGTATTTATATATATATATATATATATATATATATATATATATATATATATATATATATTAAAACAACATAGGTTATTCAAATACAAGAATATTATTTATTTATATTCAAAGCTTAAATATATGTATGTATGTATGTATATTCAAAGATATATATATATATATATATATATATATATATATATATATATATATATATATGTAAACAGGATTTTGAATAAAATACGAATGATATTTGCTAGAAAACATCAATCGAAAAAAATATTATTTCTTTAGGAAAAATCGATCTGTCACAACAACAAAAATAGTTACACATGTACAAAAAAATAGATTCAAAACTCTTCAATGGTTGTAAAAGAGATACTGAGCGTAAATTGATGGGAAAAGGAAGAAGCAAACATCCATTTTTTTTTTTTAAACTGAATTAGTTTTGGAATTGAATAAAAGAAAAAAAATTGACTTTGTTCATAACTGGCCTGGAATATTTAGTTTAATTTTATTCGACATGTGAAACATTTTTTTTTAAATCATTGTACGAGTGTAATTTCATCACGTGATGGTATGGTTTACGTAATTACAGTCGAATCTAGATTAGAGCAAGAATCATTGTTTACGTGGCTAGCCGCCACTCTGTCAAATAAATTGCAAAAACACAATGGTATTTATACACTAACTTCTTAACGAATATTAATATTTATATTCGGAATAAGAAAAATTGTTAACCATTCCTCACCCCTAATCCACCCCCACTCGAACTCCTCAATTACATTATCAAACCCGAGTAATTAGGCGCTGTATGTAAACACGCTGACCGGAAGACTGGGGCATACAGCGGCTGTTGATTAATTGACGGCCCGACGTCGCTGCCGTAAGTTGATCATTAAGTAGGTACAGTCCACTTCATCACCGCTACAATTTGTCATAACGGCTTCAACAATGCCCTTCCGTTTGTAACCGCAAAAATGTCATAATACAACCGTGTCAACTAGTCTGACAACTTGTCAAACGTTTTTGTAATTTTCACGCTGTCCAGTCACTGGTTTTGTTAACACGGATATGTATAACGTTGCTTGTTATAATTGCCAAATTTTGATAAAGATTAGGATTGTAGAAGTTATAGAAACGAATGCAGTGGATGGACAAAATTCGAGGTTACTGTTTAAGCTCATGTCTGTGATGAAATTTAAATCCTACGGCAAACGTGGCTCCGTATTGTTAAGGCCTATTTAAATATTTACCAAGGCAACAACAACGCCACAAACGTACAAACTGTAAGACTGAGAAATGTGGAAGAAACTCCCCGGAACGCATTACAAAAATTCCGTTGTCTAAGAACCCTCCAACAGCATTGGAAAAACCCATATTGAAAAAATCCTAAAAGGAACCCTTTGCGGAAGAAACCCTAAAAGAAATTAGAAGGAACTCATTGAGAAAGAAAACTCCTAAAGACATCGGAAGGTATTGTTTGAGGAAGAACCCCCTAATGACATGGGAAAAAATACTCTTATTAAAAAGGTCCTAAAGATCGTAGAAGGAACTAATTCAGAGAAACCCCTACATTGAGAGGAAACATTTGAGGAGGAAAACCCTTCTAGAAAAACTCCTAAACATATTATAATGAATCCTTCAGATGAAACCCCTGAAGACATTGGAAGCAACCATTTGAGGAGGAAAACGCTTGTAGAAAACTCCTAAAGAAATTAAAATGAACGCCTCCAGAGAAAATCCTAAAGTCATTAGAAGGAACAGTTTGAAGACGAAAATCCTAAATAAATTAGAAAAAACCTTGACGAGGTCGTAAAGACAATAGAAGGAACTACTTCAACGACAACCCTAGAGACATTGGGAAGAAATCGTTTGAGGAGGAAAACCGTTGTTGACAAGCTCCTCAAAACATTATAATGAGCCCCTTCAGAGAAAAGGTAATGAAAGGAACACCTGGAGAAAGAAACCCCATAGACTTTAGAATGAGCATCCTAAATACTTTAGAAGAAAACTCTTGTGGAAAAACGTCCGAAGATAAGAGAAAGAACGCCTTGTAGAAGAAACCCTCAAAGACATTGGGAATATTCTCTTTACGAAAAAACTGACAGTCTTGTGCAGAGTGAGACAACGAAGGACCGTAATAGGCTTGGAGTGAGAAGACGAGCGGGATAAACTAGGACTCATTTCCATGGATATTTAATGAATAAATGAGAAAATTTACAACATTAGTAACATTTTGAAATTGATAGGCTATTACTGATTCCCTGACAGTCCTGACCACTTATGAGCATAATTGGGGTAATATAGTTGAAACCCTGAAAGAGAATAGGTTTGCTTCTCGTATGTGACCCTAAACACGCGATACCACAATCCCCCTATATGCTCTACCCTATCTTCCTTATATGCCTTACCCTCTACCCTATATGCTTTAAGCCCCTATCTTATTACTTCTCTAATACCCCAACACCTTTCCCTATTGTACGTAGGCGATAATAAGTCAATTACTACAGCTGTTCCAGGAATTTTTTCATTTCTCGTAGTAATACGCAAGTTCACTAAATATATTACTTGCATAAAAGTATGTACTGACATTTTAAAAAAGTCATTCCAAGTAAGATTTTCAATTAGAAGTTAGAACAGAAAGTTCGGCTTTGAAAAGTCATCTTTAAAAAGACAGTTTACAAATCGGTCGAACGCACATTCCTCATGCTGACACTTCGGGCGTAATCGTTCACGTGTTTCGTTTAGACGTTTTAAATTGATTTAGCGTCAAAAGAGAAACTTCCTCAGCTCATAAAATTTTACCGAAATAACTAATTAATCTTTTTAAAAGGAACTCTTCGGTCGGGCGAAAGTTGTCGAGATAGGAACGCTTGCGAAACTCGCCAGCTACACGAATTAGAATAACAGTTTTGTCATGCTTTCCCTGGTTGCCCAATACGCTGGACGTAAGGACAAATTTACTTTGATCATTGGTAATTATTGCGGTCATTTATCGTAATAACCGGTAACAATGTGTACATATCTGTTATAAATTTGAATGGTTATAGGTTCCGTTCTGATACAGGGATATTGAAATACAATTTCCCTAAAAACGTCTTTGAAACTTCAGCTAAAATTGAAATGTCTTTTGCTTTGGGCACCAGGTAATATGTTTTTAATGACCGGTAGTAAACGTAGTGCAAAAACAAATGATTTTTTTCAATTGCTTCTATTAGTTCACACTCTCCTCATTTATATATATAGGCGTATCTTGTTCAAATTTTCAATCGTTAATAAAATACTTCTTAATCACCCATTCAAGTTCAAATACATTTTGTAAAACTTGTAGTAGATGACAATTGATGTTAATACAGTTTTATTCAACTATTAATTCATTAATTAAATTTAACTAATTAATTTTAGTTTTTTATGGGACAAAAACCTTTCACAAAGGGGCAAAGTATGCAATTTAATTATTTCGTCTTATTTGGCATAAAATACGCCATAACATATGATTTCATAAAACAGCTGATATTACGTTATAGGTTATGTGCTAGAACAGATGTTTTAAAGGAAAGGTTATGTTACTTTATTTATATTTATTTAATGAAAAGTAACTCAATTAAAATTTTTTCGTTGTTGATTTAAGTAGGAATTTACTTTAAAGAATTTTTAATTATATTAGGCCTACTTATTTATTCGTAGCATAAACGCAAACCCCTCAAGGCTATACACGACACTGTCCGCGCATAAACGGCATTTCTACCCAACCATATCGTAACTTGTTTAGGCACATGCGTGTTTTGTCACCAAAGACGTCCTAATAACGTATTACAAAATATAGATTAATACTTATAGCTTATGAATAATACTTCATATTGTATAAGCGAACTTTTTTCTTCAAAGTATAAAAGAGGATTAACGTTAGGATAAAAGATGAATTTTTGAAGGAGAAATTAGGTGACCCCTCACTTTACATGTTTACAGCAAAAAGGAAAAATAAAACAAGCTGTGACTTAATGGTAATTTGAGTTTGGCTGAAAATATAATAAAGAAATAGTTGGATATTTCAGCAACTACTTGGGAACACCAAATGAAATGTGTCTTTGCCTGTCCTCGTATGTTTTAGTCTAAAAATGTACATCATAACGATTCCAGAGCTAAAATTAAGTGTAACCTTTAACCTTGCTATCTTGAAAGTACAGGTGAATTATTCGAGTTAATGAATCTTTCGTATAAAACAAGTGTGAATATCAATAGTTTGGAGTTACAAAGTGTCTCTGAACGTGAAATGTTCCAAATTTTGGTACCAGACTGTACTGATCCTTGGTTTAACTTAAAACTATTTTGAGTTTACGTATAACATAAAGTACATTTAAATTACAGTTTGTGGTTACATATTACTTCGTTTAAAGTTTTTTTGTTGCGAATCGAACAGCAAACATAATCGAGCACTATTTCAACTTTTTGAAGTACGCTTTAATTTCGATACAATTTTTTTTTTGTAATGATCGAGTAAAGCTTCGACTTATAAAGGCAAAATATTCTAGTTACAGAGTCTCAACTTCAGCCTGGTTTTAAACATTGTTGGTAATAAAGGTTTTACTACAAATTAATAGTTTAGTTGCACAAAATTTAGGTAGAGGTTAAACTAACATTGCGGGTTATGAGAGGATCAGAGGACTGAAACGTTCCAGTTAAAGGGAGATTTCTGTTATGTACGTTCGAGTTATCGGGGTTGCAAGAATGCCCCAGTTTCTAAAATTCAACAGTTTAATACAATTAACTCTACAAAATCCAACAGCCAAAATACTTCCAATACAGTAAATATTAGTTATTTTTTTCCTTTTAACAAAAAATATTTGTAATAACTCGAAAAATGTAACAAACAATGATTTTGAAAATCATTGGTGATTATTTGGATAAAGCATTTTAAAATCTGATACCACTAATTAAGAAACAATTAAACCCTTGTTATAATATAGTTACACAACAAATAATATAATAAACGAGTTATTTTTCTTATTCCAAAACCTCAATATTTAAGGTCATTCTCTATTTGAAACAGTTTGTCAAGATTAATAGATTTATTCTTAAAACGAAACGTTTCGCTCCAAACTCTGAATCATTTGAATGTCTGACGATTGTTAATACCAAATAACTTTTGCGGTCAAGAACGCTCTAAATTCACCAAAAAAATCCTGAATATCAAAACCTATTCAGGAGATATTCTGAAAACATTTTGTAACAACAGTTGAGCCGAAATAAATGAAAATTCCAGTGTCTTGGCCGACGCGCGAGGGGTGTGTTATGTCTCTGTGTTGTCGGACACACGCATAGCTAACAACAACAGCGTAATGCTAACAAACACGCCATGTTAACACATAAATCTTGGTATACTTCACACCTGCTCCTTAACTTCTGCTCGCTTCTAGTTATGTTTGGGTTGCATTTATAGAAGAAAATTACTTCGATGAAATGAGTTTTGCTTATACATTGACCGGATTTACGTCCGACTGTCAATTAGTGTGGGCAATGTTTTTCAGCTAAGCAGTATTGTTTCTCAACAAACGCATCCATTGTTGAGATATCTTTGCGTTAATAACTCTCCATTAACCATGCCCTCAGACAAGTGAGTTGAAGAAGCCTAGCAGCTGACAAGAAGGTGGGAGCCGGAACGTTGTGAAGCACATAAGCTAGTGATGAACGAATTAGAATAAACAGCTATAACTAATATGCAGCTGATAAGACCTTGTTTTATAATGGTTTTTATATTTCTATATTCTGTCTGTTACAATCTTTATACATATGCTAAACAAAGTCGTCTACTAGTTGACTAGTTTCGGGTCTCCTTTATCTGTCAAAACTGTCTGCTAGATGGAGACAAACGCGTCAACTATGGAGTAGATAACTTTGCTAAGAAAGATTTCTGCATTCAGCATGATTTTTAAGTGGGCTTGTTACGAACACAAGGCGATTTTGTTGAAGATGAAAGAACCAAAATCAGCCTTACCAGGAGGGACTTCTATTCATACAATTTAAAAACAAATAAAGGTTATCTTTGGTTGGTGACAGTCTCTGAGGAAACAGAAGAGACCTCAGTCTATATAGTCTAAGAGACTAATAAAAGAGAGGGAAGAATCAAAAGGTGCAGTAGAAAAGATCTTTAGAGGGGAAACTAAAACGGAGAAAAAAGAGATAGGAAAGAAATAAGGTAGAGTTAGAGAGATAGATAGATAGATAGATAGATAGATAGAGAGAGAGAGAGAGAGAGAGAGAGAGAGAGAGAAGGGGGAGATAAACTGCAAAAGCAGACATTGTTCAGTAGTACTTCGTTCGTCTGGATGAGCAATAGAGACTTCGCTCTACTAGTTTAGATTTAGAGATAACAGATTAGACTACTGTAGATTTACAATAACATGTCTAGTTCTTCTAGAAGAATCTAGTACATTCATGAACTCTTGCGAAGAAAGATCTTCGTAAAATTGTATCTGAAATGTTGAGAAATAGATGAGGTCAAGAGCATCGAGAAGTTGCCCAAATAGGTTTGTGTAAAGTTCAAGTTGCAAGTGTATATAAAGTTCCATTTCCATAGCTTAGGCAAAGGTCCATTTTCATAGGTCTATTACAAAGAAAATAAGATCAGAAATTCGTGGAAAAAATGTCGACTTCGTTTAACGTATCAGCTTTTACCGTCGTTCTTTTTGTTATAAAATAATAATAATAATAATAATTTCTTTAAAATTTTTGCAGTCTCAGCATCATCTTGAATACCAAAAATATAAAAACCCCAAACCAAACATTTGTCCCGCTTTGAAGATTTAAAGACAGGAAAAATATTTTTATTTTAAATATAATTTCAAAATATAAATACAATTAAAAATACAGTATAATAAAATAAGCCACTTGAAATAAAATTTGTATTTTAGAGTTATTAATACCTCAAGTCATCAGCATCGGAAATAATGTGGGTGGTCAGAGTTCATTCATAAACTTTTGTTTTACTTAAAAAAACTTTTTTTATATATAAGTTACTGTTTAATATTTAATATTATGCCTATTGGCAAGAGTGTTTAATACACTTTTGTAGCCTTTTGTAAAGAAGAGCGTTTGCCTTTTGTAGCGCTTACTTTTTGTATAAACTAAGCTGTTTCGAGAAATTTATTTCATCCTCAACTCGAATGCAACAAGATACGCCTCTTGAAATGACCATCCTAATTAAAATAAAAAGTAAGTCCTACGAGTGGAAATTGTTTACTTATTCATATAGGCTACGTTACAGCGTAACTTATAGGCTTAAGTTTAAACTAGAAGCACAAATTGAAAATGGAATGAAATAATATGTATTATTTAATTTAGAATTAATATGTAAACCCTTACCTGTAGTAGTACTTAATTTTTGTTTAAATTAGGACATTCGTTTGGGAATATGTGTCATACAACTCGAACTCTGAGAAATTGTTCACGCCTAACGAAATGCCCCTCCTCAATTAAACAAAAACTAACTGCTACTATAAGCAAGTATTTACATATTTGACTTGGTCAAGTCGGTATAATAAAATATTATTTATTTATTTTAGTAAACAATTCTGCTACTTTGTAAAAACCGCTGCAATTAAAATAATTGCATTGGCAGGCCTACTTTGTTGCAGGCCTGTATGGTTCGAATGTATGGTTAATCAGCGGTAAAAACGCCCTTTGTATGCATTAGTTTGTATGCACAAACGTCAGCCAAGACTGATTAGCCGTTCGCCTAATTGGACGAATTAATTCATCACACAGGTCGATCCCGCATTTAAATAAAAACTATAGAACAAGAATAAATCGCGGCAAAAGTTGGGATTAGCATAATAATGAATTATACGGAACGCATTAGGGGAACGGGTCAAGTAGAAACGAATTTGCGATTTTTAATTTTGAATGACAAATGAATAACGTGTCCAGATGAAAAGTGGGATACGGTGCATGTGAAATTGAACAGTACAAATCGGAAAGAATAACATTCCGCAATTATGTAGCGATTTGTAGCCACGGAATCCGCGTTGGGATTATGAATCAAAGCTAATGTATGCCGTCACAATGAACAGGGATGCCAACTGTAAAACAGTTAGCCCTAGCGTTTTCAATCGGATGGCAAATTAGTTGATCCCGTGGTCCTATGCATAAATCAATCATAATTAATCAATTAGTTGGAACGAAGAGGGGGGAGAGAGGGTCAACCAATCAATCATTCCGCCAATACGGCATCAATATTGGATACAGGAAGTGGCGTCACTCACAAAACTGTTAATTGTCTACCATTTCCGTTCCATACAAATGCCGACTCGATCCATAACTGTCACTCAGTACTCGATCAATTTGTTAAATTGCAAAAGTGAATCTTCTTTTAATGCCAGCGTGAAGCAATTCATGTACGGGATAAAAATTACTTCTGTGTGGTGAGAAATCTTCAGAATTTTCGAAACCTATCCCAGCTACATTTAAATTAACATTCAATAAAGAAAAAACTTGTGTTTTGAACCAATGAAAAAACAAACCAACCAATCAAAACAATTTTACCATTATATTTAGTGTTGTGGTAATTAACCGTTATTCGAACTTGTTGAATATATTGAGTTATCTCTATGGTAACGTAATACAGAGATAATATATATTAGAAATAGCTGATATTTTGCAATTTATTTTTTTCTTAGCGTTACAATATTAATTGCTTGTTACAGTATATTAATCTACGTTTCTGCAACGTGCTATCAGTTACCTGCTGGTTCTCCTTGTGATGTCACGGTCCTACAGCTGACGTGTTTCGTGTGTGTGTGTGTGTGTGTGTTGTGTGTGTGTGTGTGTGTGTGTGTGTGTATGTATGTGTGTGTGTGTGTGTGTGTGTGTGTGTAATATTATAGTTTTGCCTATGTTATACACTTTTAATAATTTTTAATGATAGGTCTATATGTTGTTCAAGGCACGAATGAAATTGATCACTGTAGGCTTGCAGTATTTTTAGTTGTAAGGCTATATATATATATATATATATATATATATATGTATATATATATATATATATATATATAGATTTTGTTACATAATTATTTTTCTGAAGATGCTGGTACTGTTTTATCGGCGAAAAGCTTTGAATAATATATGTATTAAAAGTATTCATGTTTTTGAAATATTTTTAATTGATTAATTTATATATATATATATATATATATATATATATATATATATATATATATATATATAATGAATAGTTATTATCTGGAGTACATCCGTTCATTCTGCAGTGCATAAAATCGCAGTTCCGACGTTTCCCTAGAATCTCATCTAGCATTGAGGAGGTGAACCCAACAACAGTTTAAGAGCGAGTTATATATATGGGAGTGTGTGTGTGTTAAAAGTTAAATATTTGTTTCTGTTGTCCAATTGACTTAAGCAGCTTCAACGTCATACTCTAATATCATACTCTTGGCTACCTAAGGGAAGCGCGACAGAGATATAAAGGGAGGCGCAGAGCCTGGAAGGTTGAGAGCCCCAGCTTTAGAGTACAGTACACACATGGACAGGATTGGTAGTTACAGGACATCGGGAAAGTGTTAACAACTGAGGAGATGACGTCATTAGGAAGGCTAAAAGTTTATCGTGTTGACGTATCTTTACTTATCATTTGATTTCTTAATTGATTAATACACATGTCTTTATTTGGTAATTTTATTTTGTTTTTGGTGGAGCTTTATTTTAACTCTTTGTTATGATTGAATTTTTCCTTATAATTTGGTAAAAGGTTTACAGTGGTAATAAGATTTTCTGTTAAATTGGAGAGACTGAAATAAAACATTTCGTAGTAAGAGGTTTATTTTTATAAAAAATGAATGATTTTTCATCTTTGTGATTGCCAACCAATAAAATTAATAAGTAAAACTCCTTTAAATAAGAAAACAGCTCAAATATTTCTCCTCACTCTTACCTCATAACATTGGAGTTTTCACCAGAACTATCTGTGTAGAGTGGGAACGACGATAGAAGGTCATCAGCAGAAGGGATGACGTCATCACGAGCCCAGATATTTATTATATTTATCATATTTTTGTTCGTCTATCGATTCCTTAATTAAGACACATAAGTCTATCTATTCATTTGATAAGTTACTACAGTTATTTTATTTTTGCTGAGGGATAATTTTAACCCTGTGTTACTCGGGAAATGTTTATATTATGGGATTTTATATCTGTAATAAATGTTTATTACACCTGAATGGATAGTTACTATAAGAAATAAATGATATATTGGAACATTTTAAGTATTTTTATGGATTACAATATTCTATAACTTTAAAAATACAATAGTTACACCTAAATAAAATAAATATATGATTTAAAATGAACAATATTTTTATATAATATATAATATATTTATATAATATATAATATATTTATATAATATATTTTTTAGTTAAAAATCTTGAAGTTAATAAATCCTAAAAGGAGGCTGGCAACGACTCTCCCACAGGGCAATTATGTTTTACGTAACATTAATTTTATATTCGATAGATTTCTGTTGAATATATGTTCACATGTTTAAAGAGTACAAATAATCCTTAACAACCTGAATCGACTTTGAATCAAAGTTAAATACTGAATAAGGTTATGTTTTTCTTGAATGAAAACGAAAAACCGTGTTTAAGTGCAACAGCATAGAACTACAAGCAATAGAAGCTAAATATTCACAATACAAAAGTAAGGACTAGAATTGTTTTTTAATTTGATCAAAATTATATTTTTTAGTTATAGCACGTAGTTTATTGCCTTTTTTCTGCTCATCACTTTTACACAAAATATGTTACACTAAAATATTGTTCTATGCAGAAGTGAAAAATCGCACGCACACGCACACGCACACACACACACACACACACACACACACACACACACACACACACACACACACACACACAGAGGACGTATGAAATTGGCAATTACAGATTTAGGAAGGTTTGAACTTGTTTAAAATTTTCCAAGAGCAATTGTTTTGAAAGGATATTTACCACTCAAAAAAATTGTTTAAAGCCTATTTAATAATTACTAACTTCAACACAGGCTGGCGTGTTTGAAGCATTGGCCGACCCTAGTTGGCTAAGTCAACGAATTATCCTCTACGAGAAAAGCCCGTAATGATCCTTTCCCCCGGTCGGGACGAAGTTGGTATGCGTCCACGGGTTCTCATTACCGCAACGAGTCCTGGGGGAACTCTGTTCATCTCAGGACAAATCTTATTTGGGAACATGTCGTCCAGACTTTCCCCCTAATCAAGTTACCTGAAAGATATCCTCACTCAGCCCTTCGCCGCTCTGCACGATTGCCTTTCTTCGTCAATGACACTATTTACTTTTAGTCCCGCTTTAGCGTTTGCCCAATTTTCTTTCTACGTCTCCCACAACGTCTCCCCCAAGGATAGTTAAAAGTTGGTTCGGTTACTTTGGCCTCGGAAATAATTAACTGTGTTCGGAAAAGTTTTACAAAACGAAAGTAAGGTTAAATATTGTTTAATACCGACCAAGTGTTTTGTAAAATATATTTTTCTCCTTATTACATAAAAACAATTAATATAAGCAAACACATTTTAATGCCAACTAATACTAAGGTAAAAAAAAAATTATTATAGTTATGTTTTATTAAATAATTACAATTAATATAAATAAAGTAACATAACCTACGCGTTAAAACAGCTGTTTTACCACATAACTTATAACATAAAATCAGCTGTCTTATGAAATCATATGTTAACACTTATTTTAAGCCAAATGGGATAAATAACTATATTGCATACCTTGCCCCTTTCATGAAATGTATTTCTCCCATATAAAACTATAATAAATTTTTTTAAATTTAGTTATTAAATTAATATTTGAAAAACACTGTATTAACGTCAAGTGTCATCCACTACAAGATTTTAAAAAATTATTAGAACTCGAGTTAATGAAAAAAAAGTATTTTATTAACGATTGAAAATTTGAATAAGATATAGACTATATGGGGAGAGTGTGAACTAATATAAGGAATTGAAAAAAAACGTGTAAGGTGTAAGTTCATTATTTACATTCTCTAAATATAAAAAAGCTTTCTACTATTACAATTTATTAATACAATTACATTTTATTTACTCTTGTTTATAATAATCATACACTCAGAGGGTTATTCTAGAACATAAGGCAAACCAATAAAAAATAACACAAGCAAAAAATAATTCTTATTAATCAACCCCTGAGCAAATTTTGTTCACAGTGTCACTATACGCATATGGTTGGCCCGACAGTCTTTGCATTAAACGCGCCTAAAACAAGGTGTCCAAGTTACTGAATTAATCTATAGATAAAATCGTTACATTTTATAATTGAGTAAAACTAAGAGATATATATTTCATGTTTATTTATATAAATATTCATTACACTAGTCACTTGTTACTATCATTGACACTTTACCCCTGATATACAAATAAAGTCATTATCTATCGTAAATTTACTTGACCTTTCCAAGAGAATCAAGAAAAAGTTCTCTTAACTTCAAAAATTTATTTATGAAAATTTGCCTGCTGAGTGATCTAGTGAGTGGAGCACTTGGCTATTACCCTACAGATCCTGAGGTCCATTCTCGGCAGCACCGACACAATTTTATGTACGTTTTTATCCTTCGAACTGACTCAACCTTTGAAAATGAGTAGCTAAGGTAAAAACTAAGGTAATAATAAGCACAAAACTTAGTGCTGGTCACATTACCCTCCAAATTAGGCCCTACTGAAGACGTAACTCATTATTAACTCAATTATTAAAGAGGGTTACAACTGAATACATTTTGTTTGTGTCTTAATTTTATCTAATTTATACAAAATCCATGTTAAATGTCATTTAAGAATTATTTAGTATTAAATTCAGTTCAATGTAACGTTTGGAAAAAATTACAATTTTAATTACATTTTCAGCCATTTTTAACAACCATCCATTTTCCAACACATAAATCTAAATTGTTTTCTTTTCTGCAACTTATTTGGCTAAATACTCTGTCTGCCTTTAAAGAGAAAAAATTTTCTTTAATCTGTATAATTTAAGTTTAATTTATAATGTATAATTTATAGGTTTCATTTCGTTTTTTATTTAAGCTTTGATAAAATCAGTGAGTAGCGGACTCACATCTCTCCACATCCCCAGGGAGGAGATCTACTTCAGGTAAACCACCCTCCAAACACGATGCTATAACTCTTACATGTCCCAAAAACTTTACATCATTTTCATCTTCCTCACTACTTCCATCTTCCGTTCTTCATCTTTCTTCTTGCAAGGTGGTTTACCTGTAGATAGGTCTTTATACCTCCGATAGAGAATAGACCCAATTTCAAATAAGCGACCCTATCCCACGGGATGCCAAACTATCTCTCTATTTTCCCAGTACCAGGAGAACGTTGTCTTTTCTATAGTTATACCTTATTCCATCTACCACTCTTTATCCTTCCTTTTGACAGGTTAACGGTTCCAGGCTTGTTTATAACTCCGAGAGGAAGTAGGTTACGCAATTCTACCACGGATTTTATGTCCCTACTTAATCCTACCTATATCCATCTACCACAGTTTATCCTTCTTTTTATCACAGGTTTAACGGATAGACACTTCTTTATAACCCTGAGAGGGAGTAGGTTTACTTCATGTACCCAATGCTACCCGAAGGATGCCAACATCGTCTACCAAGGATTTTATGTTACTACTTAATCCTACCTATATCCATCTACCACAGTTTATCCTTCTTTTTATCACAGGTTTAACGGATAGACACTTGTTTGTAACCCAAGAGAGAGAGTAGGTTTACTTCATGTACGCAATCCTACCCGAAGGATGCAAACAGCTTCTACCAAGGATTTTATGTCCCTACTTAATCCTACCTATATCCATCTACCACAGTTTATCCTTCTTTTTATCACAGGTTTAACGGATAGACACTTGTTTGTAACCCAAGGGAGAGTAGGTTTACTTCATGTACGCAATCCTACCCGAAGGATGTCAACATCTTCTACCAAGGATTTTATATCCCTACTTAATCCTACCTATATCCATCTACACCGTTTATCCTTCTTTTTACCAGAGGTTTAACGGATAGACACTTGTTTGTAACCCAAGAGAGAGTAGGTTTACTTCATGTACGCAATCCTACCCGAAGGATTTCAACATCGTCTACCAAAGATTTTATGTCCGTACTTAATCCTACCTAATTCTATCTACCACACTTT
Organism: Prosapia bicincta; assembly: GCA_036971475.1. Taxonomy (NCBI): domain Eukaryota; kingdom Metazoa; phylum Arthropoda; class Insecta; order Hemiptera; family Cercopidae; genus Prosapia; species Prosapia bicincta. The sequence continues at coordinate 238,699,216 of JBAIZL010000001.1, forward strand.
ATCGTTCTTTTCGCCAGAGGGTAGCGGATAGACACTTGTTTGTAACCCAAGAGAGAGAGAGAGAGAGAGAGAGAGAAGGTTTATTCTTTACTTCAGTACGCAACCCTATACTCCTGGGTTTTTTACTTAATCCTACCTATATTCACAACCCTTTCCAATCCGTTACAGGTTATAACAGTCACACTGGCTGATCGTCTTAAATTAACAAAAAAGACATTTTAAAAGCATTATTTAACAATTGCTAAGAACACTGGCGCTCGTACATTAAACGCCTTTGGTGATTTAACTCGTCCAAAGCCGGCCCATCACAGAGAGCCATTGGCGTGAGTAACCGCCCATTTATAATTACGATAAAGTGCGCTCCACGACACACACTTGGCCCTTATTGTGCTTTCTATATTATATAAATAATTTGTTAGCTGCAAGTGTCAAGGTGGGCACTATAAACCAAGCCGTCTGGGTTACTATAATTAAAGATATAGCTTTGTGAAGGAAGGTCCACAAATAAATATTTCCATAATTATAGAGATCGCAGCAGTCAGCATTTCTCTTTCTTGCTGATATTTTATTGTTATTGAATGTAGCGTGTAATATGTAAAGAGAAATACAAGCTAAGGTGGGCGGTATTTATACCCTTGTCCTGTGCGTCTGGTCGTTTAGACCCGACGAAAAGGTCGGTTTTTCGTCAATTGGTCTGTTTCGATAAGAGCTTTTTTGTTGAGGTTAAAGGGGCGGGAGCGCGTTAGAATAAAGATCATTTTGACGTTTCAAATGTATTAACATTTTGTTTTAAAATTCTCGATTTTTCAAAGATTATTAAAAGCACAACTTTCTGGAACCTGACTGTACAGAGAATTCTGTAAAAATGTAAAACAAAACTTTAACAATTTGAATAAACATTTGTGTTACACGTATTAGATAGAGATCTGTTCAATTTAATAACTAGAATATTTTTTCGTTGACATTTGTTGCCTACTGTTTATAAATATAACTACAAAACCTTCTGTTGCCTTCGAAAGTTAGGTACTGTTTTTGTGTATAATGAGGTTAGAGACATAAAACCTGGAAGAAGAGGATAGGCCTATAGAGAGGATCATGGTGGCGTGTGTGCAGCGTCTAATACCAAAAGTAGACCTACTTTCTATATTGGTCATAAACATGTGTCAGAAAAAGGATATACAAGGGTTGATGAAATGAGGTAGGACTAAGAACATAATGACCTTTGGTTTTGAAAAGGCGGAAAATCATGGCATCTTATGGAAAGAAGTAGACCTGGTCCAGCCGTTGTAGATACCAGTGACACCTGGTAAAGAAAAATCGAGTTTCACCCACACGGAGTGGTACTAGGCTACTTCCTTCCACTTAGAAAAAGTCTATCGTGCAACATTTTCAACTGCTAATAAATTAGTCCAAATTTTTGTGTGATTTTTATGGCGATATACGGGATAAAATTATATGTGGATCATTATGTAAATTATAGATCACCTTAGAAATTGTTAAAATTTTTTTTTTTTAAAGGACTCATTAAAATAAGAGCATACTTTTGAAGATAAATCTGTAACATATTAATACTTGAGTAATTTTGATTTGTAGTTCTTTGTAGTAATTTAATTTATTAATGACGATATTTTTATTGTAATTGTTCTGTTTCAGAAAATCTGTACATATACAAAGACAACAATTGTAATAAAAGTAGCCGGACATGTATATATGCAATGCAGACTCAGACAAAACATAGCGCAGTGTAGGCAATTAACCTTAGCGTTAATCATGAGCTAAAAGTAATGAAGTAAATTAAAGAGAAGAATGTAAAAGGTATCATACTTCATATAGTTTCCAAAACGTTGAAAAGTAAACAACAGTTAGACTGTTAAATATACAGAGAAACATTATATTTATAGAAAGTAAAATGTTAGGTAACGGTTAAATTACCACAAAGGTAAAGCGTTACATAAGGTGTTGCATAAAGCGATGAACACTTACTGCACAGCTCAAGCCGAAAGCTACACACTTGCAACAGAATGGTATTAATTTACTCCCGAAAACCTTTCGATAATTACGCTCCGGCAGACGTTGAAAAGGCGTCGAGTGCTCCTCTCGTCTACGGCAACCAACACAACGCCGCAACACCGGTTAACCCATCACTCACACGTAATCTTTCCTCTCCTTTTAAAATTAGGTTAAATTTTACGAGCTAAAAGGAAATTGCTTCTTTTGATGGATTGATTGCCAGCGAAATGTGTAATCAAGGTTGATGAAGAGTATGGCAGCGTGACGTCAAAGAAGAGAAGAGAAGCAACTTGACAATAATGAGAAGAGGAAAGAGAACAAAAGCGGAGTTCTGACATCTGACATGAGAGTGACAGCCGTCATTGTGGAACGACAGTTGAATCGTCTCAGTTGTCAGACAGAATTCACTTCATTCCGAGCGTCTTTTGTTTACTGTAAGGTTTTACTAGACACAGAGTTGCACCGAGTCTCAGACGAGTGTCTTCTTCATTCATGTTGACAATTTAAACACGATTTAACGCGCCCGATGATTCTTTTTACAAAACACAAAATCTTTTATTAAATAAAGTTATCCTAATATTTCCCATAGAAATATCATCATTATTCTTACGTTTGATGGGTTTTATATTGAGTTGAATATGTACACATAATGTATCTTTAATATTCAAAACCACAATTTATTTGATAGCATTAAAGAGGCCAGGGTTATCTTTAATATTCAAAACCACAATTTATTTGGTAGCATTAAAGAGGCCCAGGGTTATCTTTAATATTCAAAACCACAATTTATTTGGTAGCATTAAAGAGGCCCAGGGTTATCTTTAATATTCAAAACCACAATTTATTTGGTAGCATTAAAGAGGCCCTGGGTTATCTTTAATATTCAAAACCACAATTTATTTGGTAGCATTAAAGAGGCCCAGGGTTATCTTTAATATTCAAAACCACAATTTATTTGGTAGAATTAAAGAGGCCCAGGGTTATCTTTAATATTCAAAACCACAATTTATTTGGTAGCATTAAAGAGGCCCAGGGTTATCTTTAATATTCAAAACCACAATTTATTTGGTAGCATTAAAGAGGCCCAGGGTTATCTTTAATATTCAAAACCACAATTTATTTGGTAGCATTAAAGAGGCCCAGGGTTATCTTTAATATTTAAAACCACAATTTATTTGGTAGCATTAAAGAGGCCCAGGGTTATCTTTAATATTTAAAACCACAATTTATTCGGTAGCTTTAAATAGACACAGAGTTATCTTTAATATTCAAAACCACAATTTATTTGGTAGCTTTAAACAGGCCGGCCAAGTGTTATCTTTAATATTCAAAACCACAATTTATTTGGTAGCTTTAGAGAGGCCGAGGGTTACCTTTAATATTCAAAACTACAATTTATGTTTTAGCTTTAAATAGAACAGGAGTTTTCTTTAATATTCAAAACTACAATTTATGTTTTAGCTTTAAATAGAACAGGGGTTTTCTTTAATATTCAAAACTACAATTTAATTCGTAACTTTAAAGAGGCTAAATATTCAAAACCAAATTATATTTGACAACTTTAAATAGACCAGAGGTTCCCAACCTTTTAATAACTTTTTTTTACCAAACCAAATTTGATAAAATTTCGCTTTCTGTAGGCAAACGTTAATAATCAACCGTATCTTTTTTGTAGCTATAAGCTGGAGTAGAAGTTCACTTAGGACAATGAACCAGCGAAAAATAAACTCAAGGCAAAAAAAGTACTTCAGTAACCTGCTGTTTTAAAATATATTGTACTTGAAAAGGGTCAATTAAATTACGTAAAACAGAAAAGCGGTAAATAATGTTCCACCTTCGACGGTTTAGTTACATTCTGTATTAACAGTTCTGCAACAATAAACATTTACAATTGAAAATAAACTGTACTGAGCTAACGCTAGTGGTAATATTTTACCCAACGCCAGCTACATGATTTTTCCCTTTATAGTGTTCTCGTGCCATAGTTTCAGTCAGTCAAAGAACAATGGAGTTTGTTTTACTCCGTGGTTTTTGTTGGGAGTAAAAGTCTCAATTATGATTAAGTCGGTGTTACGAAAAACTGTATAAGGTGGATACTATTCGAACCGCGACAGTAATATATAGATCGATCCGATCCGAAACATTTTCAAAAATAAGAAACGTTCTCATTGGCGTTACGCAATTTCCAACTTTCTATCGTTTCCCTAAAAGCTTCGGTGTTTAGTTGATCTTTGAATTTATTTCCTGTTAATCTGAAACAGGTTCGACATCGAGACACAACGTCGACGCGAGCGCATTCTTTTAGAAATCTCGGAAGTTTACCAACAAGATTATTTCCCAAAGTTACGTAACCCGGTTGAGAAAATAAAAGTTCTAGTTGTGTGTTTTAATTTCATTAAACCGGTTCCTAAGCTATACGGTCATCATCAAGTGCTTTTTATTTGTACACCCGATACGATGGAGATAAAGCGGAAACCGGTTGCGCGAGGCGAAGTGCTGGATAGTTTTATTCAAACTATAGCTTTAATTACTCTTTTCACATCTTGTCACAGCTGCTTCTTTAAATATACGTTTTTATCGCTACAAAACCTGCTACTATTCATACTTTTGTAGTTTTGTAAACAGAACAGCGTTCTCAAACTATACACGCGAACTTATGTTGGAGTACTTGTGGGATAATCGAAAAACAAAAACATCAGTTAGTACGAGATAACAGTATTCATTTAAAGAATGCAGTTAAAACTAATATTAAGATAATCTAGTTAATATAGGTAAAAATAACAGAATATGGTTCATAGAAAACCTCTATTAGATCTTGAATCATTTCCTGAATACAAATTTTGCTCAACGAATTTAAATGAAATAGGAATCATGTTACAAAGAAAGTTTTCATTTAAAAATTTGAATAATAATATATCTTATTATATTGAACGATTTTGTGAGCTTTATCTAGATAAAAATAAAATAATATATTTAATAACTCATAGGAAATATTTAAATATCGAAACCTTGTTTCTGTTCATGTCGAGCTGGTTGTTAATCACTTATTACACCTTGATATTACTTGCGATCAGACATTTTGTTAACTATAAGATGTTAAATTGTTAACTTACACTTACAGGAAACGTTTTCGTCTTACGGCTTCTTCAGCCTCATATTTTTCCCGCTAGAATTGCTATAGTTGTGCTTTTTTGGTACAAAGTTTTAAAGTTAGAACCGAAAAAGCTCTACTGCGGCAATCCTAGCAGCAAAAATATGAAGCTGAAGAAGTCGTAAGACGAAAACGTTTCCTCCAAGAGTAAGTTAACAATTTAACAACTTATAGTTAACAAAAAGTCTTTTCGAAAGTAATATTAAAGTGTAATAAGAAATATTTAGTAATAATATTTAAACTTAACAAAATGCAATAAATAAAGTAACTAACCTATATGATAAAAACAGCTGTTCTACAACATAACCTATAACATAAAATCAGCTGTTGTATGAAATCATATGTTATTATTACATTAAGCCAAAATATAAACAGCGTCCCATGACGGGTGACTTGTCTCTCGTGCAAAACCTAGTCGTACCCAGGCAAAAGATGTACTCAATTAATAGGCCTACTACAAATTAGTGACATCTCGGTACAATTTTATCTAAGTTTAATTCTTGAACTGAAGCTGATTTTACAAACCATTAGTTGAGCAGCACTCCAGTTATATCTGTTGCCAGAAATTTAATGTTTAAAAGTAGCTCTTTAAGAAATTTTGGATCATCATTCTGAATAAACACAAAGAACTATCAGGTCGTGACGTAAAATTATTGAATAAATTTACCCCAAACGAATGTTTGCGAGAGTATTTTAAAACTTTACACAAAGCTAGAACTGTTAAAGACAACTCCAGTTAATTTATCAAACCTTGAACCAGGCATTATTTAACTCTGCAGAAATAAGGACCAAGATCATCTATTGCGATGTCCATTGTACGTTTTCGTTGTAAAATTATTATTAAAGAACCGAAATAAATTTCACTGTAGTATCACTTGGAAAATATCAGCAAGTAGTGGTTTTTTTGCCAAGTGACACCAAAAATGTAATTATAAAAATGTAATAATGTAGGAAACAATTCAATGAGAGTGTTTTAAGTAAGGAACAAATAATCCTTTTCCGTTTTCCATATTATTTTTGCAATTTTTTTCTGAAGACTCACATAAAAATCAACAAAATACTAAAGTATATTTCTTTTAAGTACGTATTTCGATTTATGTCTCTCAACCCCCCTTTAGGTAAATTGTCCCTAGGGAACATATCTTCCTACGTTTAGAATTACAAAGGAATGTAGGGGTAATTTCTTAAAAAAGACAGAGAAACTCTTAAGATAGAATATATGAAGGTTCCCTACAGTATGGAAAGGGATCTATTAGACAACGGCTATAAAAATATTTTACTTTTGACTTCAGCGCTCTGTTTAAAATGGAATTTTAAGTGCACTACGATTATTGAGTGAATAAAATAGTGTAAATAGGACAGTGTTGTTTGGACATTTTGTGTTCCGTTCGCATCGCGCTGTAATATGTAACGAAACATCTTCATATCTTGCTGGTATTCAAAATATTTCCTTACATCCTACGAAATAAACAACTCCTAAACTATGCAGTTCTAAAATATTCTAATTCTTTTCATAAAGATACTCGTATAGCTAGATAATAAAGTCTGATCCTTGTGCCAAATTTAAGAAAAACGTTTTTACAAGAAATAAACAAATTTAAAATATAATTCATTTGTTTTTCTAAACAATACAAAAGTATTGTAATACAGGAGTACATACACTTGCCTAAAATAGCACTTACTTTGATTTTGAATGTTGGGTGTTCCGGGAGGTGTGTTTTATTGCCAACTAGAACTGTAACTCAAGTTAACAATGACATAAATCTTCCGAAACAGGCGTTTCCAAATAAGATCGATCTTAAGTGCCTCAAGATGTACACTACTTTAAGCAAGTATATACACAGTATTTCAAAGTATTTAGGAACGTTTTAAAAAAATTTCTAAACAGGTTTTCAAAATAAATACTGAAATAAAGCAAGAAAAGTGAATATTCAGAAATTTAAGAAATATATAACAACGTCCTTAAACAACAATTACGTTTCACTATATTGCTGTATATTCCTGTTGCAAAGCAACCATCTTCAGGGGCGTCACAATACACACTAACTTACTATTAACCAGTACGCGTAGCGCAGTGCCTCCACAAATTAATGAGTACAATTACCGTAATAACGGGCTAAGTGTGTTTTAATGAGAATCTGTTATAAAAAATTATCTCCTAAGTTGCTAAAATATAAATTGAACACATAAAACTGAAGAAGGTTACTAAAAAGAATTAAAAACTAATTTAAACATGTGAAGCCTTTACACATTTACTACGGTAGTTAAAAAATCCCTTACTCAGTTTCTGTACCTACTCTTAGCCACAGTTTAGCTGCAGATAGAGATTGAAACATTACTAACAAAATTCAAAAGGATAACCTGTGTGTTAAAACCTAATGTGGAGCATGAAACCTAATGAATGTAATCATTAGATGACAAAATTATTTTCAACAAAACTTATAGGTTGTCACCGTATTGTAAAATGCACAGCTGTTGAATAGTTTAATGTAGAATAAAACATTGCCTCGTTTTATCAAGAAACATTTAGTTCATGATTAAGAAATGAAGTTGTGTTTGTACTTTTTCAACTTTTATTTATAGCTTTGCGATATTTATATTAAAGTTTTGTATATTTAAATAGCATACCAAATTTAACAAGTAAAAACAAAAAAAATCAGAGTTGATGCAGTTTTTGTCAAGTATTAACACAATACTTTTCAAGTATTACAACCTAAATGTACTACTAAAAAATCCAAGAAAAAAACAAACTCACCCGGTCCATGTCAATTAAGTGATGTTACATAGAAGATGCATTAAGACAATTTTATATTGACCTTGAAATGTTGACGTGTCATCAACCGTTGACAAGGGTCTAAAGTCAACACTGTCACTCTAGAGCAAAGCATATAGAACAATACATTAGCCTAGGCCCACCTATGTCAGGTGTTGGCCATGGGAAATTGTCTTAGCCATGAGACAAAGGACGTGAAACCGTGACGGAGGGTTTCGGAGAAGGTATGCTGTGACGAGAAACAGATGATTGCGTCAAAGGTTTGTTTTGCTACCGCGTAAATGTGCAACTTAGCCATATACGTATTTTTATGTTATCGGTAAACAATGACGTCAATTCAACAATGCTCTAAATGTCTTTATACAGTTTACAACTAGTGACCCACCCCAGTATAATTTTCAATTACCTAAACAATGAAAGTACTTTTTACAAAAATAACATAGGAACAATATAAACGTCACAGATCAGTTACTCCGCTGCAAACACAGATCGGCGCTGGCCGGCCGCATTCTACACGACTTCATAAGCCGCGTCTGTTACAATGGGAAACACGGCGGTTGTCAAGCCCTTGATTGATATTTTGTTGATGACTTTATTTTGTTGGATTGAAAGAAAGAAAGTGCATCATCATGGCAGGGCCTGCGCCAATCAGATGCTATCCTCCCTCTGCCCGTCACTGGCTACCTGAAGGACCTCCTGAGGAAGGATAATGCCAAGGAGTGTCTATTGTCAGATCCAGGATATACATTTAAAGTAGGATTGAGCGGACGGAGCATGGGCGTTTGTCTAACTTAGTTATTTAAAATTATGCAGTTGTTTTCCTTGTGTAACTTTTGAAAATAGAATGGAGGATTTTGTTTTAACTAAGATTAAAACGCTCTTGCGTACGAAATAGAACGACGAAAACAATTGTATACAATTAAGAGAAAAATTTTGTATTCGGTAAATCACAAAGTTTAGTGACTTTCTTCCACCAATACATTAACTGAAAACAAAGCCTACACATGTTTGTTATAAGAGTCGTATCCAGCGAGTGGGTACGTCTCAGAACCCTCCTAAATTTAAGTTTAAAAAATATACAAATTTTTAAGATTTTTAAATACAAACAACAAAGTACGGAGCACGTGCGCTACGATCCGTTGTGTGAGTAAAATTCATAATGCGGCTTTTCTCTTGAAAACATGTCAGAGCTTTTTTTTAGGCCCTATTGTTTATGCACCTGGTTAACACCAGGTATCATCGAAAGAAAATACTGCAGTAAATGCAAATATTTATAGTAAATGAAAGTAATTTCTGAGAAAATTTTGGGATTAATTGAAATAAAACCTATACAGCCCCACAATGCGTACGTTTTATGGACGGGAGGAAACTGTGACTTCTGTCACGCGTATGCTTCTTTAGCGATTTCTTGAAGCGTCAGTTACGTCGATCGGAGTTTCAAATTTAACATATGACTTCATCAACAGGTGTTTTCTCCTTTGAAGGTTATGTTTATATCATTTTGCATGTTCTGTGTAAATTATTATATTCAGTTAAATACGCCATTAATTAATTAATTATATAAATTTATTAGTAACAATTTATACTATTCCTATAGTTTACAGTCATTTGTTTTAAAACAAAATAATATATAACTACTCGTTTCAACTAGGAAACCAATTACGTACCTACGGTGTAAGTTGTTCGAAAATCACACCGACTCTAACTAAACGAGATTATAAAAAACATTATTTCTTCGAGGACTCCAGTATTATTCTAACGCGACGGCATTTTGTTCAGCATTATCTACAGTTTTCAGCGTATGCTTTCGAAATTTAAATATGGACTAGATTTCCTAGTTCCAATGGGCGCCCTTAAAGATAAATGCAGATAGTTGAAACAAGACATGACTGGTATTTTTCAATCCCATCTATTAGTTCAAACTTTCTCCTTATATAGGCCCCTGGGCTATATCTCCATATAGTCTACATATCTTAATAAATAAATAACAATAACCCCTGCTACAAATATATAAACACCCTTGATGTACATTTTGCCAACACAGTTAGCATCAACAGAAGGTTACAAACATAGTATGTTACGCTACTGTGCTCTGTATAAAATTTCTACATATATTGTTTAGATTATCAAACGTTAATCAAATACTTTCTAATAATACAATCAAGTTGTAATACATTTTTTAAAAACTTGTAGTGGATGACAATCGATGTTAATACAGTTTTTTAAAATTATTAATTCATTAATTAAATTTAATTCATTTTAATTTTATATGGGAGACAAACTTTTCACACAAGGGGCATAGTATGCAATATAGTTATTTCGTCCCATTTGGCTTAAAATAAGTGATAACATATGCCTTCATGAAACAGATGGTTTTATGTTATGTAGTAGAACAGCTGTTTTAACGCAAAGGTTATGTCACTTTATTTAAACTATGTGTAATTATTTGACTAAAAGTAACTAAAATAAAATTTTTCTTTGCTGAACTAAATAGTAATTCACTTTAAAACATTTTTAGTGTGTTTTAATATACAATGCAACATCTTCAAGTTGGGTTTTCTGGGCTAAGCCTACCTGTATCATTTCTTACTGAGTGTTGTCACTAAAGCCATTCTACAAACGCCTTCCATGGTCCAGTTAAGATATATATATATATATATATATATATATATATATATAATTAATACATTAAAAATATTTCAAAAACAAGAATATTCTTGTTTTTGAAATATTTTTAATTTATTAACTATATTACAAGAAAACATATCACCATATTAAATTATATATATATATATATATATATATATATATATATATATATATATATATATTAATATATTAAATATGTTGATATGTTTTCTTGTAATATAGTTAATAAATTAAAAATATTTCAAAAACAAGAATACTTTTAATGAATATATTTATTCAAAGCTTTTCGCCGATAAGCTATATAATATATAGCTTATATAATATATTTCGCCGTTATGTATATATATATATATATATATATATATATATATATATATATATATATATATATGTGTGTGTGTGTGTGTGTGTGTGTGTGTGTTGTGTTGTGTGTGTGTGTGTGTGTGTGTGTGTGTGTGTGTGTGTGTGTGTGTGTGTGTGTGTGTGTGTGTGTGTGTGTGTGTGTGTGTGTGTGTGTGTGTGTGTGTGTGTGTGTGTGTGTGTGTGTGTGTGTGTGTGTGTTTAATAAAACCACTTTCATACACGAATAAAACCTTTTTTTTTTATTTTATTATAAAGTTTAAGCTTTTCGCCGATTAGCAGTATCGGCATTATCAAAACTAACTTAACACACTTCTAACTTATTCTGTACTTACATTAAGACTCAGCCTCATGAGTCTTAATGTAGGTACAGAATAAGTTAGAAGTGTGCTAAGTTAGTTTTGATAATGCCGCTACTGCTAATCGGCGAACAGCCTAAACTTTATAATCAAATAAAAAAAAGGTTTTATTCTTGTATGAAAGTGGTTTTATTAAACATATACATTTTATCAAGAAAAATTTCATCTTAAAAATACTATATATATATATATATATTAAGAGCTTAAATAGCTTAAATTGTGTGTATGATGATGAGACACGTCCTAGTTTCTGTTGTTAAAGTAGAGCCCAAACTGCAGGTGTTTTGTGTTTATGTATTTATTGTGTTGCTGAAGGCGAGACGTTGACGACGGATATCACGTGGTCTTTTTGGACGCCAGCTGAACAGATCCTGGACGCAGATGCCGGCTATCGTATTGGTGAAGGAAAGTATTGAGAAAAAGACCTTGAAATGTAAATTGTATAAGAAACATTACACATCACCGGACATATTATGAGGAATGGTATATATGAAATCATTAAGCAGAATCTTATTAAAGGGAAGAATCAGTAGGAGGATCTAACGAAGGATGTTTGCGGATTGTCCTAGAGCCGACCACTATAATTAGCAAGACCAGGAAGTAGATGTGTAGTCCAGTGCTGACCAAACTATGGTCCGACCAAGGTCTTTAAGCGTCCCTCTTGAGTATTCAGCGTTCAGAAACAAAAGAATAAAATAACATCAACATTTGTAGTTGATTATCCGGTAGTATTGTTCGCATTTTGCAATATTACTCACGGTAATACGTGGGCAAACGTTCTGCAAGACGAAGGTTAAAAATCACGATTGAGATCGTCGCAGAGCGATGACGTCACAACACAACACGTGTGACCCAGCACCAATTTACAAAAACCTCACAACAGTTCCTTTTATCCAAGAAGCTAGCTCCACGCCATTTACTAGGTATTTGCTGCATTTACTCTAAATGTTTACCTAATTTATATTCTAGAAAACAGATTAGTATGAGTACAATAAGCCTTCTATAGTATGACGTCAGGAAAAGTATTCACCAAGACCAAATCCAAAGGGATCATGATGCCTTTTTTTACGTTTACTAATAGCAATCATAATAATGTTATTATTATTTAAAACATTTGCACGCATATTAGTATGTCACACGTGCCTATAGTAGCACTTACTTTTGTTATTATTGAGGAAGAGCGTTTCGCGTGGTGTGTCCATTTTCAACTCAGACCGTAACTCTGGTACATTTCCCGAAACGGCCGTCCTCAATAACAAAAAGGTAAGTGCTACTATAGGCAAATAGTAACATAATAATATATGTTGAAGCATTTTTAGTGAAAAATTAGTAGCTCAAGTGAAGATAGAATCAAATAACAATTATAATGTATAGAGCCTACTAGTAGTATTCTCTTTTCAGAACTACTTGTTATCCATGCAAGAGAGTTTGAACGTCCCTGGTGTAAGCAGAAGACCTAGACATTTACAACAATATTATAAATAAAAATAAACTAAAGTGGTCATATAATAATGTAAAACAAATATGGGCGAAATTCAAAACTTTTAAAGCTTTAAATGTTTTTAAATCAGAAATTTTGAACCGAACTAAAAGAATTCACAACTACCTTTCACCAGGGGGATTGTTAAGTGAGAGATGTGTGAGCTAGCAGCGCCGTTTTGCCTTCGTCTTAAATATATTATTCGCATTACGTTTACAGAAACATACGTCATTACGTATTAGGTTTGACAAGAAAATGATACAGCACAGGCAAACATTGGAACAGCTGTTTCACAATTGTAAAAATATTACCATAATCGTGGTTAATGATAACAGCTGGAAGATTGATCATATGTTCTTTACGTTTTGTCTCGTGATAGGACAAACAATATGTTATGGATGAGAGTAATATAGCACTGCTCTGTAGAGAAGGCAAACTGTTGTGGAAACAAAACCTGTAGGAAATTAGCAATAAACATGTCACATTACTTTTCTCAAAAAGGCAAAGTTTAGTTGAAGAGTTTTCACAAACATGTATCAGGTTAAATGCGTGTAACATTCAAACCACATCAGAACGGTTCAGTAATACCCGATCACATTAAGCGAATTTAGTGTAAAACTAATAAGAAATGGAGCGAAATATTGAAGTCGGTAAGGGTTCGTCACACATGAAAAGGGGCAAAGTTTAGTTGAAGAGCTTTCATAAACATGGATCAGGTTTAATGCGTGTAAAATTCAAACCACATCAGAACGGTTCAGTAATACCCGATCACATTAAGCGAATTTAGTGTAAAACTAATAGGAAATGGAGCGAAATATTGAAGTCGGTAAGGGTTCGTCACACATGAAAAGGGGCAAAGTTTAGTTGAAGAGCTTTCACAAACATGGATCAGGTTTAATGCGTGTAACATTCAAACAACATCAGAACGGTTCAGTAATACCCGATCACATTAAGCGAATTTAGTGTAAAACTAATAGGAAATGGAGCGAAATATTGAAGTCGGTAAGGGTTCGTCACACATGAAAAGGGGCAAAGTTTAGTTGAAGAGCTTTCACAAACATGGATCAGGTTTAATGCGTGTAACATTCAAACAACATCAGAACAGTTCAGTAATACCCGATCACATTAAGCAAATTTAGTGTAAAACTAATTAAAAAATGGAGCGAAATATTGAAGTCGATTCAGGGTTCCCCACACACGAATAGGCTCAAACTGAGGCAGGAGACGTGCCCATTAATATTTTGAGTGACACTGAAGGGGGCTGAGAATTTCTTTTAGGCTATGCATTTCACGTTCTACACGTGAATTACACTAAAATAAAATAAACGCTAAATAAAATTCTTTTTGAATCTAATTACAATAGATAAAATGACCCAGTAAGAGAAAATGACATCGTTATACAGTGATGCACTGAAGGTCATGAATTCTTTGTTGTAATTTACAAGATCAACTAATGTAGGCTATCTACACGCCCCTAGAAAGACATGAAAGGTTTGTGAATATAGGTTATGTAGGATTAAAATAGACATAAAACTCTCTGATAAAAGATTCAAAAGTATCGACATAAATTGTACTAGTTCATGTACCTAATTAAACCTACTCTCTATAGCGGTAGTATAGAGT
>JBAIZL010000001.1:238716120-238881120 GCA_036971475.1 Prosapia bicincta
TGTAGGGTTACCTTCGGTAGTTGTGAAAGGGCAGACGAAGCAGTAGTTAATGATCGAGGACTCGTCTCGTCCCAGAGGTGGGCCGGTGAGACCTACAGTAAGGCCATTGGGCTCTGACGTGCGGTATCGTACGTATCAAGCCCCTCGATCCTAGCAGTGTGGAGAACCGTCTGGACTAGGTAGGTCGGCTTTGTGTAGTCCCAAGGCCACTAGCATCATAACTGTCTAGCTATGACGACAGTGACATATTCTAGTGACTGACCTGGAAGAGAAAGGATCATCCTTTATCAACCCGCTCAGTTCGGGATGATATCGTCGTACAAAAACATCCGGTTGACAAGCCGGACGTTCCAGTATTCCAATTTGACAACCCGACTCTAGTGTAATGTTTTTGGTCAGGCTAGTAACAAGATGACAGTTTATTACTCAATGTGAGAAACATCACAAATTTTTGTTGTTAGTCATTTGTTTTTATTTCTACTTAAACTGATTGTAATGGTCTTTTTAAAATGAACGTTTTGAATTCTCATATCTGTAATCTTCACTAATTCATCACAGAGTGTATCCAATCCGCGAGAGTCAAATAAAATTTAAACATCAATCAGAAACGGGATTGTTCTCTACTAAAGCGTGTTCGATTTCCCTCACGAAAGTGTAAACTTTGCGAACTTAAATAAGTGAGATTAGAAAGATTGAGAATCACCAAGTCTACCCCAATCTATTGATCACGTAAAAAGCAAATCTGTTTAAACCTAACCTAAAAATCGCTTCCACTTTAATAATTCATTATAATTTCCTACTAGCTGAAAAGTTATGGAAAACTATCTTACGCATAGATGACAAATTGATTGCTACTTGGAATTTGACTGCTCAAAAATTTTCGCACCATATAAAATAAAGTTAAGGAATGAAAATAACATTCTTTTAAATACGCCCAACCTTTGACTAATAAAATTAATGACCAAAACTAAAACTTTCCACACAAGAAAAAAAGAAATGTTACAAATGGCTGTTGAATTTGAAAAAAAGCCTATTCGCGGAAGTCTTCAAACAAAACTGTTTGCAAAAGTGTACGCAAGACGGATATCGGAGATAATTAAAATCAAAAGTAACACTTGGCGGAACGACTTCGGCTTTGAAAAATGTACGAGTGAAAAGAGAGAAAAAGAATAAAAACAACTGTTCCCTATTGAAATCCCGGTGTAAAGCTGTGCTTTTGATTTCAAAGCCATCGCAGATTATTGATGGTGCCCAAGAAGTGATTGGTTTTTTACATACGTCACGGTGACAATCAGACCCCTTTTTCTTGAAAATCCCAGCAGACCTCGACACTGTTGATTACTTGGAGACCTGTTTTCATAGCGGCACCGCACTACGCCCTCACCCCTGAGACAAAAACTTCTCCTCGTTCACAGAGAACAGATTTTTCCTGACGACGTTTCAATTATCGAACCGTTCTCCGTGCTTATTCTTCTCGACTCTAAATCGAAAGAAATCAAATATATCGTCCCCGTTTTCTATTGCATTGCACAGTGATCAATCGACCTTGTAAAGGATGTCACTTGTTCTAACCTCAAAGTGGTTTACTCTACCTCGATCCGAAGTTTTGTTTTCCTCTGTGACATTTGTTATGTTGCCACAGAACCGAATGCGCACACTTTGTTTATCATATTTATTTTAATAAACACAGCCATTATTTATGACTTTCAAAATATTACTAACAAGGCCAATCAGAAGGAAACACATTTTTAAACACATTTGTCTGCAGTAATTGTTGTTGTAAACAGTCAAGTGTAAGTAAAAGCCAAACTGAGTAAATGCTTAAAAGGGCTGTATAGGCCTACAGGAGAAATGATTCTTCTATTACACCAAGCGATATACAATATCTTATACGGATAATTTTTCCCAAAACTTATTAACAAATATTATACAAAACCAAAGAAAAAATCATATTTGTTGATTCCCTCTTCACATGAGCTACATCTATACAATTTTAAAATCTAACCTACAAATTCTTCACACAAAAATAACCGACGGTATACAACCGAATAATATGAGATTTACAAAAATTTCAAACTACACACATACTCAACACCCAATTACATTATATCTCACATACACTTTTCGACAGCATAACTCCTAATACTCCCCAAAAAACACATACATCCCCACCCTAATATCCCTCCCCAACTTAAGCTACAAACTCCCTTGGGATCGGTTACGGTCTGAGTTGACAATGGGCCACATCTCCCGAAACGATCGTCCTCAAAAAATATAAGTAAGTGCTACTATAGGCAAGTTATTTACAAGTGTTTTTTTAAAAAATCATACTTTCAATGTTTTCAACTTTATAAATGTTTAAAAAATCTAGAATTCCGTTTATTTTAAGTGAGTTCTTCTCTGTTGTTGTTTAAGACCAAACAGATGTACTACTACCCACGTGAGCTATGATTGTCCTGAAATCCTAGTAGCAGGCTAACTTCAATCCTAGATTTTCATTCTACTCTTCCAACATTCCTTTCCCCTGACCAACAAGCGATGATAGCTCACATGTACTTTTCGCCTCATTTATTTGGGAATTGCTTTACCACCAAGAAATGAGTAACTCAAGCAAGAGGGAGTTACTGCAGCCCAACTGAAGTAACTTGCAATAAGGAGATGCGGGTATACATATTAAACGTACGAGTAAAACCGATCAATTAAATTATATTGTTTTAAGTGGTTATGCATTTTTAACAAATTAAAATAATTTATATTTTTCAAGTGTTCAGTAAAAAAATACAACTGTTATCCAACATATAACGATATCGCGAGAAATAGGAGCTTCTCTGTGAACACTTTGCAACCAAAGATGAAAAATAAATATTGGAGATTTAACAAAAAAAAAAACAATAACAAACCTCAAATAAATATGAAAAAATCAATTAACAAAATTAATAAATCATATTTCTCCAATTAAAATCACAACAATAAAAAGTATATACAAATAAAGGCAATGATGCTTCTACTATGTAAACAAGTAAATAATACAGCAAAACTTTGTGGAAGCGGTTCGTTCCAATTGTTTCATTTCTAATCTAGTAAGTTGGAATATAAAATGTTATATGTACTTTAGGTATAGTTAGTAACCATGGTGGGGACATAGAAATAATCTTTTCAATACTTCCATAATGTTTTTGATAGAAAAATTCAATAAAGATAGTGTTTGTACCCCTCTGAACCCCCTCCCAATTTGGATACGTCCCTGGGTGACGAAACGTTAATGTGGAAAAAGGAAAAGAAATATAAAACTTCTTAAACTACATAAAAATGTCAAAAGATAAACAAGGTCAAAGTATTGACCCAATGTAGATCTATTGCGTTTTAAAAAACACAAGAGTAATAAATAACAAAAGAATTTAAATGACTTTATTTTCATCCGTCATTATTAATAGCCTCAAACCAGGCCTACAAACTTCTACCCAACAGATAAAAACAGTATATCTGCTTTCATGTAAACAATAAATATACAACAATAGGCACCTGTCTCTTGACAATACAGGTGACTCATGGACTGAATTTGAATTATAGTTCAATTGCAACGTCTGGAATGTTGGCTGCAGTGAGCTGAACACGGCCCACGCAAAGAAGAAGAAGAAATAAACAGTGATGCCAACAAAAGGTTGCCACTGCTTACTGTCAACATCTATCTGGGTACTCGGAGGTTACAGACTTCACTTTAAAATATTTATTCTTCTGCGGTTGGCAATAATGTAAGAAGAGTGGACAGTCGTAAAAGGTTTGTAATTTTTTATTGCTCACGATTGCTAACTTAACGGGGAAAGGTAAAAGTTCATTTTAATGTTAGGCATTTTTCATCCTTGTAATCAATCGTTGAAGAAATTGAATTTACACAGATGTTAAATTATTGTGGCATTATGTTTATGTGTAGAACAGTTCGTTTATCTGCATCTGTGCGTTTCCATTCACGTCACTAACATCCAGAAAAGCCAGCATTCTTCAAACCAACGCTTTTCACTTCAACTCACTGTCCCGAAGATTTCCAAGTCAAACTTTACGGCTAATAGTAACAGGTGTTTTCGTCTTCACTTAGACTTCTTTAGCAGTTATGTTTAGCTAATTTAAAATGCAATGTCCTGTATACTCAGAAATGTCACTCATTTGATTAATTTATCTGATGACGTAAGATGACGAACACAACAGCTGTTTTTATTAGCCAACTCGTAGATCCTTTTAAATTTTACATTTGTAGTAAGTTAAAAAAAAACTACTAAGACAACTATATTAATTTATACTACGTTAACGGTAAATATAGTTAGGCCTATAAAATGCATTAACTTTATATTGACTTAATGTATTATTAAAGCTGTCCAATAAATTCATTTTCTCGGGCTTATTTAATAAAATTTATATAAATGATAAAGTGAAACATTTAAATTTTAAAATAAAAAGTTATAAATAAAATTATTACGTTCTAAAAAATGGGTTTTATTTTTTTATAGACCATTAGGCTACCAATAAATATTTAAGGAAAATTGAACTATTAGAATTTTATTTCTTATGGTATGCTCTTATCGATTTCTTAGTGGCTTGCAGGATTTTATTTTATTTTTTTTTAATATTTGATGTAGGTAGTTTTTTACATTGTTTTTTTAATCGTTATTTCCACTAAGTAACCCAGTAAATAATATACTTATTATTAACAGACGCCTAGAAAGGAAATCATAGCAAATAGGCTACAACTATTCCTTTAAAACAATTTCATAACAAAGATTCTAACAACGTCCATTTTAAATGAAAAGTTTCGCACACCCTAAAAAAACACCCTTGTCGAAGATAAATGATCCAACGGTCAGAAAAATGACTTTAGAAAACCTTTGATTCCCCGAAGGAGAGGAAATGGTCACGTGACGCCTATTTGTTATTCTTGAACCTTAAAAGATTCACTTTTGTGGAAGTGGAACAACATTTTGGACGTTTGGAATGTTTGCAAGGATTAATGGTGGCCAGGTACGGCACAATGTCCCCAGATATTACCTGACTGCCCATTCATCACGTGTCGCCGATTGATGACTATATCCAGGACGTTAAAGGCGGCTACTATTAATTATCTTTTTATCCCCCACCCCACCCCTCGTCTTGAGACTCGCTGACTATTGCAGCGATGCGTACGGTTTACAGTGTGCTGGGGTAGTTATTGACAGTTAATTTGAAATGTTTGTTCTACCCCTGTGCCTATAGGGGGTAATTAGAAGAGGACATGACGATCCTACGACTTTAATCAATCACCCTCGCGTCCCTTTCGCTATCTGCATTCCTCTTCAGATTTACACAAAAAAGGAATCAGTTAGGGATGACGCCCATATTGTTACTGCGAGCAACAACACCGTGTTTCCATTTCTAGTTCTGAGGAACGTAAAAAGCTTGCTTCAAGCCTCCTTCAACTTGGAATTTAACCACTTTTGTCTAAAGAGTAACAAATTTTAATAAATTTTCTTATAGGCGAGTGTACGATTGCAAAGTATGGCCCCGTATTATAAAGGGCGAGCCTACGGACGAGCAAACGTGCTAGAAAATAAAATTCCAACTCTAAGCAGACAAGAATGGAGACTAACGCCTCACACATAGGAATTAGAAACATACTTGCTCACCAAACATTGTAGACAAATCAACTTGCTCATCAAACATTTTATACCAAAATACTTTAGGAAAACATTTTAGACCAACATGTCGAAAGAATATTTTAGCCATATCAACTTGCTCATCAAACATTTTATACAAACATACTTCTGGAAAACATATTAGACCAATTTGACCAACAAACATTTTAGCCATATCAATTTGCTCATTCAACATTTTATACAAAAATACTTCTGGAAAACATTTTAGACCAACATGTCTAACAAACATTTTAGACATATCAACTTGGTCACCAAACATTTTAGACATAATAATTTTCTCACCAAACACTTAAAACAAACATACTTGTTCATCAAACATTTTATACAAAATACTTCTGGAAAAAATTTTAGACGAACTTGTTCAACAAACATTTAGGCACAACGTGTCCAACAAACATTTTAGTCATATCAACTTGTTCATCAAACATTTTATACAAAAATACTTTTGGAAAACATTTTAGACCAATTTTTCCAACAAACATTTTACCCATATCAACTCGCTCATCAAACATATTAGACATATTAACTTGCTCACAGAATATTTTATAGAAACCCATTCGCTCATCAAACATTTTATAAAAAAATACTTCTGGAATACATTTTAGATCAACTTGTCCAACAAACATTTTAGACAAACATAATACTAGCTAAACATACTTTCCACTTTATTTTTTAAATCGTTACGATTTACACAGATACTTCTGTCAAATATCAATCTTTACAAAAAAAGAACTATAATATTCAACGTTTCACGCTAAATGTTTGTAAATATGGAATGGTGACTCGCTGAGCAATTAGAATTACCTAAGCGGTATTTCCCTCCCATTATACAACAAATGCTGGGACGAGAAACAACACGCACGCCAGTTACAAGACCGACCTTCTCAAGGGCCTGTCAGAATTAACAACTTAAACTGTTTTAATTAATCAAACAGGTTTTTTTTCTAAAACAAGGGGATGTGTTAAAATGATAGCGCGCCCTTCTGGGGAGCATTCGGAAGAAGGGGTTTTTTCCTTTCCATGAAACAAACTCATATTATAAAGTAATTAACATAAGACAGGCTTTTGACATATTTATAAAGCTATTAACAAAGGGTTAAGATTTCAGTTTGACATGGCCTGTCGACAAGGTAACAATTTCAAAGCGAGCCCCTTCCTTCCACACCAGACCCCTTCGTTTATGCCTCGATGGATCCCTGCCCTTTTGATTGCGCAATTTGTATCAAGGATTCGCCAAACTAGGAGCCGATCTTTTGTCGTTTTGTTTTAGGACGCGTTAAACGGCCGTGCCAGTGTGAAATTTTAAATTAAAAGACAGCCTTTCAAGGTGATTACAATGGACTAGGCGAAATGTGTTACTTATACGCTCGAACAGTTACAGGCGCGTTTGATTTAAATAAGAATACATTGCTGGGTTCGACTAGAGTCCCTCTTTACAATGAGCCCACTCTAATCTGATTCATAAACTGTATAATATTTGAATTCCGTATGTTATTATATTTCTAATATATTATTATATACCTGTCCAACATGTCTCTGTTTTAGAATACCTAGTCAACAGGTTAGGTAACGATACAGCTACAAGCGGGGCCTGAGAGTGTGAACCAATCGCTGCTACCAATAAATACCAGATATGTTTATTTAGACCTGTATTTTCGCTTACTTTTAAATAAAGATCCTGTGTACACACACACACACACACACACTCACACACACACAAATATATATATATATATATATATATATATATATATATATATATATATATGCTGATACGTAAAATTAATTGCACTTAATGGTGGTATAATTGTTTACAATTAACATATACTAACACTCTCTCTCTCTCTCTCGCTCTCTCTCTCTCTCTAACACACACACACACACACACACACACTATATTAATATAGTATACACTGTACTAAGACTCTCAAGGATTATTAAATCATATAAAGACAAAGTGAAAAAAGATCTTCAAACAGGTAGCTAATTGATAAGTCTAGAGACGCGGGTAAAAACACACAAGCGTGTACATCAGTGAACATAATAAAGATTTTGAAAATCTGATAACGACCCTAGACATAATTGAACAATGTAGAAGTGGGTTTACGAAAATGTAACCGTTTCTCGTCACTTTTTGGAATAAAATGGAACTCAAATTGAAGACTTTAGGAAGGTATTTCATGCATTGCCTTCTGGACTGGAAGGCATTACGAGGAAAAGTAATACTTTGAAAAGATTAGATGCATGAGGATATCCTAGCTGTAAATGTGAAAGCGCTGGATAGGATAGAAGGCCTAGAAAATACCTCATAGCATGGGAGATGATAAATATGAGATCCTTCAACTAATAACTCAATGCAAGATTAGATGCATGAGGATATCCTAGCTGTAAATGTGAAAGCGCTGGATAGGATAGAAGGCCTAGAAAATACCTCATAGCATGGGAGATGATAAATATGAGATCCTTCAGCTAATAACTCAATGCAAGATTAGATGCATGAGGATATCCTAGCTGTAAATGTGAAAGCGCTGGATAGGATAGAAGGCCTAGAAAATACCTCATAGCATGGGAGATGATAAATATGAGATCCTTCAGCTAATAACTCAATGCAAGATTAGATGCATGAGGATATCCTAGCTGTAAATGTGAAAGCGCTGGATAGGATAGAAGGCCTAGAAAATACCTCATAGCATGGGAGATGATAAATATGAGATCCTTCAGCTAATAACTCAAGGCAAGATTAGATGCATGAGGATAACCTAGCTGTAAATGTGAAAGCGCTGGATACGATAGAAGGCCTAGAAAGTACCTCATAGCATGGGAGATGATAAATATGAGATCCTTCAGCTAATAACTCAAGGCAAGATTAGATGCATGAGGATAACCTAGCTGTAAATGTGAAAGCGCTGGATACGATAGAAGGCCTAGAAAGTACCTCATAGCATGGGAGATGATAAATATGAGATCCTTCAGCTAATAACTCAAGGCAAGATTAGATGCATGAGGATAACCTAGCTGTAAATGTGAAAGCGCTGGATACGATAGAAGGCCTAGAAAGTACCTCATAGCATGGGAGATGATAAATATGAGATCCTTCAGCTAATAACTCAAGGCAAGATTAGAAAAGAGGAAAGTCGGAAGAAGGGGAAGATCTTGGCCCGGAAAGACACGTTTTAGGGAGTGCTCTTCCAGAGTTTAATCGGTCATTATGATAGCCTACTACTCTCCGCCAGTATAGACAAATGAAGGTATATTTTTTGTCTCTTGTACTTACCGTATAAGTATGGGATACCTTGTTAATTTAGTTAGGTTTTAAGTGTAATTTGGAAAACAAACTCTATTCACAATTTTAAAAAGTTCTGGTAGCACTAACGACCGACTTTTGATTAAATTAAATAAAACTGTCCAACAATCCTCAGAGTTCCTTCTAACAGTCTTGCGTCTGCCATAAAACTACAAAAGCTAATAGGCTTTAAACTCTTTTCGGCTGGAACGCATGGAAACCGTTTTTCCCTGAACGTTATTTTACAGCCTTTCGCCGATGTTACCTCATCTGCACGGCAGAGGGAGGTCACAGGTTCAAATCCCCATAGCGGAGGGGAAATACCTTTACAAGGTAATGGACATTCTCTCATATTCTATGGGTGATACAAATACAATCTAGAGAGAACTGGCTTCAAACTGAAATTATACAAAAGACTGGTTCTTACTTACTAGAAGCTGGAAGTGATGTCAGCTACTACTCACCTGAAATTACAAAAAAAAACATTAAAAATAAACAAACAGATGAAAATACAACAGATTGTAAACATTAGGGTTGTAAATGGCAGTAGAATAGATCTAACAAAATGTTTATTGAATTAAACTGAATCTCAGTAAAAATAAACACATAAATAATTCGATTACTATCTCTCCCCGCCCACAAACACAATTCTAAATGCACCAACTAAGCTACGTTTTAAGTTATTCAAGAGATGCAAACTTTCAGTGTTATGAACACACAAGTGTACCAAAGATAAATGCACGCATGCACACCAATACTGTAACACTTGTATAGGAGGCAGAATGGTCACAGTTTCTACGAGTTGCAATCACGGTGCCACTGTTGTGAAAGTAGATCTACGTTACGCTGCATTTCGTAAGCCAAGTTACGGAACTAAATATTAGCGAATAAAAGTAAGAGACAACTTTTGGCGCTTGCCCGAAATCGGCGATTATCACAAAACAATTATAGTTGGAGTGGCGTCCTTTCGCACTATTACGGGACACGACTACCTTGCAACACATCTCGCAAGGATTGGTGTTTTGGCCTCGGGAGAGTACCCGCTTTGGCATGGAGCGAATTTACAAATGGACATACAACATCTCTATATTCGGCAGATCCGGAATAGCATTACAGAAAATAGCGACCTTGAGCATCTAGCCATCCTCTATTGGACCGGATGGCAGAAATGCCAAGAGTGGGCGTTGGATGAAGAAGAAGAATACAAAACGATAACATTTGGAACTATCAGAAATGAAAATAAATTTGAGAAATTATTGACTTCTACATACGAAACTTTTACTTCAGGTCAGAACAAAGAATTTTATAAATTTAAGAAGCATTTATAGATCAACATTTTCAAATAACTTGAAGCCGAATAACGTATTTTTCCAACAAGGAAACCTAGTATTTGTAGTCAAAATCTAAATATGGATTTTTAATTTGTTTACTTGCCTCTAGTCTTTTAAATAGGTTACTTGAGGAAGTCAGATCTAGCAGTATTTGTTCTTCGTTTGAGTCTCCTTACTACATCGTTATAGTAATCAATAGGTCATTATAGCACTGCTTTTAGGCTGAATTCACTCAAATTTTAAAAAAAATATATATTTTTTGTAATACCTAAAAAGACATCAACTCCAATTTTTCCTTTTAACTTGAAAATACATTCCAAACAAGAAAACATTCTTTTAAGTGTAACAAGCTGAGTTAAACGTACATTACAGTCAAACAAACATAACCTCACTTTTCAAACCACTTGCTCAATCAAGTAATCCATCAGGACTTATCTCCTACGTTCAAACAAATACTTTGCTATACAACTATAAGCCTATTAAAATGTAGATAGCACGCAGACAGTAAGAAAAGGTTTAGTTATACAGTAATTGGAATAGAAATTCCTCACCCATATAAACTAAACTAATATAGAAATGAAGGAGTTGGCCAATACCTGCGCTTAAAAACAGATCTAGTTATGTCGAAAAATTTACTGATTTTCAATTTTTTTTTAATATTTTTACTGTATGTTTTGTCTTTAGTATTTTGTAAATAATTTTCCTAACGTAAGCTAACCGGTTGCTAAATTAAATGATAGTGTGTAAACATTTTTTTAAATAACTAAACCGAACCGAATACTTCGTTGCTATGTTGTAGTATACCTAGACCGAGTAAACATTACGTGCGGAAAATATGTATCCTACGGCTGAAATTGCAGAACGAAGCAAGCTTACAGAACTAGTAAATTAGTCTACCGTAGTTACGATGACACTGAGCGACGAACGGAAGTTTAACGTCGAATTGGCAGCAAGGCTCACTCTCGCAGCAAGATGTGAATTTCTCATTAGCTCAGACGGCTGTAATCCCCACTCCCTCTGGTCGATTTTACCTACGCAGAATCCTATTCTATTTTAAATCAAACTATACCAGACAGAGTAAACATTAACTGCGGAAAATATGTGACCTACTACTAGACTTAGAAAACACTGCGGCTGAAGAGGGAAATACTAGCAACGCTACTACCGGACCGAGTAAACATTACGTGCGAAAAATATGTGACCTACTACTAGACTTAGTAAACACTGCGACTGAAGAGGGAAATACTAGCAACTCTACTACCAAACCGAATAAATATTGTGCGGTGGAAATATGTGAATCACTGCTACTTTGCTGATATATTCCCCTCTTTGGCAAATGTTTACCAGGTCAAGTAGTAGCTAAATTTTATTGTAGTATAGGCCTACAATAGTGTTCCGATTTATAGAACAACATTCCATTTAATATATATTTTTATGTTTGTCAATTAGGGTAATGGTTGTATTTTTTAAGATTTTAACCACTTTTTAGCGATACTTGAAACCACGTATTTATTTATTGTAAGAATCTATTTAGACTGTAATTCCAACTATGAACTCTTATTCTTTAGAATGGACTTTTATGTAACATTTGTGAAAATGAAACAAGTAATAAAATTTTCCAAAAAAAGTCAATTCCTACTTGGTTCAACAAAAAAAAATTTTTATTTTAGTTACTTTTATTAAATAATTACAATAAATAAATAAAAATATGTATATACATATAGCAAAATCGCAAAATTAATTGCCAAAATAAAAACGAAATGAATATCGTCCCCTATAAATGTTAAGTATTGTATTTGAACTTGAGTGTATGAATAAAAAGTATTTTTAACGATTGAAAATTTGAATAAGATCTTTAGTATAGATAAATATTTATAGGGGTAGTGTGAACTAATAGCAGGAATTGAAAAAAGCAAACTTGATGCATCATTTGTGAAGTATTACCCTTTTTTCTTTAGTTAATCTATTTTCTACTCAATTTCTGATCATATTTAAGGAATTAACTACAATTAATTTGACTTTATGTCAACTAGTTTGACCTATACGCGCATATAGGAAAGAGAGTGAGTGAGTGAGAGAGACACACACACAGCAAACATAACTGAAACCATGAAGTGTAAAGTAATTCCCAAGCGCAGGCCTAAAAATGCAACATGTTTCAGCTCTCGATACGCCCCCCCCCCCCCCGGATGCTTTGTATAATCGAGCTTTCCTTCCGGTGTAAGGTTTCGACACCCACTCCCGTCGTTCTTTCAGTTTTATTAATATTTACTCTAGTGACAGTTATGACAAGAAATACGAGTCTAGGGCAAGGCGTTTGTGTTCTTCGGCGACTGAGCGAGCACCTTGGCGTTGCAGGGAAGTGGTTCTGGTGCTGGTGAAAGCGCTATTAACAGCACATCGGTTTTATAGCAACGCACACAAGCAAGCGGGATGCGAGTAACAAACGTTAATGGGTTACAGTTGTGTACTGAGGAAAGATTCGCGCCACCACAGAGCTTTATTAATAACATGCGTGCTTAATTGTTCCTCTTAGGTTCGCCAACATCTATAAAAATGCAAGATGTGCAAAACGACCAGCTAAACTCTAAAAGTTAAACAAGTATTCTTTACACGCCATATATCGTATCTTTTATTGCTCCAAGTTTAAAACTATTATTCATAAATTTAAAACTCATTGAAGGTTATATTGAAAAGGTAACAAAAAATATATATTATAACAAATAATAAAGACCTATGAACAACAGAGTAAAATGTTGTAAAAAAGTTACTAAAACTCCTTATTTAACTGGATTTTTTCGACCATTTAGATGATACTTTGGCCATTATCTTGTCTAGAATAACTTCAAATGAAAATAATCAACAATTACAACATTTAAACAAAGAAAACAGTTAAGAACCTAACACTTTAAAAAAAACAACTTAAATTATAAGAAAAAGACATTTTTAAAAACACTTAAAAGTTATCAATATCCAATACTAAACTTTCTATATACATTTGCTCTTTACATGGCTTCTTACCTTATGTATGTAATTCTTTCAAATCTGATGAATTTGGCGAATAATAATAACAAGTTTTTATTTTTAGGCTTACTTTTCGTTATAGACTAATAATTTTAGAAAAAGAGAAATATGAAGAAAAAAATTCAAAATTAGTTCTTGAATTAAGATTTCTAATATTAGCTCATAACCATTGCATTATCTAAATTGTCATCCTGAGGAGATGAAGTTAAATTACAGCTATTCCAATTTCCTTTATTTTTTTTAGATGAATTAAATAATTATAACTTTTGAGTTATTTTCTTGCTAGCATATAGTTTTTTTTAAATAACATCCCTTGAGGATGACAACTTAAATGACGAAACGTGCAAAAGATTATATTAAAAATCTTTCGATGTATTTAGGATTAAAATATGTAAATGGTCTGACAATATTTTTAAAAGTTATCTTTTGGATATTAAATTTTGGTGAAGGGTCCAAAAACATTTTTTTGAATAATAAATGTTAATTATTTTGCGACTTTACTTGGTGAAATATGTAACAGCGATCCTTCACATTGTAGTATATAAATATTTCAAAAATTATATATAATAAATTATTTTTTATTTTATCAATAAATAGTTTTAGATAGCACAATGATCAGAATTCTTTGCAACCACGAACCTAAAATATTGTAAAAGTTTTTTTCAATCCAAAAACGAAACTCAAGTAAAGTAATACCACAACATTTTAAAAAACATATGGATACCGAGTGTAAATAAATTCACTTGGAGATCAGGAGATTTTAATGACCAAATTACGACCTGTATGACGAAAAGAGAGAGACCTGAATTGTAGCAAAAAACATTTACAGTAGTTACTATTGGCTTTCACACAAAAATTGGCCGAGTTTTGCATATGCGACGCTACTAACTGTCCTGAAAACATTACAACAGACCATCCGGAGGTCCTAGCAGCCGAGTTGTAACAGCTGTTAGATCAATCATTTAAGCATTCTAGTGTAGTTATATATAGATGGCGTGTTTTTAATTGTGAAGCTCAGCCTAGTGTTTGTTTGTTCCATGTCGTGATTTATTGCGGTAGTTTACAAACTGGCGTTCAAGTTTGGTAAATGTGCGAAAATTTTTTTTAAATAAAAACTGTTACGCAGATAGATAGATAGATCGATAGATAGATAGATAGATAGAAAGAGATTAATATGAATAAAGACACAATATAGGCAATGAAATAAAGACAGCTCAACAGCTGCCTAAAGGTGACAATTTCTTTCTTCCGTTTGCAGAAAAATTATTTTAAAAAAAGTTCAAAATATTATCCTCAACTCGATAGTCATATGCAAGATAATTTTGAATCTTTTTATAGGCTACTGGAGGTTATAGATTTTTCTTTGAAGTTTCGCAGTATTTATTTCGTAATTTACTCTTTCTGTAAACGAATATTAGGGCTATCACATCTTTAAAACCAAAGCAATTATGGATTTATTGTAAGTAGAGTATTTATACACAAAGTATTGTAGATAAAGTATTTATACACAAAGTATTGTAGATAAAGTGTTTATACACAAAGTATTGTAGATAAAGTATTTATACATAAAGTATTGTAGATAAAGTATTTATACACAAATTATTGTAGATAAAGATTTTATACACAAAGTATTGTAGATAAAGTTTTTATACACAAAGTATTGTAGATAAAGTGTTTATACACAAAGTATTGTAGATAAAGTATTTATACATAAAGTATTGTAGGTAAAGTGTTTATACACAAAGTATTGTAGATAAAGTATTTATACACAAAGTATTGTAGATAAAGTGTTTATATACAAAGTATTGTAGATAAAGAATTTATATACAAAGTATTGTAGATAAAGTATTTATACACAAAGTATTGTACATAAAGTGTGTATACACAAAGTATTTATACAAAAAATGTTGTAAATAAATTATTTATACACAAAATATTGTAGAAAATATATTTATACACAAAATATTGTAGATAAAGTATTTATACACAAAGAATTATAGATAAAGTATATATATATATATATATATATATATATATATATATATATATATAGAAAATGTTGTAAATAAAGTATTTATACACAAAGTAATACCTATTTGCGCACAAGGTATTGTAGATTAACTATTTATACATATGTTATTATAGATAAAGTATGTATACACAAAGTATTGTAGATAGAGTATTTATACATAAAGCATTTTAGATTAACTATTTGTACACAAAGTATTGTAGATTAACTACTTAGACACAAAGTATCGAAGATTGGAACCATATACACACAAAATACTGTAGATGGAAGTACATATACACAAAGTATTGTAGATTGAAGTATATATACACAAAGTATTGTAGATTGAAGTATTTATACACAAATTATTGTATATCAACCATTTACACACAAGGTATTATAGATTAGCTATTTATGCACAAATTATTATAGATCAAATATTTCAAATCATTTAACCCAGAGACGTGATGTTAAACTGGAGATACTTAGCCACAGTGTGTTTTCTCGTTAAGAAAGATAGTAAAATATAATGAAAGTAGAAGAAGCACCTCTAAGTAGCAGTCGCCTCTAATCCATTCGTTCAAATAACACAAACGTTGTGAAAATGTTAAGGATTATCAAGGATGACTAACGACAAGCCCGAGACGTGGTACCAGATATAAGACCCTGAATGTCTTTCTTCAAGCCTGGATGACCAGCTCCTAGGACGAGACGATACCCCAGACACTACTTCGCCCTCTTTGACACAAGTACTCAGAACCTTCCGATCGGACAGGAATCAGTACTTTCACTAACTGGATCCAGTTAACAAAGTATAAAAATAGTTTTAAAAACTGTACTCTGAAATCTTTGGAAACGGTAAGATTGTGCACAATTAAAACACACGGTAATGCGGTTACAATCTTTAGGAAAAGCGTGATCCATCGAGAAATTAAGAAACAATCGATTAGGTGATTCACTTACCGTCAGATGAACCCATAAGTCGATGAACTTTGAACATGGATACTGTACACTCCCCGGCAGATTCCGTACTCAATTTACTCAATCAGGTCCCGCTGGTTTTTTTCAATCATCTTTCAATCACAAGAAAGTGCTTAATATCCCTGGTAACTCTGCGGGCAGGGCTTTTTTTACTTAATGACCAGGATCCGATACTGCAAGACAGACTCATTATGCGCGGAATATCGTAATTTGTTGGCGCGCATAACCCCAAATTTGTGGCCATCAACGCTAATCAAACCGCTTATTAGGTTGCGGACAACCGATGACATGGTCGATAATAGGTGATACGCAACCAGTTCTCCGCGACTAATTCATCTTCCACTCGTCTTCGTGAACGTTTTTAAGTCATCAACTTTTTTATGACTTCATTTTAAAAAAGTATACGATAATGGATGGAAATTAAAACTAATCGATCTAACTTTCTCGTAAAATGTTGTTTAATTCGACCGTGTAGAGAGGACAGCCTCTGCGCGTTGAATAATGAAAAGAAGATACTACATTCAATTTAACAGACATTTATTGATACTATTTATATTGTACCTTATTTCTGAACGATCATTGTACATATGACAATTTTTTTTTTTATATTATCTGAAGTATATGTTCTGGAAAGCAATTCTAAAATATTAGTTTTTTTTTATTATTAAATTCCTTCTATTAGCTCACACTCTCCTTATATATATATATATCTTGTACAAATATTCAATCGTTAATAAAATACGTTTTTATTCATCAAATCAAGTTCAAATAAATGTTTTCAAACCTATCGTGGATTACAATTGATATTGATACAATTTTTTCAAATATCTATTCAATAGTTTAAATTTAAAAATATAATGTCCTGGCCGGATTCGAACTGTTTTAAAACCATCACTTTTACCACTGTACTAACTTTCCCAGACCTAAAATTTACATAAAGATATACTATATGATATTATAAGAAACAAGTTCTTTGAATTAATAAAGCATTACAAGAAGTGGATAGAATGAAAAGTTATCAGCTTCATAAATTAGAAAGGAAAAAAGAAAACAAATAAATAGTAACAATTAAAAATCATAGTCCAACACCATAAATTGTATAAAGAGGAAAATGGAAAATTACAAGTAAATTCACTTTATATTTTGCCACTTTATATGTAATTATAAAATAAAAAATAACTATAAGCTAAAAATTTTCTTTGTCGACTCCAGTAGGAATTGACTTTAGAAAATTCGTTTTCTATATTACATGTTTGAATATCCTGATTTAGGAGGACATAAGGCGGTGTATGGTCGTTTACCTGCTGAAAAGACAGGTCTATTGGTTAAATACAGGAAGAACTAAAGAAGGGACATAATGATCCCCTCGTATTGATAGAGTGGGAATATTGTAACATAATGGCACCAGGATCGGTTAGTTGAAGTAAATCTGCTTTAAGGCATCTCTTCCTATAACCATATCACATCAGTCAGGCTAGTAGGCTACAGATCAAGTGGTACATCGTAATATCTTATCGGGATAGTACCAAGTGAGGAAAGACTCTGTACTTATAAAAGATGAAAAATCCTATAAATTTTTAACTCAGCAGGGAGGCGCGCAGGTCTAAGAAACTGAACGAAAGATATCTAGAAACTTTTCTAATTAAATCAGCTACATATAAGGGCATTTGTGGACCTACTGTGCTGCCCGTTGAAGGTCAAACGCCACAGACATCCGGAGAAAGATTAAGAGATAATAATTTACAGTATATATGGACAAACCTGAAGGGTCGTGGGAAACCAATGAGCGAGAAAGAAATGAAAGAGATAAAATGAAGAGTCTTGTTGGGGTGAGTACCATGGTACTTTTGGGTTATGATACTTTCAGTGGCGCAACCTATACGCATTCTTTCTAATTACTGGGGTCGGATTGATCTGCCGAGAACGGATACGATGATGCTAGAAGGGTCGTTGCTGACAGGCCGTTTAAAGAAACAAAATGTTCAAAATTATATACGTTTGTTTGTATTTGATTTACAAAAGCGGAAACTCAAGTTGGAAGCGCGCATTAGTGTGCTATAAAGAGTGAGGGATGTAACGGCCTGAACGCGCTTTACGGCCGGCAAGGAACCAAACCTGCTACGGTGCTACGCTACAAGCTTTCCTCTGGCCGGGCCCATTAAACCAAAGATACGCGTCTCCGTGTCACAGATGAATTATACAAATATTTAAACAGTCATCCGTGAGTTTCGATGGCCAGTTTGACAAGCGTCGGTGCTTCTTAGAGCCGTCCAAATGGGTCCGCAGTGGCGCTGAAATGTACTAAACCGCGTTCAGTGACTTATGTTTTAATTTTGAAGAATATAATGACGTTACTTTATAGACAGTTTAAATTCTAAAGCAACATTTTTGTTTCTTCAACATCTGTCCGCGTTCATTTTAGGCCTTAATGACCTAGAAGTGCTCTTCGCCTGAAAAACAGAAAAAATTTATTCTTTAGGTTTTGATTTACATGAAAACCAAACCTCAATCACCTAATGTATAAAATACATGTAGCTATATTTGTGATTTATGGGTAGATAATATAGCAATATCTAGCCTTTGGTACTGATATGAAGGTAGAACTTGATAGAGCGTGAATACCTCTCTTCTAGGAAACATTGTGTTAAATTTAAAACAATTTCCTATAACGTTTTACGAAACGCTCAAAAATATTTTTATAATAAAATAATTCATAATTAAAAATGTTTTAAGCTTATTTCTTTGTATTTTAAATTCTATTAGGAAAGGAAAGGACTATTTAAAAAGATAGTAAAGGGTTGAGAATATAAACAGGAATAAGGTGAAGAATAAACCCTCCCTTGTTGAGGATATGGAGTGATCCTGGAATCACCTTTGCAGAGAATCACATTAAGTAGACCCAAACTCTATAGGGGTTTCCCCGTTACACCCCCTTATAACAAGAAAAATAATGAAGGGTTGAGAATATAAACAGGAATAAGATGAAGAATAAACCCTCCCTTGTTGAGGATACGGAGTGATCCTGGAATCACCTTTGCAGAGAATCACATTAAGTAGACCCAAACTCTATAGGGGTTTCCCCGTTACACCCCCTTATAACAAGAAAGATAGTAAAGGGTTGAGAATATAAACAGGAATAAGATGAAGAATAAACCCTCTCTTGTTGAGGATACGGAGTGATCCTGGAATCACCTTTGCAGAGAATCACATTAAGTAGACCCAAACTCTATAGGGGTTTCCCCGTTACACCCCCTTATAACAAGAAAGATAATGAAGGGTAGATGAACGTTTTAGAAAGAAGAAAAGGACGAAATGGTCACCTGCTATTGGAAATAGGTGGAAATTGGGGAACTGCAGGGTAGAATCGCTTATATACTGCAAAGTGTCTACCCACTATAATGTCTAACCTGTCTTTCTATTGCAGACAGATAAAGACCAATGTAGTGCAACAGGGGAAAGATTACTGACAATGCCATAGTTATGGGCCGTGGCATCAATCGAAATAACCAAAGTATTTAGCTAGTTCTTGAACAATTCGAGATAACCATCCGGTTTATAGAAGTAGATACTGTCCAGGATATGTCTGGAAGGTGGCCGTTAGCGAGAACTGGACAAGGGGGAAATAAAGGGAAGAGAGAAAAGAAATTCACCGTATTATTCAACAAAATATAAACCACAGTTAAAATAAAGTGGATCATGGTTGACCGACCAGTAAAAAAATTAATCGACTGTAGGACAGACTTAGGGCCTAATTAATTTGTTGCGTGTCGACAGAATTGATTTTAAACTGAAGCCCAACAGCTAAAACCGCCAATCGCCGGAACAAAGAAACAGCACTGCCTTCCATATCAAGTGTGGACTTCCTCCGCGTCCGCAGAAACAACGACCGTCACGTCGTACTCTAGAAAACATCGCATAAAACTTGCAATTTCCGATAAAATGTACAAGGTACGTTCCGCAGCTGCGGCTGATATATGGGGTGCGCCGTAAATCCGCTCCGGTATCAGTAAACAATAAAGTACCGACAATAACAACGGCCGGCTTTTTGTCGCCTTCGACGAACGTTTTTCAAAACGCCGTATTTCTATTTGTCCAGTTTCGACGGTGATGTGGATCTTTGTAACGTGAAACCCATAAATCCAACAATTTATGAAATAAACGTTTGCTATACAGACGTACGTATTTCGGACGATTATGTATCGTCAAACTTAACGACGCGGCAATAACGGCTCCATCCCGATCGGTCATGCATTTGTTTGCGCTGTTTCGCAGCCATTGCCACGAACTACATTAAATGCAAAAATGAACTGTTACAACAAAACAATAAACTTCACATGTAAAATAGCGACGGTGTTCATAAAATGTTTTAATACGTCAGACGTAAAATTATAAAGGTGTTGGCCAGCTATAATCGTAGACGATTCCCGGTTTCTTCACCGCATTTCCCCAATCATAGTCTGGCAGCTTCCATGACCATTGCGTCGTCAATATATTACCATTTTACACTTATCGTATGTGGACGGGAAATATATAGCGACACAAGTGAAATGAAATGACCGTAATCAGCCGTCCTCCCATTCTGCCGACTTTTAAATACTTTTCTAATTTGAATTCACATCCACGTAACACCATTTATCGCTAACTATCAAGTAATTCGATTT
This sequence comes from Prosapia bicincta, assembly GCA_036971475.1. Taxonomy (NCBI): domain Eukaryota; kingdom Metazoa; phylum Arthropoda; class Insecta; order Hemiptera; family Cercopidae; genus Prosapia; species Prosapia bicincta. The sequence goes on from JBAIZL010000001.1 coordinate 238,737,090, forward strand.
CTACAGGTCTCCTACAGACACATTCTAACATTATCCCTAAACCCCTTATCCCTATATTTTCACTTCTTTAAAAGTTACACAGCTTCATGATGTTCTGCAAATTTTGAAACACACATTAACAAATTGTCTTGCCTTTCTGTACTTAATAAAAAGAAAGTTTTACAGCTTCAGAAAGTTTTACAGCTTCAGAAAGTTTTACAGCTTCAGAAAGTTTTACAGCTTCAGAAAGTTTTACAGCTTCAGAAAGTTTTACAGCTTCAGAAAGTTTTACAGCTTCAGAAAGTTTTACAGCTTCAGAAAGTTTTACAGCGTTTAGGCTCAATGCAGAGCAACGAAAGAGCTTAAAGTTGATAGTTACTACAAAAACAAACTAAGTGAAAAAAGTAATGAGATAATGACAACAAAATAAAAAATGTGTTCAAAACCAATAAAACCTATTAATATATAATAAACATCTTATAAAAACACGCTTTTTAAAAAGTGCTTGGTTTTTTAAACTATTTTCAATTTGTTTTGAAATGGTATATATTTAAAGTTACTTTTACATATGTATGTTATATGCATGTGCTGAAATATTCATATCAGAAAAAAGTATTTATATAAGAGGTAAAAGTGTTCGAATATGTATACATACACTGCAGACTCAAACAGAAATAACAAGGCGCTATGTAGGCAATTTATCATCAGTGGTTACCGTAAACCAGCAACGAAAAGAATGTAAAAATACACTGTAGTAGATAAGAGAAATAACAATAGGTTTTAATGCTATATTTGTGGAGATTCTCTAATGACATCAGATAAACATCAGAGGATTTCCCTCAAGAAACACACATTTTAGACATTGAAATAACGAAAAACGTTCACACTGAATTACTTTTAAAAAAGTAATGAAATTTAAAAAACAAGTTTTATAAAATAGACAAAATATATCAAAAGACAAAAATCCAACCAAATATTAGGTTACCAAATATAGATCCAGTTAGGACAGATGAAGTTTGCTACAACCATATTTTATGCAAGGCTTTATTATTAAGATTGCAGTCTGAAGAGAGTTGAGAATTAAACAAGATGATTAACATTTTAATCCGCATTGCAAAACAGATATATCAGTCAAATAAATAAAACATTGTCGTATTTTGAAAAAAAATCTGTACTTTTTTAGAAATTAAAACGTATTAGAGTAACGAACACTCTTTAAAAAACAATTGATTAAATTCTGTTGGTTGAATTCTTTACACCAAAACAATAAAAAAAATACAAAATGTTGAACAAAAGGTAAAGGTAAATATAGACTAATTAAGTTATATAAAAATATCGGTAATTTGTATAACTTTGTATAGCTTTGTATAACTCAGGAATGCAAAACAATTAATTTTATTATTCACCCTCTAAAAGGTAATTTTATCGGACATAATACCTTTAATATGTCGACATTACTTTGACGGCACTGCTCCAATTTAAACAATTAAAATATTATCTTGCTTATGGCATAAGCAGACAAGAGCCATCATAACAACAGAGTAGCTCGCTGCCCCAGTGGGGAGCTCCAATCCATCTTGGCCTATCCTCTTCGACATGGCTGTCAATTAAGCATAGAACACCTCAAACACGCCGTCAAGGAGTTTGGACGTCTCAAACTTTTGTTTAATGCAATGATGGATGGTGATTTCACTACTAGCTTTACAGAGCACCTCTTTAGCACCATATACCCAGACATAATGTCTTGTAGCAGTTTGTTCTAGGTTGATATTGTGCGGTTTAAAAGCACAATAATCGAGCGTGTATGTATAAACATTCACAAGTGTATTTAACAAATGTATTGCATTAGTTAGCAATTCGATTCGTTCACAAGGCGATGCTTCAGCTAAATACAGTACAAGAATATTGAGCTGACCGCCTAAATTTGTAGGTAGTTAAAATTAAAAAGGTATTTTGAGGTCAAAAACCCAGAAGGTCTGACCACGACGTTGCAGCGGTTTCACAAGGAAAGGAATACTAGTGATGGTATGATGACAAGTGTACTGAGAAACATGGCAACACTGTCAATCTAGCAAGTCACGCGTAAAGTGTCCTTTACTCATGGGCGAAAGCGGTGATCACTTCTAAAACCCTTTTTATTGGATAAACCCTTTTTATGATCACAATGGAAAGCAGATCTACCACATAAACTCAATCTTGCACCCCTCACTATACTCTTAGAATATGTCCCAATTTTACTTCTAAATATATATCTACACAATCTTCCCATCCCAAGCAGACGTTTAGCCTTAATGGATGATCGCTATAAATCTACAAAATAAAAACGTAAGTTCAGTCCGAAAACGTGCATTGTTGATATTCAATTAATTAACTAATGAAAAACGTTAAAAACGTGATTTTTGAGCATCAGCTGAATAAAATTGGGACTTCCGGGGCGGCGTCCTTGCCCGACCACCATCTTCTACCCGTGGTTTCGTACAATTTCACGTCCTCACTACAGTAGGAGCTCCACAGCGTTCCGTCGCGACCGTATCATATCTCATTGAATCGAAACGCTAAACTGGCCGCCAATGTAGTGTTGCTGGACCCGTTTCGCGGATTAACGCTGACGTCATCGTGACGCGCCTTTGTTTGAAAACGTGTTCCGTACGTCGGATTACCCATAGATTGTTGGCTGTAGATTGAAATGCCATGTATAATAAAGGTAAACATTGAATGCCTACACCGGAACAGATGTTTCCATGGATCACATGGTGCGAATTCTACAATGCAGACTACTTGCACAACTTAAAATAATAAATACGTTCAGCCACGGAGAGTATGTGTTTCTATGTTCCATTTGCTGGATCTAAGCGTGCAAATAAATATAACTGGGGCTCTTAAATATAACAATTGAGGATATGTTTCTCTGACAATGGTGTAACTAAGTGTCGAAACATGTAAATACTTTACAATAGAAATTAAATAATTACTATTACTGAATGAAGAAGACGGTTCTTTTGCCGAGCCATATTATTGACAGCACGACGTTCCTACAACTAAGACCTATTTGTTGTCTTTTTCATGTCATTATTAACGTTACGTCCTAAAAGATAGATCATGAGCAATGTGTTTGTAAACAGTCCAATACAATAGTTCTATTAAAATAATAAATTAAGTTAGAGTCATTACGTTAAAAATATAGCAAAACAATCTTTTAAACTCCCTTTTTGATGACCTTTATCCACCCTCTGTTGCCCTTACATGATGACCGGGCTTTCAGACTAGGGAATTACTTAACCAGAGAAGGGCCGCCGCCTATCAAGATCACTAACTCTAACAGAAGAGCAGAATACAATGCACAGCTATTAAAAAGAAAAGTTTCTCATATAGGAGTAGCAAACAAAATGGCGGCTGCTAGAGAATAAGGTAATAAATTAGTGATGATTTATAGAGTTATAAATTAATTCGAAATTATTCCGTTACAAATATTGATTATTAAAAATATCTTTTTAAATCATTTCTGATGACGATTTTTTTAAATATACGAAATATATAATTATTTTGGTCCAGGTATGTGTGAAGGAGAAGTTCAACTACTTTCTGTTCGCCTTACCCAAGGGCTGGGCCTTCAAACCAGGAAATTACAGTAGAGCGTCGAAAATTTGGATCAGTTAGGACCGGGCCCCACCCGGACTAATGTTTTATCCGGATTTTTAAATTACTCCATTGATATTTCAAAAACTATAATGGATTTCAATGGTTAGTCTATAGTGTAAGTTTGAATTAAACCAGGAATTATAACAAAATAGATGTCAGAGGGCTTAAAAAATACAAAAGAATTTAGTGAAAGAAAATATAATAAACATACTAATACATAACCAAGTGTCGTGCACGCTGAAACCCCGATCCGGATTTGCAAGGCTCCGGATTTTTGACGTCCGGATTACTGACGCTCTAGTGTCCTTACCCTAGGGGGCAACCGTCTAACGGGACCACTTACTTTAACAGAAGAGGAGAATAAAATGCCCTACTATTTCAAAAAAACCTTTACCAAACAGACAGAAGCAAACAAAATTGCGGCTGCTACAGTATAAGGTAAAAAATTTATCAAGTAATAATTTATCTGAAGTGAATTGATTCGAAGTTATTGCGTTAAAATATTGCATATTTAAAAACAAGTCTTTTAAAAGTTCTTCTGATGATGACTTTTACAAAATATAAGCAGGTAATAAACCTTGGGCAGGTCCGTTAATTCTTTAATAATAACCAGTGCTTAAGTTTCGGAAGCCATCTGCCGAACCGCTCCCGCTCGGCGCCGTGTGTTCCACGAAAGGGTGGAAGTGTCAAGTGTTACTTAAAAATAGTTTAATCGTGGATCACTAATTTTTAGTTCATTCAACCCTTAGACCCTTGCAGAACAGTTGTAAAACGGCCATTCACCCCTTTCTGCCGCACACGGATTATAGCTCTAAAAAACTATTTACCTTTCATAATTTATGCTGCGTATTATTTATCCCGTGGTAATTGTTATATTGGACTAATTTCGATATTTTAAGATTTAGTCTGCTCAAAGAGTCAAGAATAAAGTGAGTTAATAAAACGCAAACTAATAAATTGAGGTTGAAACTTATGATATATTTATCGTCATAAATACATAACGTTATTTTAATAACAATTTTTCGGGAATACCGTATTATGTTACAAGAGTATCAAATTAGGACAGGTTTGGTGACAAAAATAGCTTTCTAACGCTAACTAAACGATTGCTGAAGTGAAGGCGTAGAATACCTTTCGCGCGCTAACTCACATCGGGTTACAGCACAGTTACTTATGAATATAATTACTATTATGTGTATCGTGATTTTTAAGCCAAACTATTTTACAAATAACAATATCGATTAGATTGGGTTATAATAAAATATATTTATCGTAACGTAAACTAACCGGTTGATGAAAATACCAAAGATATTTCTTATAACCTAACCTAACTTAACAGGATACCTTTGTTGCTATATTGTAAAATTGATATAAATTTAAAAACATCTAAATTAATATAATATTTCATAAAAAAATCTTTAGTTTAGATAGTTTGATGTGTATTTTGAGGTTATGTTCATATTTTTCCCAATTTTAACACCTACTTATGGTTAGACATTTAGATCTTGTTTAGAATGAATTTTTGAGTAACATATGTCAGAATGATAAAATCGAAGTTGACCCTATCATTGTTCACAGATACCTTATTCTATATTTATAAATAAATAATTAACAAAAACAATACTGTAGGAGGATTAAATTAGCAGATGTTTAAGGAAGAGGGATCAAAATCGGAGCAATGTGACTTGGCCGTATTCAAATATATAAACAAGGCTAAACAAAATGAAATTTACAAAAAATATTTAGTTTTGAAATATCTGAAAACCTTACGGCTAATCTGTAATAATGTAGATAATAAAATTTTTCAAAACATCAATCGGTTCATTTTAAAATCAACTACATTACTAAGTAGGGTGCAAGTTTGTATTACAAAACGTAATTATATTTCCGAGTAATAAAAATACCCTTAAGCAGTTCTTCTTCCCTAGGTAGAAGAACTGAATACTAACTTATTGATCCGGGTTCGATCCCCCGTAGCGCAAAAATTTAGAGAACTTTTGGAAGTTCGATTTAGCCTTTGAAAGTTGACGCTCGAGGTCAAACGTAGGGGTTAATTTGGCGTTTTGAAGCATTGTGCTGGCCACATTACCTTCCTCATAGCTTGTAAGGTATCGTATGGCTTCCACGAGTGGATTTCTCCCAGCCACTACATCATCTCATGGTGTAAAAAAGGACTATTTTGTATTAAGAATTGTAAATTTTTCAAACACAACATGTAAAACTCTACCCAAATTTCTGGCTTATCGGTGTAGGTAAAATTATTATCAATTACTAATTGTAATATAAATATATATATCTATAGCTACATAAATCTGTTGTGGCGTAATGTTTAATATAAATAAATAAAATGTCTATACCACAAATAACTTTTTAATTTATTTACCATCTTATGTATATTTCGCAAACAATCATCCTTAGAGGTAATTTACGAAGCAAACTACCTACAGTTATTTTTGTTTTGTAGTTTGTTTTGTAAATTACCTCTGAGGATGATTGCTGTGGAACCGAAACGTACATAAGGTGTTAAATAAATAAAACGTTATTTGTGCTATAGAGGTTTTATTTATTTGAATTAAATATATAGGTAACTAATTTAGTACACAATTAAACATCGGTACATTTATGTAAGTCGTTACAAAAAACGCTTGACTTAAATATATATATATATATATATATTTTTTTTTTCAATATGTTTTATATAATAGTTAAAATTAGAACAGTATTGTATGACGTTAGAGTGGGAGGACGGCTAGATGCGACGTTGCCACATCGTCAGTATGCCTTTGTAGTCGTCCTGTTCCGATTTCATACTGGACAGCAAAGCTTAAGAGAAAAGTTTTTTTGACAAGTGAACTAACTAACATGGGAAATTAGCAATTTTTTTGTGTCGTAAAAAGAAATATGGACAAACTTGCCTGTACAAGAGATAAAAAGGGGTTAAAGCTTAATAAAGAAACCAAATACGTAACTTGCAATAGTGTCTGTCTATGAAGGAAATTATTATGGGCAGGATATGTAAACAGGATGATAAAAAAAACTTGTTTTCATAAGAACATTCGGGAGATGAAGCAGAGCCGACAACCATGAAAGGTACTCTGCATAGTACTGTAGTAGGTTCTAACGTATAGAGTAGTGTGCGTATGTGCGTGTGTGTTTGTGTGTGTGAGAGAGAGAGAGAAAGAGAAAGGTCATATTAATATCCATATTTCTGTTGAACATTTCAAACTAAACCCATTTAGAAACAGGCCTTAGAAACACCATACATCAGAGTACAAAGACATGGGCGTTAATATGGTGAAGGAAATTAAATTATATAGTAGCTTACCAGTAAACACATTTACAATCTATACAAAATAATCAAAATTATATGCTTTATTTTAGTCTATAAAGGTTTTCTATTTATAAGACAAAACCGTACAGTAGCCTTTTATTCACTTGTGTACTAAAATTACCTTTAGTAAGTTGTTGCTGCAAACAATGCAAAAAAATCAAGATTTCTTACCCACTTGTTACTCTTTTATATAACTGAAATATAAGTCAAAGAAAAGTGTTAAATTTACAGACATTTTTAGAAGCCAATTGTGAGTACTTATAGGTTAAAAAATAGTAACTGAAAAACCTAGCCTAAGAATAAAAACTATAGATTATTACGTAAGCCTAGTTGGTAAAATACCATTGTGTATTTCTTTTAAGTTTAAGATTTATACATATATCAAATTCGAATGATTTCATTCGATAATGTTAACTTTTCTTGTAGAAACCAAGTGAAACTCTACTTATAGAATTAAACATTCAAAATATTACTGAATAAATCAATTTGAAATTATTAAACAATCAGGCTTTTTAAATATTAACAAACATTTTCGTAATAATAAGTGTTTTATCCTTTTGAACTGATAAAATAGAACTAGAAAGTAATTGAAAGATTATGTTGCATAGATAAACATTTTTATAAAATACAAATTCACATAAATTTTTATATATTTAATCATATTTCACACAAAATTTTGTAAGTTTTGAAAGCATATATTAAAAATATAATAACAACACCTTACTCACTGATAAAAGCACTAAATTTTAAGGTTAGGTTTTGTTTACGAGATATATTAGTCGTTTTATTGTTAATTTAGTTAGAAAACAGGTCAAATGAATTAATAAACTGAATTTAAACTCATTTAAAGCGTCTGACATTCAGTTTTGACACAAGTGAAAGTTAAAAAACTGAAAACAAGATTGAAACTAGTCACAGATTAGATTTATTGTAACTGGTTTCCACCGCTTGTCACGTGACTTTATTGGAAACAAGGCTACTGTCAGCAGACAACGGTAATTAGGTTAATACAACACTCGACTTACCTTTGAATTCAAACATAAACAAAGCCGTATTCACAATCCACTTGTCCATAAAAATATAGCAACAAACGAAAAACAAAAACACAGTGATAATAATCTTCAAAGCAACATAAATCGTTGAAATAATGCAATGAAAGAGGGTTATGTTTGAAGGATGGACACTAACTGGAGGCGATCCGTTGTCTGGGTGAAGGACATGAATCAGAGGGAACCTGGTGGGGGATACATCTATCTCTCTCTAGCCCTTGTACAATGTCAGGAACCACGTGTAGCCAGGAGAGGGGCGTGATACTAAAAGCGGGGAAATTTTACCCCCTCCTCCCCTTTAAAACAACCCTAGTGGAAGTCATCCTCTAAGGTGGAAGTTTTTTTTTATATAAATCTTTTGTTCGGCTGTCAAGATGCAACTTGTATGTACATCTTCTGTTATTGTCTGGAAATGTGTCACAGATGGGGGTTTTGTTCTTTGCAAAACCATCTGTGTTTGAATTTGTAGCCGAATGATTTGATCGGTTCCGACGCTTGATTTAGTTGCGTCCGGTATAAAAACTGTTTTTCGGAACAAATAACCCAGCAAAAATATCAACAGACTTATTTAGGCTTAAAATAAAAAGTGTAAATAATGTCTTACACCGCTATTGTTTACGAGGTTTAAAACAAGTATCAAATCATTACAGGAAAATGTTTTCGTAAATGTTTTCCTTTAGTGGGTGACCAAGTTTAATTAAATTATAAATTCTGTGAAAATATATAGAAAACATTAGACTCACAATTATAGACTATAGAAATTAACTGTAATAAATAGATAGAATGAACTGTTTGTTTTACTATCGTGATATTTCTAAAATAATTAGTTAATATTATTTATTTATTGATTGATTTTATATTAATGAACATTAATAGTTTGTGAAATTTGCATTATTCAAGTGTATGCTGTAATGAGATATAAAGTCAAGTCTATAAATTTCAGCAGATAACTAGTCATTCCAATTTTTAACTACTTAATAGATACATCACATAGGCTATATCTTTGTAGGCCTAAATAACTCTTTTGGCTGCCATGGTATTTTTACTACGTTTTGTTCTACTAATTTTGTCTTTAATATTTTGATTTAGGCCTACATGTTTCATTGTGTATTTACTTTAAAAATGCTATACACGAGGAAATCGTACAAACCAAAAATACCTATCCACGAACGTAAGTAAATAAGTAGGTTGAAACAATTTACGCTTTTTTTTGCTAATATTTAGGCTAATATTGACCAATATCTAGACTTTCGGGTCATTTACCGAATGTAAACAAAGGGAAATCTCTCAACGCAAATTAACAAACTATGACTTAGAGTGGCATGTAATGAGCTTGAACCTTGAAAATCAATCTGATGATGTCATCATATTTGAGGAAACAAGGCTGAAATTAAATTTAACTTTTTTTGTTCTCCTGTTCTAGATATTTGTAACAGACGACACGAGTGAAATAACTTGCTAAAGGTTTAGTGTATAAGGACAATTTACAGTCGAAACTACCAAATTTTAAAAATCAAACAACTGTTTAGGTCAAGTGAAGCCCCGATTAAGGTAAAAAATAATGTTAAACTTCCATTTCATACAAATTCTCTATCAAATATCAAAGCCTACATACAACACTACACAATAGCTGTAAAATATATTTAAGTTTATTTTCGGGCTGTTTATAGGCCTAAATAAGCGAACAAATCGTGCAACAACCTAGCGAGAAATCTATCGATTCATATTAATTTAGGATACACCAAAACTACATTCCATGGGCCTAAGTTTGAAATCCCACTGTAGACCACTTTTCAATTGGGCGTACATAGTGACTATGTTTGGGGTTTTAATATAGGGGGCCCTATCAAGTTATAGAGACCCCTGAGGATGGTTACCAAGTTACCGAAATAGCATAGGTATATTGGCCACATGATATTTTAATGTGTCATTAGATCCAAAAAATTAAAAAAAATTAAAAACCTATTGCAAAAGATTTGAGTATTTAATTTCCGTAAACATATAGGCAATTTTTCTGCTCTTATCGGAATAAGCTAAATACCTAGGTCATCTGCACATGAAATACATTTTGCATCACCCACTGGGGTTAAACCTAAATTTATATATTTGTTAATCTAAAGCTAAGTGCTGCTTCAACCGATTTAAAAAATTTATTTTTACATGATTGTGCAAATTACAATGTACAATTAAACCAATTCGTAATTCTTCTGATTCTTTGGAAAACTATGGTGTGAATCTACACAGAGTTAAAGAGAAGTGACTGAAAAAAGCAATAACACTTGATGATCACTCGATGCCAGTGAAACCAGTCTATGCCTTATTACGGGCTTAGGCTTACGGGCCTTATTATGCCACGAAATATCGTCTAAGTAAATTCTAAAAACGTTGTTGCCAGGCCTAACATGGTTGAGTAGTAATGAATATTTAAAATATTAGTTTTGATGTTGGAAAATTTTACTTGGGTAATTAGGGCAAAGATGATTTTATTATTATTATTATTAGATCTATTTTAATTATATAATTATTTCAGCTAAGTAAAATAAGTACTGAAAACGTATTCAGTATAAAATTAATTATTTTTCATTCTAGTAAAACGTGTTTTTTTTATTTTTGAGTTGTTTTGAAAATTATTTAGCCTATAATTTCGACATCTTTTGGATAAAACGGGTGTTGATGTAGTAATATAAAATGGTAAATTATTTTCTTCTATTGAACCGCTTGTATTGTTTGGCTAATTAGTAACACAGATATAAAATATCGAAAATTTTGTGATTTATTGGTCATAGTATGAAGTTTGTCCATTTAGAATGTTTATATGTGATCTAAGTAGCCTACTTTAATGGTGTTGATACGGAGGCTGTTTAGTTATGTTTGACGTTTATATAATTGTGGCCAGTTTCTATTACATGGATTGCAAAATCGGTGTTGTTTTTAATAGGCCTATGTCACTGTATTGCTTAATAAACTAAATTTAGTCAAACATGATCAGTTTCCGTTTAATTATTAAGTTTAATGACAGTTTTCGAGTGCTATTGTTTATTATAACCAGTTGATGATTAGAAGACAATTATTAACAATTACATAAGTTTCATTATTTTTTCTATAAAAGTGTTTGTTTTAGTTACACACAATTTCACATAAGAATTACCGAATATAATAATAACAAAAAAGCATTTTTTTTCTAAAGCTGTAACAAATTACAATTTTTAAAAATTTAAGATAAGGCCTATAAACATTTATAAGTCTCAAGAATAATAAATAATTATCTTAAAACTTATTTCGTTGTTTTATAACTTAGGCACTAATATTTGACACGATTATCGACAATGTTCAAATTAACTCATCTATTTTTTGCTTTATATTTACATGACAGAAATAAATTCTAAACAAACAAAACATGATTACAAATGTCAAACATCGTAAATAGTGTAAAAAGTACATTATTGGTTCTCGCCAAACATAACCTCACTTCACAGACACATGCTTCACAAATAATCCGTATAACCTAATCACTACGATAACATTAGCCTACTATAGCCTACAGCTATTTTAAAATATAGCGAAACATGTAGTTAGCATATATTTCGTCATCAATAAAGTAATTTACCTATGTAAACTAAATGTGAATGAGTCTATACAGTCCAACAAACAACATAGCCTACGTTTTTTTAAATCTACGTTGTCCCTACGTTCATACACATTTAATTTTGTGTTTTTTCTAACTTATTCTAACCGGATATTTTACAGCTATAAATAATATAAGTTAGCTATTTTAATGTAGTGGAATATAGATCCGTTTTATTAAAAATCACTCACTTTTTACACTCTTGAGTATATTGAAAAATTGAGGTTATGTTTTTTTTTCAAATTTTAAACCCTACTAGAAACGTTTCTTTTACTAAAATCGTTTATAATCTATTTTAAATAATATTTATACAGTACAAATAAAAACTGGAGTTTACCCAGTCTTTGTTAAGGTTTATCCAAATAGTCTAATTTCACTTTTGGAATATAATTTCAATTTAGACCTATAATTTATCCTTCACTTACTTAAACACTGCTTAAATTTCAACACTAATTTTACCTATAATAAACAAACCAATTTCAATTTATTACTTCACTTGCTTAAACACTACTTAAAGTGCAAAAAATACTACACTAACATCATGTATAATAAACAAACCTGAAGATTAAATTCGAATCTTACCGGAACAATACAAGCAGACCTCCACATAACTGCAAACACATGGGGTAGAACAATAAACAAAGCATAACGCATTCTGCCGTAAATCAAATGAATCAGTAGCCGGCCGCACATGCGCAGTGCGACTTGGAAACCACGCAACTCGCCAACTTTCCCGCGGGAGGGACGAAAAAATCAATCGTCAATGATTTATATTTGATCCTAAAGCTGGATGTCACACACAGTAATTCGCCACTAAGACTATAAATAATACTTAAATAGTGTCGAAAAACATTAATCTTAAAGGGAGCACAAAAGAAACGCTCAGCCATTGCTGCCGTCCGTAATTAATAATTTTAATGGGCCGAGACAATTCCCGGCTGTCAAAGTTTGAGTGAGTTATGTCAGCATCTGTCTTTCACAATATATTTTTTCAATAGACGAATATCCTTGCTCGCTGATCGTCTAGCTTGACTAATCGTCCTAGAGCAGCTGCCATGATTGATAGCGCACGCATGCGTTTTGAAGCCCTCTCCCCCTTCGGCCTAAACTCACAATAACTGCTAGTTTGCCACAACATGTTTCAACCAAGTTAACATTCAGTAAAACTATTATTAAAGTTTCAAAAAAATTTCAAACTCCTACATGCCGTTATTTTTTTACCTGAACAGTTTAAGAAAATAAATAGTTGATTATTCAAAACTATATAATAATAATTATTATATGAAAAACTAATAACTTTTATTAATATATTAATTTTTAAAACATATTTCGCAGTAATACTGCATTTGAAAAAGACAGCATCAAAAATTGTTTCAAAATAGACAAACAACTTTACCGAAGAAGAAAGCGATTTAAAATGCTGCAACCTATCTTTCTAATCTGAAAATAAGTCTCTCTAAACTTAAAATGTCTCCTAGTTTGCCAAATCATATTTTATCGAAAATAAGAAACAGAAAATATTTGATAAAAGTACTTAAAACCATAAATATGATAAAAAACATCGTGTTTTGCTATTATTATAAATTATCGTTATACTAAATTATTTAATTATATCAAGTAATTCGTCAGGAACCACCTCACTATTCTATACATCTATTACTTCATACATCTATATTGAAATTAAACCAGGTTAGATTCAGTTAAAAAATAATTATATTTCCTAACCGTAATTAACTAACCGGTTGCTGAATTGAATGTCAGCGTTAGGAAATTATTATTTTATAACTAGTCTTATCCTAACCGGACACTTCGTTGCTATGTGTCCGGCTGGCTATATCTTTATAATAATTTAGGGCAGTATAAAATAGTAGACTACTCTATTTCAGAAAGAAACCTTTATTTGATACAGTTCCGCATTTTTGTAAATTGAGGTTATGTTTAATTTTTGTTCGTTCTATTTAAACACTGTTTAATGCTTTGTGACATTTAAAATACCTTTTCTGTACAGTACATATTTTTAAGTATCGTAGGAAATAAAACTATTTTATCAAACAAAAGTTTAAATTAAAAAAATTGTTGACTTCCCACCAAAACGAGTTTTGATGCCTGAGTCTCTATAAAGTATTATCCTATTTGCAATAAGAGAAAGAGGGAGAGAATGTGTGTGTGTGTGTGTGAGAGAGAGAGAGAGAGAGAGATTGATAAAGACAGTTAAATAAATAAGTAATAAGAAAGATAGAGAGTCTCTATCAAGTATTATTCTGATTGCAATAAGAGAAAGAGGGAGAGGGGGAGAGAATGTGTGTGTGTGTGAGATTGCTAAAAAGACAGTTTAATAAATAAGTCATACGAAAGATAGAGATTCTTTATCAAGTATTATCCTATTTGCAATAATAAGAAAGATAGAGAGTCTCTATCAAGTATTATTCTGATTGCAATAAGAGAAAGAGAGAGAGAGGGAGAGAATGTGTGTGTGTGTGAGATTGCTAAAAAGACTGTTTAATAAATAAGTCATACGAAAGATAGAGATTCTTTATCAAGTATTATCCTATTTACAATAAGAGGAAGAGAGAGAGAGAGAGAGGGAGAGAATGTGTGTTTGAGAGAGAGATTGATAAAGACAGTTTAATGAATAAGTAATACGAAAGATAGAGAGAGTCTATCAAGTATTATTCTGATTGCAATAAGACAAAGAGAGAGAGAGAGAGAGGGAGAGAATGTGTGTGTGTGTGTGAGAGAGAGAGAGAGAGAGAGAGAAAGAGAGAGAGAGAGAGACAGATTGATAAAGACAGTTTAATAAATAAGTAATACGAAAGATAGAGAGTCTCTATCAAGTATTATTCTGATTGCAATAAGAGAAAGAGAGAGAGAGAGAGAGAGGGAAAGAATGTGTGTGTGTGTGTGTGTGTGTGTGTGTGTGTGTGTGTGTGTGTGTGTGTGTGTGTGTGTGTGTGTGTGTGTGTGTGTGTGAGATTGATAAAGACAGTTTAATAAATTAGTCAAACGAAAGATAGAGAGAGTCTCTATCAAGTGTTATTCTTATTGGAATAAGAGAAAGAGAGAGAGGGGGAGAGAATGTGTGTATGTATCTGAGATTGATAAAGATAGTTTAATAAATAATAAGTAATACGAAAGATAGAGAGAGACTCTATCAAGTATTATTCTGATTGCAATAAGAGAAAGAGAGGGAGAGAATGTGTGAGAGAGATTGATAAAGACAGTTTAATAAATAAGTCAAACGAAAGATAGAGATTCTCTATCAAGTATTATTCTGATTTCAATAAGAGAAAGAGATAGAGAGGGGGGAGAGAATGTGTGTGTGTGTGTGTGTGTGTGTGTGTGTGAGGGAGAGAGATTGATAAAGACAATATAATAAATAAGTAATACGAAAGATAGAGAGAGTCTCTATCAAGTGTTATTCTGATTGCAAAAAGAGAAAGAGAGGGACAGATATAGATAAAGACTGTTTGATAGGTAAGTGAGACGAAGAGAGAGAAAAGAAAAAAGGGGACAAACAAGAGAAACGAGAGCCAATAAAACAGGTGAAATTAAGAGACACGCTTATAAAATTACAAACTAGATATAAAAAAAAACGTTCTAAAAAAGATTTTTCTAGTTTCTATCACTGTAATATTAGTTTAATCTATTTTACGTCATCACATATTTTTTTCTAAAGTGATATGAATGAAAACGTATCAAAGGACGATCTGCTGATGACTGAAGAGTGAAAAGGTTTTCAAACAGGAAATAAGTAGTTATTGCCAAGACGTATGGCCTACCTTACCTGAAGGCGCAGGAAATGACCTCTCAGCCTGACACACAGTACGTCACTATCTCTTCGCCTCTGACTTTCCGACGAACGAGTCCGTTTCGAGGAAACGGTGACGTACAGATCAAGGCCGACGGCCAACAGACTTTGCCAAAGGATTTTGAATCAAATTATTTTCAAAACCTTTTATTCTTTACAAGACATTTTATCATGTCAGAACTGAAATAAATGTACAAGACTTTTTCCAAGAGTCTAATATATTTCATTTGAAAAAATATCCAATGTTTTAAGAAGTGGGATTTTACCAAGGACATCTATTTTGTATAAATCTTCGTGTTAAAAAAAATGAAAGTAGGATAAAAGAATTTATACACTAGGGTGCGCTGTTGTTTCGTGTACGTTGTGTAAAGAGGGCATTGATATTACCATGTTTATGTAACTAATCAGGTTTCCGTCAAGTAAGATAGGTTTTTATAGCAATCAGCCTAAGTGACCTATATCGCCTTCGAAGGAAAGGAAACAACTGTAAATATAGGTAAGTTAAGGCAGTGGCTCCCAACCTTTTTCAGCTAGCGACCCACCTCTCATTATCGGAATATTTCCACGGTCCTGCGGTTCATGAGGGAGGAAAAAACAATATTTGTAACGTATATACAATACCTTTATATTAGCGTGTGTTTGTATATATATACATACATATATATATATATATATATATATATATATATATATATATATATATATATATATATATATGTATGAATTATTTCTTGTCACGTGATAATGTTTTAAATGTTTGTTTGTGCGTTTTAGTTATTTATTGCTTTACAGAACCAAGACTTAAGAAGATGGCTAAAAGAATACAATTAAAATACAATTTGATTTGTTTTGATTTTTCTGGTCTTTTCTGATTGTTTAATTATTTCGTTTTTGATAGTTTTAGAGCCAAGTCGCGACCCATCTGAAACCCTTCGACGACTCATCTAAACCCATTCACGACCCATCTGAAACACTTCCACGGCCCATCTGAAACCTTCGACGGATTAAGGTTACAACATAGAAGATATAGGATATGGCATCACGTGGGTTGAGAGCGTATCTAAAGGAGACCTACACTCTATTGGTGTCATAAGGAGGCGTCTGCAAGTTACACCTTTTGTAAAAAGAAGAATAAGATGAAGGTATATCTTCTTGTAGATGAAGTTATATAGGATGAATGATTATTAATATAATGATTTCTTTACGTACTGGGAAAGGGGCACTAAAGAATCGCGAGGGCAAGGTTGCTTACCTTGAATAGGATTGGTCACAGTGGTGGCACGAAAAATGCGTACATGACGAAACAATAGTAATTGACGAGGGTAAGTCGTAAATTTGACAAGCGAAAAAAGCGTACAAACCAGACTCCAGTTGTCAACCCAGGTCATCTACCCCTAAACTATTTGTTAATAACTTACAAGGTTTTTTATTTTCCCAATCAAAATGGGACAAAGAAGGGTTTCCACTTTGTCAGTGGTCACTTTGCTTTGACTGTCATGGTGATAAGTTCCATCTAATCGAAAGAGACTTATCAAAAGACGCTGAAACTTAGAGACTGGAGACTTAGAAGGAAAGAGAAAAAAAACAAAGTATATTAAATCGGACAAAAAAAACTTAGAAACTAATGTCTTGTTTAAGATCTCTTTCCTACATCTAAAAAATGGATTATATTATTTAGATCGGACAAAAGAAATCAGATGGTAAGATCAAATAAATTGGTCAAGTAGTAATACAGAATAAATTTTTTTTTAATTCTGTAAAATGAAGAAAAATTATAACCAAAACACACACGATAATTACCCAGACTACAAATTCATTTTACACACGCCACAATGATAGCTGAATATATCTCTATGATTTTGCGAGTCCAAAGCCTGGAAAAGTGTGATGGAAATCAGGTATAGGGCCTAATAGATACAGTTTTGAAGGATTTCCAGTAAGTAAACGACATCTAAGTTCAGCTCAGAAGTAAACTCATTTATGTAGCTCAATGGCTAAAAGATGTACGCATTTTTCGCCGGTCGCAATGTTCTGACGTCATAGTTTACCCTCACGTCTGTCAAAACTTGATCCTGTACGCATCTTTCACAATATTCCTGGTGTACGCATCTTTCGTATAATCGTCACAGTTTGGATTGGAAGTGTCAATCCGCTACCCGAAATATGATTCGAAGTTATAGCAGTGCACAAGGACGTTAACCTAGCCTTCTTTAAAACAAGTGTGGCAAACACGTCCGTTCACATCAAGTAAAAATGTCGGATGTGATATAGTCACTGCCAATAAACTATTTTAAAATTATAATCGGAAGTAAAGGATAACTGAAAGTATTTAACCTGTGCAACTTGTTGAGAAGAAAAGGATAGGTAAACGTATTATAGGCAAAAGAAGCGAACTGACTGTCAGCAGTGTGGGAACATCTGGCCTATTGTTACTAAAAGGTTGCTCCAATAAGAGTTAAGCTAGGGAAGCACGTACCTAAGTGTAAATAGAAATAGTTTTTAAGTGTCGGAGACAAACCGTACTTAGTCTGACTATAAGTGTAAAAACAACTCATCTAAATTTGTTAAAGTCAATTCCTACCTAAATCAACAAAGGAAAATTTAATTTTAGTTTTTTAAATTTTATAAATACATTTAATTCAAATATGTATATGCATATGTCAGAATAACAATATTAAGTGACAAATAGAAAGCGAATTTCCTTGTAATTTTCCATTTTCCTTTTTATGTATGGTGTCGGACCATTATTTTTGCTACTATTTATATGCTTTCTTTTTTTGTCGCTTGCATTGTGTTGTGGTTCCTTTTCTCTTTGCTTTCGCATTGTCCGTTTGTGAAGCAAGGTTCTATACCGTCAATCCAGTTTGGTTGTTTATTTTATTCTTATCATTCATTTTTTAATCCTAGAGCATTATTTATGATATTGTATGGTAGCCATAGCAACAATTTAAGGTTATACAATGGAGGATTTTCATAAAGATTTTTGAGAAATTCATCTGTAGCTATGTTAAAGTTGGGTAATTGCCAAAGCGCTAGATTTTGAACATGAGGATACTCAGTTCGAATCCGACCTAGAGCCCCCCAAATTTAAAAAAATTTAATTATTGAATAAATATTTGCAAAAACTATACTAACATCACGTGTCATCCACTACAGGTTTTAAAAAATGTATTGGAACTTGGATGGATGGGTATAAAAATATTTTAATAACGATTTAAAATTTGTACAAGATATATATCAGGAGAGTGTGAGCTAAAAGAAGGATTTTAATAATAAATTTTGCTAGTAGCCTAGACTGCTAAACTAAAGGAATAATTACCTGGTCCCCAAACGAGATTCGTTTCCGCAATCCTAGGAGACAGTTTAGTTTAAAATACACGATTTGTTATTTTACGTTCAGCATTTACATATAGACACTTTGTGCAATGCTAGCGCATAGATTTATGATATAGAAAGTGATTATGAATTTATTATGCGTGCACGAAACAGGTCAGGTACGCGCATGGACGAGTGCCATTCCTCCTGGGCGCGATGTGCATGCATGACGCTTCGCAAAATGTCAAACACGGCTTCTTCTCTACAACATGTGTTTCTTGTACATACATTTAAATGTACCGTATTTACATAAATTTAATATTATATAAAACGTTAAGGCATTGGTGAAGCATTCTAAATCCATTAGCGATATGGTTTGCTATTTGATAATGGTTATATTTGGCATAAGACTTTAATAAAGTTTTTGGTGCACACAAGAGAGTAAACAAGTAAATTTACTTTTAGTGCTTACGATTAGTAGGTACGACAAAAGTAATTCACCTTTTTGGCTCTCTAAAGACAAAACATCATTTACAGTTCATGCGAAACTATGTGAATGGTGAGTATGGGGCACGGTTTTGTTTAGTAAGAAGCCCGAGCACGTACAGACAATAAAATCGTCGACAGCGGGAAATACTATTTTAGCAAATATTTTTCATGATAACGATTCGTTTGCCTATATAGGGTTTGATTAAGTGTTATATTAAGATTATCTAACACACTGATACTACATAAAGACGCTTCAAATATCCACTGTCCAAACCAGGTTGTTAAGGGTTTCAAGGGCCACGACTCATCCGGTGTCTCCTAGGTTGCCAAAGCTGAATGAAATCATATAACCCAAAAAGAAAATGGCAGCCATTGGGCTAGACCAGTCTGGAATAACCAATAACGAGTAAAGACAGGGCAAAAAGCAATTTTAAGAAACGCAGAACTGGGCCTTTCCAAGTTTTCTCTTCCTCATAGTAAGAAATTTGTTCTTCCATGGGCTAATGGGCAGGCACTAGTAGATGACTAGTCTTTCTTGCTACACCAAGTCCCAATTGTGAAGGTAGAAAAACGCGTTTAAAAATGTGAAAATAGGAATTACGAGTGGTTTTGTCTAAGTTCACGAAAAAAACATAACAACGTGTTTGCAGAAATGACTGGGTACTGTGTACAGTGCTGAGACCTCCTGAAACGTAGCCGAAGGAAACACTCAGAACGAATTTGGGGTGCCAGAAAGGACCAGGTACAAAGTGGTGGAAGAATGAGATGGATTCTTAGGAACAATTCCTAAGCACTGAAGAAATAGTAAATAAACGTAGAAATCTTTTTTTTTTAATTCATTATTTTGTAAAATTTTGCATATTTACTGATGCAAAAATTAGGTTCAAGTCCTAACGAACATGTTTCATGATTTTAGCTTGATGCAAAATGTTTGTATTACCTAGTTTATCATTCTAAAGAGCACGAAGCTTCTTTAAAATCTATGAATCTTTAACCATGTTGGTAATAATAGACCTGTATGTATTGGGAATGAGGCATGTATTAGTTTAGTTCATCTGAATAAAATATTGTTTGCATTTTAAATATTATTTAGTTTTAAATAAAAATTATAGGAAAAATCTGTAATTGGGATAAAACTGGCTTCAGTTTCAAGACAGGAAAAATTAATAATTAGATCATGTAAGGGTCAAGTACGAAACGGAAAACCAAGTATGTCAACGTGCCTTTGAAAATACTACGAAACCCATAACGATTGTCTTTCCGGGAACAGAAAAATTCCCAACGGAGAAATGACAACATTTCCGGTCCTGGTAAAAACAGAGGGAGTATTTCGGGAGGGGGTGGCGAAACCGCACGGAGAAATCATTCCGTGAAACAGAGAAAACTAAAGCTGTAAGGGAGAATGCATAATTCGGTCATAAAATACGTCACGCGGTACACTGAGAATTGAACACCATCCTTCAAAAAATGAGGGTTTCGGAGATGGGGGGGGTTATAATATGCCCCGTAGTCTGATTTATTGGGCAATAAAGTATTATAATTAAACGGGCTGCAAGCTAGTCCGATGTCACTTCACTCCACAGACTTCTATATCTATAAATCTCTTGGCTCCTCCCTGCAACCCTCCTCCATCCCGGGGTTGCAGATCAGTAGAAGGGAGAAAAAGGTGAGCAGCCTTCTCGCTTGAAAAGGAAAGTCAGGAATAAATAAATCATCAACTCACAACGCATTGACCCATTGGTTACGGCTTGACTCATTGTGAGCGTGGTATTGGCGACAACGCAACGGAACGGCAGCAACACAGTGTCAAGGTCGACTGTTCCTTTGTAAACTGAACGCTTCCTCAAGGATTTCCTATTGCAACCGACTCCAATAAAATCAACAGTGATAAAAACATTTTATTATTTTTGTGGACGTACAAAACCCGCCGTGTTATCAATTTAATGTTCTTCAATATATTTTGCTAGCAATAAAACTGTTTTTGTAGCAATGGTTGAGAATAATTATTCCGAATCCAATTGATTAATTTCGCCGTTACTTACGTTAACCAAAAATATATATTGAATAAGAAGAAAGTGTTTTGTAAGTCGCAGTCCATAATAAGTGGTTAAAATTTGAAAACAATTTGATTTTTTAAACCCATACAAAACTGTATAAAGGGAATGCTTCCTTATAAAACATTAGACTATTTTAAAACGTGTTAACAAAGTATCCGATTAGGTTAGCTTTGAATAGGTGTTTCAGCAACGTTCCATTCAGCAACCGGATAGCTTACAAATTTGTTTTTATATAACCAAACCGAGAAAGTGTTTGCAATATATTTGGGCAGAAAATAATATATCAGAGCAAAAACGTACAACAAACACACTCATTCCGCTCTCGCTCGCGAAACTTTCCATAACTTACTTAGCTATAATCCGATGTTTTTTAAGATAAAAATTATTCAAATTCATAGAAATATTATTATTAGTAACTCAAACAACGAACTGACAGACAAGTAGATTAATGAGGGGGCAAGCCCAAAAGCCCTTAGTTACTAAAGTGGATTCCTTCTTGGCGAAACCGTAATTTCTAGAATCAGGTGCGTGTAAAGAAGGAGAAATAATGTTGATGATCAAGACAACAAATGAAGGACGAGTTCAGTATTAGTGGAAGTAGGAAAAGGAAGATATTGATAGACAAGATAGGAAAAAGGAAAGTTCTGGAAGGGAGGAAAGATCAAGGAATCGAGGAAGAAAGAGTAGTTAAGCCTTAGGAGCCGAAAGAGGAGGAAGTTCGATGAGCCAGCGAGGGCAGACGTCCGGGTAGCGCCTAGCAAAAGGAAAAATATTAATATTAGTAACTCAAACAACGAACTGACAGACAATTAGTTTAATGAGGGGCAAGCCCAAAAGGCTTTAGTTACTAAAGTAGATTCCTCGGCGAAAGCCGTAATTTCCAACACCAGGTGCGTGCAAAGAGGTTCAAATAATTTTGGTGATCAAGACAACAAACGAATTACGAGTTCAGTATTTGCGGAAATAAGAAAAGGAAGATGTTGGTAGACAAGAGAGGAAAAATGAAAGCGGTGGAAGGGAGGAGCGATCAAGGAATCGAGGAAGAAAGAGTAGTTATGTTTTAGGAGACAGAGGAGGAGGAGGAAGTTCAATGAGCCAGGGAGGACAGAAGTCCAGGTAGTACCTAGCGAAAGGAGTCTAGCCTGGAAGTCAGAAGTACAGGAGTCCAGCTCTGGGAGGGGATGATGAAGAGGTTCCACCGTCATCCTTGAACAAATAGTGGACCGCGATGCCAACGCATGGGAACGCTGAGGATTGACCAAGCTACTTCAATTCAAGTTAAGTAGAAATTAACAAATTATTAAAAATTCGTTTTTGTAAATTTCAATTTTAAACAAACTAAGTAAATTCAGAAAACGGGGATAGTAACTAAATGTTCAAATTAGAAGTCACAACACAGTAACCTCACGACTAAAAATAAAAAAATTAACAAGTTTTTTTGTTTTTTAAATATTAGATTTAAGTTTAATAACTGTTAATTTGTAGAGTTCTTTCTGTTTCAGTAAGTGTGTTGTTAGGTCCGGATATCTTTCATTAATTTTAATCTGTTCAAAATACAGGATAGGCACTCAATAAATTTATTTAATAATATTCAATCTAAATTACTATTTTTTATAATATTATTTCATAACATAATAAAGCAGTGGAATGTATAGTTGAGTCAAGTAAGTGATCATGTTATGTTATAATGCAATATAAGCTATCCTAACTGGATACGTTGTAGCTATTCATTAATACGACTGTATAGGAATGTGACATAAGATTCTAAATAGATCTAATTACGGAAAAATAGTTTGTCTTCTAAAATAAGATTATGTTTGAATGAAGATAATTAATGTAAGTTTTAGAGAGCATGTATGTCAATACTGTGACTACCTGTAACCACCCCGTTCTGATAGAAGTTCAATAGGCGTGTAATTCAGCCCCAATTTTAGCGTCGGTGTGGCTACTAAATCGAAACTACCGGCCCAAACCCACTATAATCGGGAACGACTTGACAGTCATCGCTTTAAATTAATAAAATTTCCTTATCGGAACATTTTTAAACTGTGAACTGTGTCACTTTTAGGATTTTACGCATTTATAACATTTTGTGCGTGCGTATTTAAACCCACTGGCTTTATGCGACATTTGTTCTTATTGACAAGTACAAATGTAGATATTGCAACCAGTAAGGTCTAAATAATCTGTATGGAATGTAGAAAATGTAGAATTGTAACCGTTTTACTTTGAAGGGTCAACAACGTCGGGCTTATCTGCCTTTGTATATCCGATGAATCACCCAGCCTACACGACACGCATTTAAAGTTTCCATATTACAGGTTATATAATTGTAGCTTAGATAATGCGTAGACAATGCTAATGATATATAACTTATGTAAATGAATAAATGTTTTATGATATATTTGTCTTAAAAATTGTTTTAAAAATATATTACTTATATAACATATTTGATTGCACAACACAGGTATAAATATATGTATTTTTATAACATAATTGTATGTACAACACAGTTACAAATATATATATATTTACATAATTGATTAAAATCGTTATTACTACACAATACATGTATTTTGCAAACAGTAACACAAATATAACTTTCACTCTCTACACCTATTACACAGTTTGTAAGGCACGTGTGTTCATACAAGTATAGTGCGGACCTTGTAACGGTGCACTTGGCCTTGAGAGATCGCACGAGATTTCTCGTGTAGCCTACTACCACTTCTTAAAACCTGTAACATGTTCCGAATGTTCTATACATCAACACATCTTCTGAATTCTGCACATATCTGAAGATTGTTTGTTATATCATACCAAAACTAATTTATCATCAAATTAGCTTATTATCAACCGTCTCATGCAAATCAGTGTTTTGACAGTCTTTATCATGTTTGTAAGAAAGTATTCACACTAACCCTTTACCTCCCGTCTCGTCTACTGCGATCTCTCAAGGCAAAGTGCACGGTTACGTGGTGGTCACTATACGACGGCTGAGGGACGGTATTTATTTTAAAATAAATTATTTCAAACCGGGTTGAATGAGCGCGTAACAATAATAAACATATAACTTTTTAATGATATTATATATAAGTGTAAAATTTTCTAGAAACATTATTTCAACTAGCTTACCTTCCTGCAATATATATATATATATATTGAGTTCGTAAAATATTGACATTTATTATAAGACTCTTATATTTAAAATAAATATCTAAAATTTAACGAAATTAATTCTGTTGAATCTCAATGTATCGATACCATAGTTTAGCGAATTGCTTAAAAAATATTTAGAAAACATTTTAAATTAAAATAGGGGGTGTAAAGAGTTGACATCTCTTTATTATCTCCGGTAGAGAGTAGGTCTATATCAGTTACGCAATCCTACACATGAAGTGTCATAATTTTCCCCCGCAATTTTTACCGCGAGGGTTTTATGTTTCTACAGCATTAACTCCTATATTAATATAGGCCCTACTTCCCTATTCCCCGAAAGTAGAATAATAGTCATACTGGCTCAACGTCATGAAACTACAAAAAATAAAGACTTGAATTTTAATTCGATAAATTTTAAATTCAATAAATTTTTAAAAAAGAGAAAACCTTTCTCACATTAAAAATATTCTGTAATATTGTTCGGTAAATTTGAACAGAAGCTTATCAAGATTTAAAAGCCTACTTTCGATTGAAATTGGTTCGAGTAGGTAGTCTCCACTTCCACCATTTCGATTCGTAGAGCGTTTTTTTTTTGGTTCCGCAGCACCCCTGTAGGGGCTGAACTTAAAACTAAGGAAAGACATTCTCTGGTAATGAAAGTATAGATCTTGTGGGTGGGGTAGCTTACTTAAAGTAGGTCTGTTCTCAGTAGGGGTCTAAGAGAGGCGCCCTCTTTTCCTGATTCGCGTTGAAGGAGAACGTTTATGTGTTTGTTGCAATAAAACACAAACACACACACTCACAAACACACACACACACACACACACACACACTCACACACACACACACACACACACACACACACACACACACACACACACACACACACACACACACACACACACACACACACACACACACACACACACTCACTCACACACACACACACACACACACACACACACACACACACACACACACACACACACACACTCACAAACAAACACACACAAACACACACACACACACACACACACACACACACACTCACAAACACACACACACACACACACACACACACACACACACACACACACACACACCGGAGAGTATTGTTATATGTATTGCCTTCCCTCAAACAAGACGCGCCAAAGTTTAAGTCTCGACAGAATCATGGGGTTTTCAGTGACTCACTATTCGTACCCTATGTTGAGAGAAAAAACTGTTCCCTCTCTTATAATAAAAAGCCAGTTGTCTAGTTTTTCTGCAAGCTTAAATGGCTTTACCGACTATTTCAAAGAATTCATAGTAAATTTTTTCACTTTTCATTTCAAATCATTATTATTGTGAAAAACCTTCTTAGCATTTATTTTGCTAAATATGAATTAAATTGCTAAAAATCCTGTCATGAAAAACATTACAAATAACGTTTATAAAATTGAAAAATTTTAAATCGGCTTTCGTCCGTTTTTTGTATATTGTAGAATCTAAACGCACTGGTACAAAACACACCGGACTACAATGGCCATAAATATGAATTAGCCTTGGGACGGAAATAAACCATATGTTAATACTGGTAATACTTGTTGTAGCAGAGATACAACCCATATCCAGCACATAACTGTTATACAGTTCTTTTCCAGGGTGACATTCAGGACCAGCTGTTGGCCATTGCCACAACATAACCTCAACGTAAGGTTTGTGGCGACTGTAGAGTACTCGCCAATGGGAGGGCAAGGCCTTGTTACATTTTTATGGTTTAACGGGCGAATAAAGTAGGCTTCATGAACGAGTTGATTGAAGCCTTTATTTCGTGTTCACCAAAGTGCTGAGTGGTTATTTCCTCAGTGATGCTCAAGTACGTTTAATACCAAACACTAGCGAGTGCCTGTCGAGACATAGCTATCGCTCAAGCCGTATCTCTCTCTCTGAGAGGGGGTGTGGTGGGCTACTGTGTGTCAAATACTTCCACTCGAGCATCGACAAAGTTATATTTTGAAGTGAAAGCTTTTATAGCTACGCCTACAACTCATTGGATGGACATAAACATACAATTTAGCGTCAATATAATTTCCATCAGGTTAAGCTACGAGTCACACATAATTAAATGATAACATATGATTTCATATATCAGCTGATTAGCCTATATGTTATACGTTATGTTGTAAAACAATTGTTTTATCACGTAGGTTATTTATTGAACATTGTTAAAGAAACAGGTTATTACTAAGCAGTTTTGAACAGTTCATAAATATATTTATTTATTTAAATTTTGATAAATATCAATACAATTAATTCAATATATCGATAATAATAAGTTATGTATTACTTAGGTGTCCAATGTTTGAAATGAAAACATTCTGAGGCGCGTCTGATATCAAATGTTTAGGTAATTTTCTATAAGGCAAAATTGAATAGGCCTATTTTTCTCAACCAAAACGTCTGTAGACAGGACTATAACAGTTTTCACTTCCCTATGAGTGCCACAATCTAATTTGTTTGTATACGTAAGATAATAATGTTTAAGACGACATACACAATAATTAGAGACCTTGTGTAGACTATTGTGTATTTATTCCGAACGCTCGCTTAACTGATTTTACAAAAACCATGCTGGTAATGTAGAAAGTCTTCATGAACAAGAAAATTAATAAATCATATCACGGACGCACCAAATAAATTAATTTTAAGGAGATAAAAATAACCTCTCTTTACACGCACGCGCGCACACAACTTTATTAACTTAAGGTGTATCTAAAAAGACAGAACACTATATCATACTATATAACAATATAGTGTTAAGTATCTAGTTATGTTAGAAAATTTGGTTATAAAAAATATATAATTTTCCAGAGAAAGCTAACCGGTTGACATGTGGAGTAACCCTCATTTTATTGAACGTCGTTTAGTTAGCCCAATTAAAATGAAAACCACGCGCAACTTCACACATTAACTGGTCAGTAAACCTCATTAAAAAAAATAACAAATCTAACCTATACTTTCTAGCTATATCGTAATGTAACATACCATAGTGCTAAGTTTTACAATGAAATCTTGATTCATAACGTTTATTATATATTGAAAAATAAGTTCAAATGTGTATTTTTATCAAATTATTTATTTGTTTGTTTAATTGTACGTAAGCACAAGGTTTTATTATTCTGTTCCGTGTTCTTAAGGAAAAATTATTTTACTGCAATATCGATGACATGTAAGATCGATAACAAATCGATTCTGCTGACCAATCAGTTCCGCGTCTTTTAACAGAACATAAAATAATAATAAATAGAAACGGAAAATGAAAATAAGAATAGACTAAGAGAGTCTAGTCTCTAATTTTGAAAATAAAAACTCGACAAGAGCAGTTCTTAAATTTTTGCCAGGACAAAACAAAAGTTTTTCTTTAACTGTTCCAAAATAATAGCCTGATATCTCGATTCGGTGTGTAATTTGCATGTAGTATGAAACTTCTGTTATTTCCCCCGCAACTGTAATCATTTACCGAAGGTAAGATTAATTTTATGGCAATGCCAAATAAGGTACAATCATCTGTTGCATAAGAAACGGAATTGTCAAAGGGAATTTAATGTAGGGTTAGACATTAACGCTAAGCGAACGACTCGCGATTGATACAACCATGTGTGGCGTGGATAGGAAAGCTCGTTACACGAATCTTCACATTAAATGCTCTAAAAAACCCCCTCTCGTAACAACAACCAACGCATCTTTCAAAACCCAACCTTTTCATTACGCAAACAGCGTTGCGTTAACGCAGCCTATTTATCTACCTTTCGGCCTGAATGAATTATACCCACCGAGTGTCCCTAATTTGAAATGCCTTTGAAGAACGCAGTTATAAGAGCCAATTTAATCCGCTTATTAAATATTGAAGCCCATCACAAAGAAGGGACAAAGACGAAGCGCGTCGGGGACAGGTGCGTCGACAAGTGACTGATGCGTCGCGACGCTGGCAGACGCTATTAATTGCTACCAACCGACGTGGCATTTGTCAATACCTCCCCGCTTCTTTGGTCGCCTGTCTTACAAAAACTTTCACTGTAGTTAGCCAACGCCGTTGACGAATGAGGCCGGTTAGCAATTTCCGAAGAATAAAGTGGACTGCTGATGCAAAACTGATCTGTCTTCGGGCGTAAAAGTTCTTAAAACAACACTTCTAATAATGACAACGACTTGGCGTTGGTTATACACAGATTGTTACTCACAGTGCCAACCTAATCTGTTTTATTATAAAAGAAAACGAGCCCTTCATAAAACAATTTTGAAAAAATCAAATTCTATAGGTAATGTGCCGTTGTAGAATACAATAGACACCCAAAACCACAAAAACAACACTACTTAACACCCCATTACGAATTAACCACTTTATAAGTTTATATCACACTTCTAGGCTTGTTATTCATTGCAGGCTTATGCCGTTTTTATTAAACATCTTGCTATTGTCCATTTATTAAACTATTCCGGAAATCAAAACTGACTGGAATAAACTCATATTTAATCAAATAATTTGCCGCATCTTTACCAGTCCTGCATAGATGAACTAGTTCACTGAATTGAACTGCGTTCTCTTGCTGAACTAGTCAAATTAACTTTCCCGCCAAATCTCCCGCACTGTTTACAAGATTGTACAAGAGAAAAGCCTTTATAAACTACGCCTAGGACGGACATAAAACCTAAGTAAGTTTAATAAAAATGCCCTGAGCCAAAACGTTTTGCGTCATCAGCGACTGCCACGCAAGAGTCCCGTTCCGTTATCAAACATTGTATTTGATTTGTAGCGCTACGTTTGTTATGTTTGTGTGTTGTATGTTTGTGCGTTGCGTTGTTTGTATATTTCATATAGGCCTAGGCTGACTTCAGCGTGTTGATGTTCCTCCTGTAGTGGAACGTAATCAACATACTCAATCAGCACAGCAGAGAAAACTTAGTAGAAAACAAGAGAATCAGATTTTTGACAATAAATTGAAGCATAAGCCTGAATATATATATATATATATATATATATATATATATATAATTAACAATATTTTTCAGTTGGGCTTTAGCTACACATCAAAATAACAATTAATAAAGAATCTTAGAGTTTTTATCCAACTGAAAACATTCGACTCATTATGTTCTATTAAACCCTAAGAGTCTCTACTAATTGTTATTTTGATGTGTAGCTAAAGTCCAACTGAAAACATTCGACTAATTATGTTCTATTAAACCCTAAGAGTCTTTACTAATTGTTATTTTGATATGTAGCTAAAGTCCAACTGAAAACGTTCGACTAATTATGCTTCATTAAACTCTAAGAGACTTTACTAATTGTTATTTTGATGTGTAGCTAAAGTCCAACTGAAAACGTTCGACTAATTATGCTTCATTAAACTCTAAGAGACTTTACTAATTGTTATTTTGATGTGTAGCTAAAGTCCAACTGAAAACGTTCGACTAATTATGCTTCATTAAACTCTAAGAGTCTTTACTAATTGTTATGTGTAGCTAAAGTCCAACTGAAAACGTACGACTAATTATGCTCCATTAAACTCTAAGAGTCTTTACTAATTGTTATTTTGATGTGTAGCTAAAGTCCAACTGAAAACGTTCGACTAATTATGCTCCATTAAACTCTAAGAGTCTTTACTAATTGTTATTTTGATGTGTAGCTAAAGTCCAACTGAAAACGTTCGACTAATTATGCTTCATTAAACTCTAAGAGACTTTACTAATTGTTATTTTGATGTGTAGCTAAAGTCCAACTGAAAACGTTCGACTAATTATGCTTCATTAAACTCTAAGAGACTTTACTAATTGTTGTTTTGATGTGTAACTAAAGTCCAACTGAAAACGTTCAACTAATTATGTTCTATTACACTCTAAGAGTCTTTACTAATTGTTATGTGTAGCTAAAGTCCAACTGAAAACGTTCGACTAATTATTCTCCATTAAACTCTAAGAGTTTTTACTAATTGTTGTTTTGATGTGTAACTAAAGTCCAACTGAAAACGTTCAACTAATTATGTTCTATTACACTCTAAGAGTCTTTACTAATTGTTATGTGTAGCTAAAGTCCAACTGAAAACGTTCGACTAATTATGCTCCATTAAACTCTAAGAGTTTTTACTAATTGTTGTTTTGATGTGTAACTAAAGCCCAACTGAAAACGTTCGACTAATTATGCTTCATTAAACTCTAAGAGAGTTTACTAATTGTTGTTTTGATGTGTAACTAAAGTCCAACTGAAAACGTTCAACTAATTATGTTCTATTAAACTCTAAGAGTCTTTACTAATTGTTATGTGTAGCTAAAGTCCAACTGAAAACGTTCGACTAATTATGCTCCATTAAACTCTAAGAGTTTTTACTAATTGTTGTTTTGATGTGTAACTAAAGCCCAACTGAAAACGTTCGACTAATTATCTTCTATTAAACCCTAAGAGTCTTTACTAATTGTTGTTTTGATGTGTAGCTAAAGTCCAACTGAAAACATTCGACTAATTATGTTCTATTAAACTCTAAAAGTCTTTTACTAATTGTTATTTTGATGTGTAGCTAAAGTCCAACTGAAAATGTACAACTAAAAATTATGTTCTGTTAAATCCTAAATGTTTTTACTGTTCTTTCGTTAACGAGCAACTGAAAACGTTCAACTGATTATGCTCTATTAAACTGTTAAAGTCTTTATTAATTTTTTTTTTTGTAATTGAAGTCCAACACAGCAAAAAATTTCAGATTATGTTGTGTTTAAACTCTTTTCTGTTGTTTCATTAACGACCAACTGAAAAATTTAATAATGATCTCATAAACTCTGAATGTCTTTACTAATTATGTTTTATTAAACTTTAAAAACTTTGTTAAGTGTTTTTTTGAAATAAGAAAGTTTATTAATGAATTACGTTTATTATATCTTTTTAAACTCTAAACTTACACTTTTTGTTTGCAATTTAAACATAAATCTGTTTTAAAGATCGTTGTAGAATCGTGCGTACGTTTTCATGATGCCAGTTTAGGCAACAAGTTCCGGTCGAATATCGCGGCCATTACACGCGTCCATCTGTGATTGGACATAAATCGCAAGCCAGAGATGGATGTTTTGACGGATATCTGGCAGATGTC
Organism: Prosapia bicincta; assembly: GCA_036971475.1. Classification (NCBI taxonomy): domain Eukaryota; kingdom Metazoa; phylum Arthropoda; class Insecta; order Hemiptera; family Cercopidae; genus Prosapia; species Prosapia bicincta. The sequence continues at coordinate 238,768,659 of JBAIZL010000001.1, forward strand.
GTGCGAACCGGCTCACCTGTTCGCTAATGCACTCCCTAATGTAAGTCTTCCGTCATTGCCTGCAGCGAGTACAGTCCATCATTCCTCACTGACCGATTCGCTTTATCACCACAGACAAGCGGTCGTGTGCTACTTCGTTCCTCCTTTACAAAGAATAAATAATGGTCTTTATTCGCCACATACATTCATGTGCGTTTGTGTCAGCAAAATTTTTCGCTTACAAAGTGTTTTCCGTTTGGTTTTTGATCAGAATTACGCATCAAACATAGGAAAATAAAATAGGTAGCTTACATCAGGCATATGCCAGCATCAGCACATGGTCTTATATACAGCATATATGCTTATATCAGGCACAGCCTATATCGGCTATTGCTTACGTAAGCACATGACCTTATGTCAATATGCTTATATCAGCCACTTGCCTAATCAGCATATGATTACATATTCATATGATTACATTAGACCCATGTCTATATCAGGCACACGTCAGCACTAGTATATGATTATCAGGAACACGCCTACACCACCAAATGGTTACATACGTGCCTACATCAGCATATGATTACATTTCCTATGATTATATTAGACACATGCCTATATCAGGCACATGTCAGCACTAGTATATGATTATCAGGAACACGCCTACACCACCAAATGGTTACATACGTGCCTACATCAGCATATGATTACATTTCCTATGATTATATTAGACACATGCCTATATCAGGCACATGTCAGCACTAGTATATGATTATCAGGAACACGCCTACACCACCAAATGGTTACATACATGCCTACATCAGCATATGATTACATTTCCTATGATTATATTAGACACATGCCTATATCAGGCACATGTCAGCACTAGTATATGATTTTCAGGAACACGCCTACACCACCAAATGGTTACATACATGCCTACATCAGCATATGATTACATTTCCTATGATTATATTAGACACATGCCTATATCAGGCACATGTCAGCACTAGTATATGATTATCAGGAACACGCCTACACCACCAAATGGTTACATACATGCCTACATCAGCATATGATTACATTTCCTATGATTATATTAGACACATGCCTATATCAGACACATGTCCACATCATTATATGCTTATATCAGACATATGCCTACACCAGGATATGCTTATATCAGGGACAGCCTACATCAGCAAATAAGCACATGGTCTTATGTGTACATAATTATAATCAGCATATGATTACATGTTCATATGATTATATTAGATCCATGTCTATATTAGGCACATGTCAGCACCAGCATATGCTTATATCAGTCACACGCCTACACCAGCATTCGCTTATACGCTTAAGTGTAGCCTCTTATCTGCATATGCCCACATTAGCATATGATTAGATCATCATATGACTATATCAGACAAATGTATATATTAGGCAAATGACTATACCGGCATATGATTATATCAGTCACACGCCTACACCAGCATTCGCTTATACGCTTAAGTGTAGCCTCTTATCTGCATATGCCCACATCAGCATATGATTAGATCATCATATGACTATTACAGACAAATGTATATATTAGGCAAATGACTATACCGGCATATGATTATATCATACACATGCCTACCCCAGCATATGCTAATATCAGAAACATGTCTACACGTGGCTACAAGAACTCCATTTTACATAGGAGTTATTATTTTACCTATAATAAATCTTGCCCTCCTTACAGTTTTACTTTACAGTAGTTCTTTAAATATTTTCATTCCGGAGAAGCAACCCACAAGTGTACAAGGACCTGACCCCTTCTAATATTCTACCAGTAGAGTTTCATGCCTCTATTGGTATCATTGACCCTCATCATAGCGACGTTTTCCTCTGTATTACTTCGGCTTCGATGTCCCCTGATGATGAGGTAACAATAGCACCGTGAAAGCGAGCCACACAAAAACCCCGATGAAACAACTTGCAGATATTTGTAGTTACTGAATAGTGGATCATATTGAATGAGCCTACATTAAGTTACACCATTAACAATACTGTATAACTGCAAGGGATTGTAAAGAAGGAAGTAAAAAACACTGGCATATTTAGTAATTTAGGCCTTTGCTACATGTAGTAAAGACCCTCCAGTCCAAACAAATCAATAAGTCTAAGCTTAAATAGATCGTAATTTGTGCAGAAACACACGGCTTATTTCTTACTGAATGTACAGGCATTTACTCAATGTAAACAGATTGATCGATAAAAGAAATTTATAATTTCACTTTGTCAGCGATAAATATTATCTGTAAATAACTACAACATACCTTATGGGGTATTTACTGCTTTAGTAATTATTTGAATGGTATCACTAATATTTTTTTTATAGTATCCGCGTGAACATTACATAGAATTAATATAAGGTAATTAATTAACTATAATTTAGGCAAATAATTAATTTCAATTTAATAGAGGTTTGAAATTATCGTTATGCTAAACTGGTACGGAAACTAACAGATTGATCAATTTGTTACGAAAAACGGCATTGGTTTTTCACCTTGGGAGAAACGAATGTACATCCACAGTATCGTAGCCTATCTCTCAAAAAAATTGTTGAATTTGTATTTCACGTTTCATATTCTAACTACAACAGTTTTTAAAAACAATACTTTTAGAGCATTTGGGATTGTTTCCTCAAAGTTTTCATTTACTTCATCTTTCTGGCGAGGTTGATGTTCTCTTGAAACAAAGAACGAAGAGAAAGAAATCTTTGATTGCATTAGTGATAAGGCTCCTTAAATTGAGCTTCTTCAAGTCTTATTAAATAGTAGACTATATATTTTTTTAAATTTTTAAAGGAAAAATGTATTAGTTTTGATGCAAAATGTAAAACTCCCAAGTTAATATGTAAGTGAAAATTTTAGGGGTAAATAAATACTTTCCTGGAAGTTATTTTCCCGGAAATGATGGTGTAAAACATCTTTTATCAAAATTAAAAGGGGGCAAAAAATATTTTCCCAGAAATGAAGAGAGGTGAAATATATTTTTCCGGAAATGAAGGAGGCGAAAAAATAGTTTCCCGGTAATGAAGGGAGAAGAAACAAACATTAAATGTAGGAAGGCAAGGAAATATTTTTTCGAAAACTAAGGTGAAGGAAATACACATTTTCCGGAAATGAAGGGAGATGACAAAATATTTTTAGTGGAATTTTTTAAAGAGAAATAAATTCAGTGTTAATAGCATTAGGAAGTATGTTGTTGGAAACTGAAGATTTTGTCGAAGAAAAATAGTACCAGAAGGCACTTGAAATGGGGATAGAGAAATCGCCTGAAACGAACTGACCAAATGAAGTGGTTTACGGTCCATCTGTTTACTGATGAAGAATGCCTTGGGGGGTGGGATTGGCAGTATAACACAGAATTACATTACTCTACCACGTTCTGAAATATGATAGAAACAACGAATGAATGGGAATAATGAAAAATATAATTAAATCGACTAATAAGGCTTTTTTAATTTAGTTTATTATATTGGGACGAATGGAGCTATTGATCTCGTATGCAAGATATTTCACGTTTCCCTGACCGGTATTATCAGGAAAAAAGATACCAACTACTGGAATGAATACTGACTTTAAAAAATGTGTAACTTGTGGATAATTTCCATTCCCGTAATTTCAAGTTAAAAAAAGCAAATCACAGGAAGAAAACATGTTCATTGTTATTCATTTGAACACCAAATATTCACAGCTTGCGTAAAATATTACTGGGCGAATGTTTTCCGAACGGTGAATAGTTTAGAATGGCAATGACGTTGTCAATAAAAAGAATAAGCAATGTTTTCATAACGTACAGTAAGAAGCGCCGGGACGCCTGTCCAGTTTGACGAATGTCGCCATCGGCTGACACAAGACATCACCTGTACGGGGCAGCTAAGGGACTGCACCCCACCCCACCCGCCCCACTTGGTCCTGACATCCCTTCAAGGCATTCCTCCCTCCCCCTTCGATCACAAATGTTAGCTTCCTACACTGGCCGACACTCAATATATAATTGATTCAAATCCTACCCGAAGCCTTTCTACTAAATGACAGGTTCTGAGACTGTTGAGCGAAACGATTCTACTGTTGGTTGAGATTTTCCAAAACTCTGGAATAAAAAACATTTATTTTGTAAAAGAATTAAATGGTTTTAAATTAAACTTCGCCCAATACCATTTATGTTCAAATAAAGTCTAGTGAAAATTTTCTTGTACTCGTGTCTAATTCTTTAAACAGATTGTATATAAAACCCTTGAAAATTTGAGAATTTATCAAAGACTATTTAATTAGTTTAAGAAATTATTTTTAATCAGTTCGGGGAGTAGAAAAGAATACACGAAATATGCGTACAATGAAATAGCGTACATCAGGAATATTGCGAAAGATGCGTACAGGATCAAGTTTTGACAGACGACGAGGGTAAGCTATGACGTCAGAATATTGTGACAGGCGAAAATGCTTACAATTTTTAGGCTAACAGATCTTTTAAAATCATTGAGCTACATAAATGAGTTTGCTAAACATAGATCCTAAACAATCCTCTCAGCTAAACATAGATGTCGCTTAGATTCCCGGGGCTGGAAATCCTTTAAAAACTGGCAAAATGATAGAGATATGTTGCAAATCATTTTGGCGTGTTTAAAGTCAGCTTGTAACCTAGCTATTTTGTTTTGTTTTATATATTCTTGAAAAAATTCTACAGAATTTTTTCATTCTAATCTATAGACTATTACAACTCGACCAATGTTTTATCTTACCATCTGATTTCTTGGGCCTAATCTAATCCAATTTTCGAATGTAAGAATGAGATCTTAAACAAGACATTAGCCTCCGGTTTTAGGTATTTTTGTAGTTTTTGTTTTTTTTACTTCTTTAGTTTGACTTAACATATTTTATTTTTGCCTCTTTCCTTTTAATTGTAACTCCAGTCTCATGTGCGTATGAGTCGTAGTTTCAGCCTCTTTTGATAAGTCTCTTTCGATTAAATCGAACTTATCACCATGTCAGTTAAAGGCGAAGTGACTACTGACAGAGTGGAAAGCCTTTTTTGACCTGAGTTTAGGATTAGATGACCTGGGTTGACAACTGGAGTCTGGTTTGTACGTTTTTTTCGCTTGTCAAATTTACGACTCAACCCCGTCAATTGCTATTGTTTCCTCATGTACGCAACTTTCGCTTAACGTATCTTTTGCTGTATACATTTTTCGTCCCACCGTAGAAAATTGTTTAACAATTGACATCTGAATTCAATCAACTTACAAGAAAGGAAATATATTAATTTATATGAAAGATTAATAACCATGAAATACATCAACGACACTGTAACGATCCGAGACGTTTCCTCCAAGGGTTGACCATATTTAACTACATTTCCTCTTTCCCTCTCTGGCTATGTCTTTTAAACCCTCGCTTTACGATTGCATAGCGTTTACCATTATGTCTCACATTATAAAACTACACAAACGTTTGCGGGAGACCATCTTGAGGCATATTCTCCAGAAGCAAGACAAATCGATGAACGCAAGAGAAATAACATTCGAGAGTGAATGAACGCGTTCGAAACGCTACTATAACTGGCGGATAATGTGGCAGATCTGGTAAAATGTTACAGCCGCGAGTAGTTGAAACCGTCGAAGGTAGAGGAGGAGATAAATCCTTCCTCTTGTTGAGGTCAGTCATACGACTATCTGCTAGACATTCTATTTGCTACGAAGCCATGGAGGCAGTGCTGTTAACCTAATAACAACGGTACAGGAAGCACTGTTACAGCCGTGTAATGTAGATGCGGCTTCCGTTCTAGGTTTCCAATGTATGGGTAAAGAAGGGATGGATTTAGTTTACACAAATTAACATATACAACAATATGTAAAAACGTGTCTTTAGTAAGTACTTACTTTAATTTTGGATGAGGACGGTAGCATCTGGAGATGTATTACCTGTGGCAGTTTACGCTTAGATATATAGGTATACCATTGTAACTTGAGTTATAGTTTTAGTTGACAAAGGGATAAATGTCTCGAAATAACCGTCCGCATTTAAAACCAAAGTAAGTGTTACTATAGGCAAGTTTTAATATCGTAGTTAAAAATAATTGGCCAGTATGTACTATACAATAGTTGGAAAGATAGAAAAATACTGTTATAATAGATTTAGGGAGGGTCATGACTAACGTATTTTACGTACACTACCCCTCTGTAGAAATATACAAGTTCCCTCCCCCCCCTCTTTAAGGAAGAAGACCATGATCGGGTAGGTGGAATTATGTAGTTCTTATGGAGATATAGTCGTACTGGTATAGGCAAGAGGGGAGAAATATAGCATCGCGTAATCATGGATCCTTTACCTAAAGTAGATTTGTTTTTAACTTGTTTGAATATCTACCCCCTAGTAGTTCAAGTTGAAAAAAACAAGTAATGTAATTTCGACATTTGGGCTAAAAAACTATTACATTTAAAAAGGAAATGAGAGGCTGAAACACACCACTAACCATACACAGATGAAGATACGGAAACACAGATCATCGAGAAACCGTTCCGCCTTTTTAACACGGACACACAAAGCGTCATTCTGTTAATCTTTAAGCATGTCCTAGATAGACAAGAGGGATCGACTGTCTGGTCGGGTCTTACGGGATCGACCCGCTATGCAGACATCGTGTGGAATTGTTCGGGATAAGCAAGGACATAAAAGTTTACAACACCCCTTTTGAATTGGCAATCTATAACAGCCCCAACCCCTCGCCCCCTCCCCCTCTCGTCAAACTTGTCCTCTCTCTCTCTTAATCATCCTACATCACTCCTAATATCTCCACATCTCTTTTATGATATCCATCCTACCCCTTCATAACCGTTTCGAAAATGTCTTTTTGTTTTATCTTAGCGGTTTATTTCTCCCGTACATTCAAACGACCGCTGCCATTCCGACCCTGCAAAGCCCAATAAACTACGCTACAGTCTTTAAACTTTTTATTTGCACTACAATGGAGCCGTGTAAACCCACTGCTAGTTTCATTACAACAAGAGGTAGCCTACTGGTTTAGCAGGACATTGCTTATATTACCACGAACAAATATCAAGTTATCCAGGTTCATTTCCTAAAAAGTGCAGTTAAAATAGTACATTTTATTAAAATGTAGGTATAGGGTAAGTTAGTGAATTTTTATTTTTAAATTTTATTTAAAAACGTTTTTCAAAAGTTAAATTAACATTAAATAAATTATGAGAGTAAACCCCCCCCCCTCTCTCTCTCTCTCTCTCTCGTATAAGCGCGCTCTCGCGCTTCTGTTTTTGTGTGTAATTAACACAATTTTTCTTACTGTGACAAGAATGACTTCAAAACATCACAGTCCAAAGCTTTCTAGCTTTACCCTCAAAATGTTGTATTTTTTCAAGAGCCAGTGAAACCTGCAAACCATATTTATTGGTATAGTAATTATTGTTACATTTTAGTTTATATAGAACTTTAATTAAAAATATATACAATTACTGATAAGCGCTCGGCCATGTACGCGAAATACGTACATATGAAAAGGCGTCACATATAGGCTACTTTCTGTTGCCGAAGACGTAGCAATGCACATAACAAATTAAATTATTTATTGTTTTGTTGTTAAAAATGGTAGGGGGGTTTTCTTCAGAATTATAATTGTTTAAATTGATAAAAGTTTCGATTAATTTGAAATAAATTATAATTTTTTTAGATGTTTTTATCTAATAATTATACGTATATATATATATATATATATATATATATATATATATATATATATATATGTCTACACGTTATATACAATATTAGTACGTGTAAGATTCTATACATCTTATAAACATAAATAAATATATAATGGGGTAGTTTTAATACATATTTGATTAAGTGATTAACCACTTAATTAAGTTAATGAAAAAATTTAATTATAAAATACATTTTATGTATAATTATGAAATCAATAAAAATGTCTTTAAAACTGCTTCATAAAGAATTTCAATCATTTTAAAATGTTCCCGTAAGCCTTTATTTGTTCCAAACCATGAATCCTAAAAACTTTGGAGTAACAAAACATTAAGCACACGGGCAATACAACAATAAGCATAAAGACAGAGTCACACGTCTATAAGTCCTCATTAAACGAGAGAACAACGGTCCCTTTTGTACAATAACTTATGTATCATTTAGTTTTAGTACTGGCATCAATTATAATTATGGAGACTATCTTAATGCAGAATGAATTTGTAATTTATGTAGTAAGGGCGGAAGGGTCAAATGTCACCGCGAAGGGGGTAAGGAGGACCCGGCTCCGCTCTTGGCTCATCTGTTTTAATGTGTTCACCCCCCAGGGGTCCTGCATCGCTCCCTATTCCAGGTTCGAGGATCCAGAACATCTTTTAGCGCTGACTCAGGACCTCTTAGCGACAATTAATCATAAACGTTTGGTCAGCGCAAAGGAGAAAAGCAACGGAACGTAGCGTCTATAGTTTATGGTTTAATTACAGGCATGACCAGTTGTTTTCAAAATGGCCGCTTCTTCTGAAATGAATTATGTTTACTCAGCGGTAACACGCAACCGACATACTCATTCTAATGAATTGCGTTTTATTGCGCCTTGAGACGATTAAACAATAAAAGTTATGTCTTTTAAGATTAAATTGTGACAAATAACAGCCCCGGCAAACGCAACCATCGTTCTGCCCAAAGGGCTTAGCATCGATTGTGACGTAAGAAATAACCGAATGTTTACGGCCCAAATTAGGTTTAAGTTAGCTGCGTTGAGTAAAAGCGTCTTTCATATTGAGGCTTTTTATATCACTGTTTTCATATTTTAAATGCTTGATTAAAATCACTGCCCTAGGTATATTCTACTGTTCTAATAAACACAGTAGAACCTCTCTAATTCGACACGTTCGGGGCAGAGGGGGTGACGAATTCAATTAAAATATAAATTACGGAGAAGGTGAAATTAACATGTAATTGTGAGTAAACATAGCACATAAATAGGTTTGTATTGTAATTAATTTTGTACTTTAATAATTATTGTCGCTCGAAAGGTTCAACAACACTTTACACAGCACTATAAAAACACTACTAGCCTGCAGTATAGTTCCTATTTACAAATACAATATGTTACTCTATTCCCATAAAAGACATAAAATAACTTATTAAAGTACCTTGTAAGGAAAATAACAGCAATAAAAAATACGGTACATGAAATCTATCGACATTTTAGTTTTTAAAAACGCCTGTCACTCTTTTCTTTTTGTGTTGCAAGATGCTATTAATTTTGTCAGTTCTGTTTCTTTTCGTCCCTCATACCACCCAAGAATTTCGTTAGCATTTCATCTACTTCACTTTAGGCCTAAGTCACTTCATTTTCTGGCCAAATATTTTGAGAGATTTTCTCAGTAATCGAGCGACTCATGTCTGGTATCGGCCTTGTCTGCAGCTGCCTATACCACATGAGTTTGTTACTACTGTGACGAATTACATAAGGTGACGAATTAGAGAGGTTCCAATGTAAAACACTGGTCTTACTCAAGTATTTTTAAAATGTCAGTAAATTCTGTTTTTTTGTAGGACATATATATCTCGGTTTAGCTAAATGGCACAGTAATATAAAGTTACATCTAAACTCTTTCCTATAGCCCTTGCATGGACATGCTGTAGGAGCCACAGGGTAGGGCTGCCATGATTAAACCCGTGCGATGTTTAGGAAGGTAATGTAGCCAGCACTGCGCTAAAACCTCCCATTATTGCCCTAGATACACTTATTTTCACAGGTTAAGTTGACCTGGGGAATGAAAACATACAGAAATTCTTTGGCACTACTGGGAATCGAACTCAGAGCCTCTAGTGCCAAAGTCAAGTGCTCGCTTGGCTATTTTTAAAAATTGACTAATTTTTTTCCAAATTACTCCCAATTATCTACATTTAAAATTTTCTTCCCTAACTCAATTAGTATATTTTTTTAAAATATCCAAGTTCAGACTATTACAAAAGAACTACAGTTCTAATAATAAAGAAATAAAAGGGTGTAAGTTCTATTTTCCCATGTATTTTGAAAAAAATACCCTTATCTAACCTGACCTTAACCTAAACTAAGGTTGAAAGGCAGAAAACTGTAAAATATCTAACATTCCTAAGGCCCTATTTTTTTAAACAAATATTAACAGACTAAAATAACTCAAAGCTTATTTTACTTTATGACTAATGTCTTCAATGGGTTTGTCAAACATCATAAATGAGTGTTTGGGAAAATATAACTTGAGTTAATATGTATATAGAAAAAGTGTTTGTTTTTAAAAATGTGTGCTTAATTTTTGTTTTTCGTACTAAATTTAAAAAAATGTGTGTGAATAAAGTTTTTTATTAAATTCACATAACGTTTCATAAATTTGTTAAATTTAAAATTGAAAATTATAAAAACAGTTTTTAATGTCGACTAATTAATGTAGACTACATAAATAGTAAAACAAAATTTTCCATGCCCTATACATTCTGCACTACATCTCAACACACTATATCAATATGATATTGACAAATATTAATAAAACTTGTAAATGAACAAACCCGTTACAAATCACATACAAATTTTGACCACATTATAAGATCGCACGACTTTGAATCCAGTGCCGCCTAGCTCAACAGCGCTTCCTAGCGGTCAACTCTGACACTGATGAAGATTCATTAATGCTTTCGAAAACGATATGTTTGAGTAGGTTTTTCAAAAATTGTCTTGAATTATATGAGCGACAGGGCGATTTGATTAAGGTCGAATGTAAGCAGAAGTCACATTATGTACATATAATGGTGATGACATAAAAGTTTCAAATTACTATAAAATTCAGCTTGTAGTTAAGACCTTTTAAGGAATAAACCGAACATGCATTGTTATACGTTCAGCCAAACATCCGCTTTTTCCGGACCGTTCGTACTTCCGGCCAACTTATCAATTTGCATATGTAAGCGCGTCGAACTAATGCTCGAGTTAAAATAATTGAATTCTTCTCTTGCTCAGGTCGTGTTAATTGATTTAACAGACTATTTCGGCTAAAATTTCGTATTCTCCACCAGCTCCGACCGCCAAAACGTCAATAAAACATTTCAAGCAACACGCAAAAAGTGTCTCCCCCACCCCTCGCAACCCCTCCTTTCTGATTTTCCAAGCGATAAAATATAATGGGCGAAGTGTTTAAACTGTAAGTCTGGGAACGGTATGCCTACGGGGACCAGTGTTGCATTTAAACGCCTTACTTGACAATTCCAATCAGCCCGCTCGGCCATTCCGACCCGGATAGTACATCGCTACTAAATACTGATTAATTTCTGTTGTCCCGAGACGGGAGGACTTCGGTGGTAAAGTGGGATTCCTTGCCCGGATGGATGGTAGACTAAATACTTGACGAAAACTAGATCGAAGTTTTATCAAGTTTTACATCCTACCCTAAAGTACAAATTCACAAAAAATCTTGTAAATTTCATCTTTACTACTTTAATTTACCGTCACACTCAAAACAATATTAATTCGATGCTTCTAATCAACGAAAGAACTATAATATACACAGATACAAAGTATTTGATTATTATATGTTTGGTTGGAATAAAATAAATTATACAAAATCACTTACGTGTTAAAACGCCCCTTTACAACATGGCATATAACATATGTTATCATATGAAATCATATGTTATCATTTAATTCACTTTGGGGTGACTCATAGCGTATCTTGACGGACATTATACTAACGTGAAGTTGTATGTTTAAGTTCATCCACTAAGTTTTGGTGAGCGTCGCTATAGACGTTTTCACTTCAAAGACAATAGGTTTACCAGGGGAGCTAGTAGCCATACGACTCAACTTAGGCCTACGTATGTTCTTACAAGGTCGAAGAAAATGATTGTTCAATTCGGCAATCGGTTAGTTTGAGAAGGAAATTTTATTTTATATCTAACGAAACTTATCCCAACTCTTTGTAGCCTATCTGTGTTGTAGTACATGTTAGCTATATAACAATGCGACAATTCCTGAAGTGTTGCCTCATTAGGGTTTGTGTTCGGAAAGTTAATTTATGTTTCTATGAAGATAATTAATACAAGTTTAACTCACTATTTTTAGCTTACGACTTTTAAAATAGCTATTTTCTTATTTATGTTGTATTTTAATGTAGCACATGTCAAAATGAAAACTCCGGGCTGACAGATTGTTTGTCAAGTACTGCAAACTTTTTTCGTTTTGTAAAATTAGCATTTTTCGAGGGTTAATTTTTATTTTAGTTACTTAGTTTACTTAATTTACTTAGTTGTTGGCCTATATTTTTAAAATTGGGATGTTGATAATTTATTGTTAAAATTTTCCTCATTTAAATATCCCTTCTTTAGCATAACCTTACATAGAGGGAAACTATCGAGCAAGGTTGGTCGCCGAATGTGACACGAGGTGTGCTTTGTCATAGACCAAATTTGCAAAAACGCTTAACAAACAATAACATATATTACACGCCGATATATACCTGAATAAGTTTCTGATTATTTTAAAGAACTAACTTAACCTAACTAGGTTCTGCTAACATATACTATCCAGCTACAGCTATCTAATGTGACTAGCTCCAGCTAACCTAACTTAAGCAACATTACCTAACCCAACCTACTCAAACTAACCAGCTTCAGTCAACCCAACCTAACCATATTCAGCAAACCTAACTTAACCAGCTTTAGATAACCCAACTATAACCAGTTTCATCTAACCTTACCTAACTAGCTTTAGCTAACCTAACCTAACCATCTTCAGCTAACCTAATCTAACCAGCTTTAGCTAACCCAACCAAACCATATCCAGCTAACCTAACTTGAGTAGCTTCAGCAAACCTAACTTAACGAGGTTTAGCTAACGCAACTATAACCAGTTTCATCTAACCTTACCTAACCAGCTTCAGTCAACCCAACCTAACTATATCCAGCTAACCTAACTTGAGAAGCTTCAGCGAACTTAACTTAACCAGGTTTAGCTAACCTAACTATAACTAGTTTCAACTAACCCAACTTAACCAGGTTTAGCTAACCCAACTATAACCAGTTTCAACTAACCCAACCTAACTAGCTTTGGCTAACCTAACCTAACCATTTTCAGCTAACCTAATCTAACCAGCTTTAGCTAACCTAACGTAATCAGCTTCAGTCGACCCAACCTAATCATATTCAGCTAACATAACTGAAGTAGCTACAGCAAACCTAACCTAACCAGGTTTAGTGAACCTAACTATAACCAGTTTCAACTAACCCGATCTAACCACCTTTAGCTAACCCAACGTTAACTAGCTTTAGCTAACCCAACGTAACTAGCTTTAGGTAACCCAACCTAACCAGCTTAAGCTAACTTAACCTAACCAGCTTCAGCCAACCCAATCCAGACAAGCTAAGCTAACCTAATCTAACCAGCAAACAAAACCTAACCACCTTAAGCTAACCTAACCTGACCTAACCAGCTTCAGCCAACCAAACATAGCCATATTCAGCTAGTCCAGCTTAAACAGCTTTAGAAAACCCAACGTAACCAGCTTTAGCTAACCCAACCTAATCGGCTTCATTCAACCCAACCTAACCATATTCAGCTAACATAGGTTAAGTAGCTACAGCAAACCTAACCTAACCAGATTTAGCTAATCCAACGTAACTAGCTTTAGCTAACCCAACCAGCTAACCTAACCTAACCGGCTCCAGCCAACCCAACCTAGCCATATTCATCTAGCACAACTTAAACAGCTTTAGCTAACCCAACCTAGCCAGCTTCAGTCAACCCAACCTATTCAGCCTCAGCTAACTCAACCTAACCAACTTCGGGTAACCTAACCATTTTCATCTTCATATTTCGATTTTACACTTGTATTAACCACATATGGTGGGAATGGCATGGTTTAACATAAATGTTAGGTTCAATGGAGAGGGATGAAATGTAGAGAACCCATGATGCAAAGTATAAAAGACACTAAGGCAATCTACAGTTCGTCGTTATTTCAGTGAAAATATCCTTAGGGAAAATTTTTACTCGCGTATTACTCCAAACGAAAATGTATTAATAAACAAATATTACGTTATTTTAATTTACACTGTAATTTTAAACAGAATGAAGGTTAGAAGATTTAAAGTTTGACGTAAACTGTTAGGAGAGGAAGGCCGAAAGTAAAGAGTGTATTGGGAATAGATTGGCCGGACGTACATTAGCGGCAAACAGTTGTCCAAAGATTGATGCGTGCAGTTCATTTCCTGGAGCGAACAAGGATCGCAATATCCTTTACCCCAGCTCAAGGATTATTTGGACAAGATACAACGGCGAAGCAGTGTATTGCTTTTCCCCGGCAACACCTCATTGCATATTCAACAAAGGAGAAGAAAATAAGAAACTTTCTGGATTCCGTCTGTCCGTCTTGCGCGTCCAGCTAGTACCGCAATAATTCTCGCCACTACCACTAGGAGCGCTGACACCTCCCTCCCTTTTAGATGTCAGCCTGTCAGGCTTTGCCCTGCTCACAGTTTTTGCTTCAGAATATACGAAACCGCGATATAATTATTTCCTATAAAACATTTTGACGGACTGGCGTTATTCGGACTTGACAGAGGAATTTCCATTACTCAACAAGACGTTTTCATAACGCACAAATAGCCTTAATAATGCCTTCACCCGAGATGCTCTTTCATTAAAAAAGCCGAACTGAATTATTTAACAAGTTCATTTTAAAAAATAATTAAAAAACAAAAAAAGTAACTGTTTCAATTTAATGCATTTTTAAATAATTGTAAAACTATAACACACGGAGCTGCAGTATAATTATGTAACTTGGCAATAAGGAACACAACTATTTAGAAACGACTGTCTTTTGCTTTTTTACGTAATTGCCTAAACTATTTCACGTTATTATATCACTTTATTTACTTCTCTTGAAATAATAAACAAATACATTAAACGTACAACAGACATTAAAAAAATTAGAAAATTTTAAAAAAGTATTAAGTCTATATACGTGTGAGGCATGATGAAGGTAAGAAGTGAGAGGGGTAAGGAAGGTACGAAGTGAAGAAGCAAGAGGAGTGAATATAGTACGAAGTGAAGAATGAGGAATATACGATACGAGGAGTATACGAAGTGAGGATGCTACGAAGGGGAAAGTGAATAAGATCGACGCGAGGGGAGTGGTGGAATGAACGAAGTGAGGCATGAGGAATATACGAAGTGAATAATGTTTAAATGTACAAAGTGAGGATGGTAAGAAGGGAAGAGTGAAAAAGGTACGAAGTGATTAGTGAAGAAGGTACGAAGTCAAAGGAGTGAGGAATGTACGAAGTAAAGAGTGAGAAAAGTAAGACGTGAGGGGAAGGTATGGTTGGAGGAATGTACGAAGTGGGGAGTGAGGAATAGCCTATATGAGGTGAGGAATGATAATTAGAAGAAGTGGAAAATGACGTAGCTGAGAAAGTGAGGAGAGGTTTCCCAAGGAGAAACCATTAAATTAATTAAGGACAATTTTTATCATCTTTAAATCTACTACATAGATGATTTGTGTTTTAAGAGAAAGAAAAGTCAAGACTCCCATCGTCTGGCTAAAAAGTATAAACAGGACTAGAGGTTTCCCAAAGAGAAACCATTAAATTAATTAAGGACAATTTTTATCATCTTTAAATCTACTACATAGATGATTTGTGTTTTAAGAAAAAGAAACGTCAAGACTCCCATCGTCTGGCTAAAAAGTATAAACAGGACTAGAGGTTTCCCAAAGAGAAACCATTAAATTAATTAAGGACAATTTTTATCATCTTTAAATCTACTACATAGATGATTTGTGTTTTAAGAAAAAGAAACGTCAAGACTCCCATCGTCTGGCTAAAAAGTATAAACAGGACTAGAGGTTTCCCAAAGAGAAACCATTAAATTAATTAAGGACAATTTTTATCATCTTTAAATCTACTACATAGATGATTTGTGTTTTAAGAAAAAGAAACGTCAAGACTCCCATCGTCTGGCTAAAAAGTATAAACAGGACTAGAGGTTTCCCAAAGAGAAACCATTAAATTAATTAAGGACAATTTTTATCATCTTTAAATCTACTACATAGATGATTTGTGTTTTAAGAAAAAGAAACGTCAAGACTCCCATCGTCTGGCTAAAAAGTATAAACAGGACTAGAGGTTTCCCAAAGAGAAACCATTAAATTAATTAAGGACAATTTTTATCATCTTTAAATCTACTACATAGATGATTTGTGTTTTAAGGAAAAGAAAAGTCAAGACTCTTATCGTCTGGCTAAAAAGCATAAACACGACTAAGGCAAGGTATAGGACCTCTCCTGGTCTGGGAGACTGGGGAATCACTCAGGTAGCTCTACCCTATGTCTTGGTCGTAGAGATATAACTCTGTAGGAGAGATGTAGGTACATGTAAGGCTACGTAAAGTAGTGTGGAAGAATCGTGGCCAGGATTGCATACAGGATATTGGGACACTGAGGTGGATTCGTTGTTGGGTTGGATCCACTTGATACTTAGATTTCCGTATTTGTTTACATACAGCCAACTAAGAAAGACGATTCCCCAAAAATCATTTATTTTAAATGTGCCCTAATTATGCCCTTTCTTCACGTAATCGAAATTAGCAAAAACACCCTTAAATATCAATATGCTACCCCTTGCGATGCGTGAAGTCCCAAGGAACGTGGGAGAATACGAAAACTTGGTGGCTCGATGCGTGAAAGTCTCAAGAACATGGAAGAATACTAAAACTTGGTAGCTCGATGCGTGAAAGTCTCAAGGAACATGGGAGAATAGTAAAACTTGGTGGCGATTCCTCAGGAAAATTTAAAACTTTGAAAAGAAGTAAAATTTCACAAACCACACAAAACATATTAAAAACACCTTGTTTTATAATACGCAGTAATAAGATATAATACATTAGAATATAGCTATAATGAGTGCTTTCAGGATAGATTTGGTTGTAGAAAAGTCTGCAAAAAGTACAACTTGATAAGTGAAAAGACCCTATTTGGTTATAAGCCTGGTCTTCGCCGCTCGGAACAAAGGGGCCACGTTCCACGCTAGCATCTGTTTACCTCTTGCATTAGGAAACACTGATTTTATAAAATCTAAATCTGTTCAACCGAATATTGTATAACATTATTCGAATGTAGTATGACAAAGTGCTGTTTTATTTACGTGATTTAAAAACGTTATGGGCACATTGTGACGCTATTTTTGTTTTTTTTTATTTAAAAAAAATATGTTCATCTGGATCCAGGTATAGCTGGATATAAATAATTGAAATTGAAATTTTTATTTTTGCCACAATGCTAACGTACATTTATTATACAAGGTTAAGATACTAGATTAAAATTTCAAGTCCATCAAATGTCCACGAAATAATGTTCAACAATTTACATTCAAATCATACTTACACCAAATCGAAAATATTTAGTGACAGTAGAACAAGAACAGTAAAACGGTTTGAAGTCAACGTACGCCATGTTGGCGCTGTTCGAGCTTAAGTCTTATTAAAAGCAATAAATTCAGATAAACCCGTCATAAATAAAGCCCGGAGCCAAAGGAAACGCACATAGATTAGTAATGCAATTAGAAAAATAGGCTTCAACCCTCGGACCCTTATTGCGCAAGCGTAAACAAAAGGTCTATGACTCAAACCTATAAATAACAAGGGTTTGAATTAATTTAACAGAGGGTGAGTTGGTGGTGACATCAAAGAGCGAAGCAAGTCGAGGTGTCGGAGTGTCAATCAAACTCAAGGAACGGTGGACGCTGACGGGATCGATATCGCCAATGATTAGGTCTATAAAGTCTACACGCGACATATAGACTTACCGCGCTGGGTAATCGATTGGGTAAACGCGGTGGCTATGGAAATATGGGAAGTGAAACGGGAAGGTCATTTCATCTGAGGAATAAACTTAACATTAACAAAAACGTTTTTTGAATTAAAATAATGACGAACAACGGAAAACCCGTAGGCTACATTAGGTAAGCTTGAAGCACACACCAGGTAATTCTGAAAAAGCAAAAGCTCGCGACTGGTGAGCTAATTATTCACAGAGTGGAAGAAAGTAGTATTAAATAATTTATATACAAATATACTAGCTGAGGAGCAGATGCAGATAAAATCCAAGCATAGGCGAATACTATTTTGGGTTATTTGATGAAATCTTACAAATAAAAGATTAAAATGGTTGGAGATATATAATTTCATTTAATCAGACAGACAAGATAACCGTAACCAATATTTTAAAATTACCCCAATGATAGTTGTGATATCACACAACTACATGATACTAAATAGGTTTTGAAAATGCTGTTAATGTTTATCAGATAAAACGTCAGTTTGAAATAAATGTATAAAGTAAAATAAAATACAGTATTCTTTTTTATTAAAGTATTTATCTAACCATAGATTATAATATTTAACCAGAAAAAAATAATATACATATATATAACTGCAATTATATAATACAATAAATATATATATATATATATATATATATATATATATATATATGCTGATACGTATTCCTTCACGGATGGAAAAATATGATAAATAGTAATTATCTGGAGTACATCCGTTCATTCTGCAGTGCATAAATTCGCAACTCCGACGTTTCGCTAGAATGTCATCCAGCATTGATGAGGTGAACCCAACAACAGTTGAAGAGCGAGGGTTGTTCTTTAACTGTTGTTGGGTTTACCTCGTCAATGCTAGATGAGATTCTAGCGAAACGTCATAACTGCGAATTTATGCACTGCAGAATGAACGGATGTACTTTAGATAACAACTATTTATCATATTATATATATATATATAAACACACAAACACATTATAGTCTATATTAAGTTGTACACACACAAACACACTAATCGAACTGAAATAATATTATTTTTTAAAAATAATTAAATCAAAATCTCGCGTTGCTCAGGTTACAAGAGTATAACAATATTTCCTATATTAGCATAAACATAAAAGTTTAATTTAATAATAGGGCCTATGTATATATCTGGGTGCTAACTAATACCACAAGACAATAACTAGGCATTTAGTATAATACAATGTTGCTATTGTTATTTGAGTCATCTACAGATTCCTAAGAGGCATTCCTAAGAGGCATTCCTAAGACTACAATTTCCACGACAAAAAGATTTTTCTCATTATTTATAACCGTGGGTAGCTGGAACGTCGAAGGAAATGTTGAATTATATTTAATAACCTGTTATAAATTCGTTGCATTCATTAGAATTCTGAGTTTTTGATACTAAATACATGACGACATATTAATTTTATTAAAATAATAAAAACGCTATATTAACTATAGCATTAAAATACTCAACCAATATGAACTTGATGGTAGAAATATCGCCTTGTTAGATGACTTACCTGCAAATAAAAACAAGTACATTAACACACATTTATAGAAATATTTAGTAACATTTAGTGATTTTTATTTTTAAAACAACTATAACATTTAATAAAATAAAATAAATGAATTTTTAGATTGTTCATATATATATATATATATATATATATATATATATATATATATATATATATATATATATAATACGTTTTCTTGTTTAATAATTTAAAACAACATAGGTTATTCAAATACAAGAATATTTATTAATTTATATCCAAAGCTTTTCGTTGGCAAACAGTACTAACATCATCAGGAATGAAAATTACAATAATGTAAGCTATAAGCCTAAAACATAATTAGAAATAGATATCAAAATTGCATACAAAACTAATAACAAAATAATAAATATAATAAATAACAATTATAAAACAATTAATATGCATGAAAAAGGTGGTGTTTATAAATTAGAATGCGAAAATTGTAATAAAGCTTATATAGGTCAAACCAAGAAAAAATTAAAAGAAAGATATGAAGAACATTTAAATGCCTATATTAATCCAGAAATATATAAATCAACTTTCGCAAATCATTGTATTAATAATAAGCACCAGTTTCCAAATATAGAAAATATGAGACTTATAAAAGAAATTAATAAGGGATTAAGAATGAATATATATGAAGCATTCGAAATATATAAACACAATAATAATAACAAATTAATAAAAGAACAAATACAAATACATTCTAAATTTGATACTAGATTCAATGTCTATAATGTTACAGCAACAAAATAAATTTGGCTATTTGTATAAATTTAGCAACAATTCTATTTCTAATTAAACATATGTTTTAGGCTTATAGCTTACATTATTGTAATTTTCATTCCTGATGATGTTGGTACTGTTTGCAAACGAAAAGCTTTGGATATAAAATAAAAAATATTCTTGTATTTAAATAATCTATGTTGTTTTAATATATATATATATATATATATATATATATATATATATATATATATATATAATTTTATTATTATTTGCTTCTTTATTTATAATTATATATATATATATATATATATATTATATTTATTACTTGTGTACATACCAACTAAATACAATAAGTATAATGTACAAGTCTACCGCTGCACTTTGCCTCTGATATAGCGGGGACGACAGATTAGGTTACTGAGTAACATAATAACACTTTATTCCCATTATATCCCTACAATATTTCATTCATCTTACATCACGCGTTTGCCTGCGTTAGGAATAACTACAGAATGGCTACAAATAGCATATCGCATATGCTAGAAATAGGTTGCTATTAGAAAGTAACACTGCAGTACAAGAAGTGCACGATACGCAATGGTAAACGTGTTTTAAACTAATTAATTACAAGTTGTAAGACAACATAAGCCTAATGAAAATACAAGACAGAAGTATATAGTGCAGCAGTATATGACGCAAGTTATATTAAAAGAGTTAACTTATAATTTCGAGGTCATTTTAGTAAATACGTATTTAAAAATTCTTGCAATAAAGATCACGATAATTGACTATTTGATGAAATATAATTAACTCATTCAGTCGGTAAGGGCGACTAAACCAGTACTGTGCATTTTGCTGCAGCCCATCACCAGATGTCGCCCCCAGTCACGAACCTTGCTCCCGTTCTGTGTTCGATTCAGCACACAGATCAAGCTAAGCAATGCCTTTCCCATACTCTTTAAAATCAGTGACACTAATTTCCTTCTACTCTTCTTCCATTTCAAAATTATTCCGATCCTCCACTTTATTCTATACTTTTTCATTATACTCATACAATACTATACGTCACAGAAAATGTTACCGCTAGAGACTTTGCCTCTGTAAAGTCCGGGCTAGGATAAAAAACAGTCTAACGGTTCTGTAATCAGTTAGTTCGCATATAAACACTCGTCACTCATTGGTTGCCATAGTAATAGTGCCAAGCAGATTACTATCGACGTCATTATGTTCTTTTGTATTCCAAAGGCAATACTTTTAGGCCATTGCGGATTGATACGTCGTTATATCCCCGATAGAGAGTAGGTTTACTTCAGACAACAATGCCTTATACTCAACTAGGGATTTTATGTCCCTACCTGTTTACTTGTGTTACATTATAATTCTTCGTAAACGATATAATCGTACTGGCTGTGATCGTCTTAGAACTACGATTAAGTAATATGATTAGAATTTTACACTAAAAATTAATTTCACCCAGAATTTTTGTAGTTGTTATAGCCACAAAAATTATTATTTAGAGTATCATAAATAATTGCCATTCTCAGCCTTGTCACACTAATCGTTGGCGCGTTTTGGAAGACTTCCATCAGTCAGAATCTTTTATTAACTCCCAGTCAGTTCATAAAACGTTCTGACAGATGGAGGTCCTCCAAAACGCGTGAACGAGTAGTGTGACAATGCTGCAAATGGCCGGTAATTATGATACTCTAAATAAGAATATAAATCCTAGCGGAAAAGTAGTAAATTATCAAAAGAACAAAGATTTTGTAAGGTAATTAAAAATACTTTATTTATAACCATCGTTTTTCAAAACTAAAATTAGCAAATTTGTGAACTAATGGTTAGCTACATTTCAAACCGAGTCCTGTTGCGAGGCTAATGTGTTTGAGGCTATATACCTCATGAGATTTTCACATAGTGTTAATTTATTCTAATGTCTGGATGTATTTATCTGCACCGCGGAGACCGAACGACCGCTGTTGTAATGTACACAACCCTATCGTCCATAGAGTACACGGCTATTCTATTACATAAAACACTTTTATTTACCTAATCATACTCAATTGAAATTTTACGTTTCATTGATTTGTTTGGGTTTAATCAACTTAAACGCTGCGTGTCGTGGGGCGGGACGCGCGACTGTGCAAATTATAGCTGAATGTTTGGGGAACAAATTTTACACATCGAGCTGACACATTTTGTTACGTGAAATTATTAAAAGATGAAAAATATCGAATAAATATCGACTATTTTAATTGCATGGGAGTTTTAAATGCCTGTATAGTTAAATGCCAGAAAGGGATCACGAAATACTTCCTATTTTAGGAAGCTAAAGTTGTATTTAATATTATTAATAAAGAATAGATAAAATACAAATAATTGCTTGGGATTTGGGTTTAAAATTGTACACCAAAAATTTTATTTAAATTATAATTAAATCCTTTTAATATCCTCTTTTACAATTTCCTCCAACTTTTAACACAATTGTGAACATAGCACATCGCAATGGCAATTATCTTATATTAACAGACAATCGTTTTAACGCCAGTTCAAACACTAGATACTAGGATCGCTACTGTCGAGGCATCACCCAACTCAGTAAATGTTCCCAATAAAGGACAGCGAGTAAGGGAGAATGGGAAACATATACTGATTTGGGCGATGCCTCGACAGTAGCGATCCTAGCACCTAGTGATTGAACTAGCGTTAAAACGATTGTTTTTAATGCTATTCAGGCGGCACTATGTTATGTACCTATCTATTTTCTGTGCTATTATCTATTTATTAAGTAAAAAAAAAGTTTTTTTATCCTCACTGTGTAACCATTATCGCATTTCGAAAATGATTTGTTAATTTCCATTTGTCGTCAATCTCATCATGATGTTTTCCATGGACAATTTCTTTTCCCATTGGATTGAGAAAAAAATGTTTTTTCACCCTCGCTGTGTAACTATTATTGAATTTCGAAAATGATTTGTTAATTTCCATTTGTTGCCAATCTCATCATGATGTTTTCCATGGACTGTTCCCATTGGATTAAGTGAAGAAAATATTAAAGTTTTCTTTTTTCGTTTCAATGGCAAAAAAAAACTACTAGCAAAGAATTGAAAAATGGCAAGCGAATAAAGCTGGAGATGGTATCGCGCTGAAGTAACGTCAAATAATTTTCCCAACACAAGCTTTAATCAAGGGAGAAAGTGTGTGCTGAGCCCCAAAAGCTAATGGGATGCAGACTACCTTCGGAGTTTAAGAATAGAGTGCTTGTAATATAATTCGAGTGAGTTATCCAGGATAAAGAGAAGGTATCGTGCTGAATACGATGAATCAGTTGGTAAGGGAAATGTTGTTAAATTTTAGTGGCCTGAAAGATAAGGATTGTGTGGGAAAAAAGAATGTTTGAGAGAGGCGTAAGGTCTAGGAGATGAAAATGGTTTAAGAGATAAGGAAGGTATGGGGGGGAGGATTAAGGCCAGGGATACGAGGAGGGTATGGAGGGTAAAGAGTGTTTAAGGGAGGAGGAAGGTCTGGAAAATGAGAAGGCTCTGGAAGATAAGGAAGGTATGGAGGGAGGATGAAGACGTGGGAGACGAGGAGAATGTGTAGGGTAAAGATAGTTTGGGAGAGGAGGAAGGTCTGGGAGATGAAAAGGGTCTGGGAGACGAGAAAGGTGTGAAGGATAGAGAAAGTTTGGGAAAGGAGGAAGGTAATGGAGATGAGGAAATATTGAGAGAGGAGGGTTTAGAAGTTGAGGAGAGTCTGGGAGATGGGAGACAGAGAAATGAAAAGGATCTAGGAGTGAGGAAGGCCTGGAAGATAATGAGTGTCGCAAGCTAATTTCAACATGATATGAAAGATAACTTGTTATGAAAAGTGGAGGTACAGGATATCATCTGGCTGAGATCGAACAGGCTTTCAGTAATTTCTTGAAACATGAACAGAAGAATGTAGTTACGGTTTTACCATAAAGCAAGAATAACTATAAAAATTTTAATGAAAGACGATGAGAGAGTCGTGACTCAAAAGTAAGTGGTTGAAAACGGTTAGAGATTTGAAGAGGTTGAACGATTTGAGATTGAATTTGGAGCAGCCGAAGATGAGGGAAAATTATTTTTAATTCGTAAAAGTGATAAAATAGAACAGCTGGTTACGAAATTTTGAATTGAGATGAACCGTAGCCTGTGAATACATCGGCTCTACCTTATTATTGCCATATAAAAGAAAACATTATCATAAAATACTAAAAAACATAATCATCAAACACAAACAGGTACAAGCGTATTGAGGTAGCGACCGTGTTGGAAAACTAGAGTCGCTTACAACAAACCAGACGGGGCAGATAACAATAAGTAATGAACCCGACTTGGGGGGATGAAATTCTTCTAATTAAAAGAGCGAATTTATATATTTTTGTAACAAAAAGAAAAGGGAATCGAGACCGCACATGACATGTAATAAGAGGCGCAAGCAGAAAGTATGACGCCATTACTGTGTCTTCTTACTTTGTTCGCGTCTTAAATTTGTAAAGTTCTTTTCTTTACAGGAAAAGGCGGGGTTTCATAGCTAATACAATTATCCGGCGAGATGTATAACTCCTCTTTTAGGACATCTTTATTGTGCCATTGTTTCTAATCTAACTGAACGTTATTATTCTGGATTTGCAACGGGGAGGGGGGAGCGGTTCCAGAAACTGGGAAGCAATATTAATTTGGGAAGTTTTACAGGAAATTACATAATTGTAAATAAACTTATGGAAGCAAGCTGGCTCGGTAAAGGATAAAGCCAGTAGTTGTCGGTGTTTTTACTCTGCATTAAACCTTACGTTCACCGGATTTTATTTAATCGCGAAAGTATAAACATAAAAAATTGTTTATTCGAGTGTAATTCCATTACCAAGTCTTTTTGTCCTTCGCGAATTAATGTTGTTCGGTCAAACAGCCGACCCCACACAGATTACGTCTATACTTTAGGTTGCAAATTCATGTCACACCACAATGTCTTACGTAGTCTACTTACATACATAAACTTTACATAGTCTATATATATATATATATATATATATATATATATATATATATATATATATATCGAAATCTTGTAGCTGTTCATGACGAGCTGGTTGCTAATTACTTATTACACTTTTGCTATTACTTGCGACCAGACTTTTTTTTAACTAAAGGTTGTTTAGATTGTTAACTTACGATTGAAGGAAACGTTTTCGTCTTACCACTTCTTCAGCCTTCCTCTGGGGAGGTAATCACTTTCACTTATGTACTTAAACAAGAAACCCCAAAACAAACTTTAAAAACTCCACTCAGCTCGCAGTCTACAACAACCCTGTTCAGTATGCCCGAGGATGACGGCACAGCCAGCCATTGAAAGTTAGCTCGCATAAATACCAAGAAGATTCTTGTTTAAGTACATAAGTGAAAGTGATAAGTGTATACAAGAAAATAGTGTTGCATAATCTACATATATATATATATATTACCAGGATTCGAATTTATAGAAATCTGTAAACTGAGAACTAGAAGAGTGAGTTGACAGACAGGAAAATTGATGGGGGGCGAAAGACATTTTTTTCGGTGAAAGCAGTAATTTCCAAAATAAGGAGCGCGAAAAGAAGGACAAAGAATTTCAATGACCGAGACAACAAATTGCAAAACAACAGGATTGGCTAAATTAAGAAAAAGAAAGAAAATTGGTAGATAAGATAGCAGAAAGGGAAGCGATGGAAGGGAGTTGAGAAAGAGAGGTCAGTTACTTTCTGGGAGCCGGGAAAGAGGATGTCGAGGAGCAGCGTAGGGCAATAGCCAGGGCAGTCGGAGACAGAGGTGGATAATCCTGGAGGTCAGAGAAAGAATCCACGGGAACGCTGAAGATGGACTAAACTACTTTAATTTGACTGAACTACCAATTGATTAATTATAGAAAATGATTTTTTTTTAAATTTAAAAACTATCAACTAATTTCAGGAAACTGGCATAATAACTAATTTTTTTTAATTACAAGCCACAACACAGTAACATCAAGTCTAGAGATAAATTCAAATTAACATCGGTTGTTGTGACATAATATTACATTCAAGACTAACAAATGTTTTAAATTCCTTTCTGATTGTCTGGTCGCTTAAACTAGCCCACCATCATAAATGTTTATGATTTAAAAATGAAAACTAGTTGTCAGATTTTAATTGTTGTAAATTACAATTCAAATTAATAAGTAATCAGTGACGGTTTTTTTGTTGTTAAGTCCAGATAACCTTTCGTTAATTTTCATCTGTTAAAAATATAGATTTGGAGCGCAACAATAAATTCATTTAATAATAATATTTAGTAAAATAATTATAAGTTTTTTATTAATAGTTTTATTTTGTATCATAACAAAAAAAGTGATATGTTATGACTAAATTTAATAAGTGAGCAAAGTGTTATGTAATAACATATATATATATATATATATATATATATATATATATATATATATATATATATAGAGAGAGAGAGAGAGAGAGAGAAGAAGGAGGAGAGAGAGTAGCTAAATAGGAATCTTACTGTTTTTTTAACAAGTTGACTTTCGAAAGATGTGGTCCTCCATTTTTAAACCCTTTAGTGCCTATATAGAATCTGTAGAATGCATGGAGCGGATTTTATGAGTATCTGTGTGTTTATACTTCTTAACGACTTTGGGAATGATCTGATGCTTGGAATGGTTTAATTATATTTGTAAGTTTGTAACAGTTTTGTTTAGATGTATTTAGTTGTCATTGAAATATGATTATTTACGTTTTTCTCTAGTATTTTTAACGCTTATTACAAGGTTCATATATTACTTGTTTTCGTGGTTATTTTCACATTTTAAATTTAGGTTAGTATTATAAAATATTAATATTATATTAGATACTCGAAGAGGAACATCGAGTTTTTAGATTCACGTATTGTAAAAAAAAAATCACTTCTGATTCATTTAAAACGCCCTATTCTAACATGTAAGAATCTTGCCTAGAACGCGTATCTATGTGCGTGCGCGTTAGTAGACATTAGTATTAGAGGAAACCAGTAACGTGAAAGCGGAATAGCTGTAAAAACAAAAGAAAGGGGAAAACTAACAAAGACAATTGATAACTGAGTATGTAGAGTCGACAAATAATGCGTACAGCTGTTCCAAGCCGAGTCCTAGTTCTTCTATGTGCGTGCGCGTTAGTAGACATTAGTATTAGAGGAAACCAGTAACGTGAAAGCGGAATAGCTGTAAAAACAAAAGAAAGGGGAAAACTAACAAAGACAATTGATAACTGAGTATGTAGAGTCGACAAATAATGCGTACAGCTGTTCCAAGCCGAGTCCTAGTTCTTCTATGTGCGTGCGCGTTAGTAGAGTATTAGAGGAAACCAGTAACGTGAAAGCGGAATAGCTGTAAAAACAAAAGAAAGGGGAAAACTAACAAAGACAATTGATAACTGAGTATGTAGAGTCGACAAATAATGCGTACAGCTGTTCCAAGCCGAGTCCTAGTTCTTCTATGTGCGTGCGCGTTAGTAGACATTAGTATTAGAGGAAACCAGTAACGTGAAAGCGGAATAGCTGTAAAAACAAAAGAAAGGGGAAAACTAACAAAGACAATTGATAACTGAGTATGTAGAGTCGACAAATAATGCGTACAGCTGTTCCAAGCCGAGTCCTAGTTCTTCTATGTGCGTGCGCGTTAGTAGAGTATTAGAGGAAACCAGTAACGTGAAAGCGGAATAGCTGTAAAAACAAAAGAAAGGGGAAAACTAACAAAGACAATTGATAACTGAGTATGTAGAGTCGACAAATAATGCGTACAGCTGTTCCAAGCCGAGTCCTAGTTCTTCTATGTGCGTGCGCGTTAGTAGAGTATTAGAGGAAACCAGTAACGTGAAAGCGGAATAGCTGTAAAAACAAAAGAAAGGGGAAAACTAACAAAGACAATTGATAACTGAGTATGTAGAGTCGACAAATAATGCGTACAGCTGTTCCAAGCCGAGTCCTAGTTCTTCTATGTGCGTGCGCGTTAGTAGAGTATTAGAGGAAACCAGTAACGTGAAAGCGGAATAGCTGTAAAAACAAAAGAAAGGGGAAAACTAACAAAGACAATTGATAACTGAGTATGTAGAGTCGACAAATAATGCGTACAGCTGTTCCAAGCCGAGTCCTAGTTCTTCTATGTGCGTGCGCGTTAGTAGAGTATTAGAGGAAACCAGTAACGTGAAAGCGGAATAGCTGTAAAAACAAAAGAAAGGGGAAAACTAACAAAGACAATTGATAACTGAGTATGTAGAGTCGACAAATAATGCGTACAGCTGTTCCAAGCCGAGTCCTAGTTCTTCTATGTGCGTGCGCGTTAGTAGAGTATTAGAGGAAACCAGTAACGTGAAAGCGGAATAGCTGTAAAAACAAAAGAAAGGGGAAAACTAACAAAGACAATTGATAACTGAGTATGTAGAGTCGACAAATAATGCGTACAGCTGTTCCAAGCCGAGTCCTAGTTCTTCTATGTGCGTGCGCGTTAGTAGAGTATTAGAGGAAACCAGTAACGTGAAAGCGGAATAGCTGTAAAAACAAAAGAAAGGGGAAAACTAACAAAGACAATTGATAACTGAGTATGTAGAGTCGACAAATAATGCGTACAGCTGTTCCAAGCCGAGTCCTAGTTCTTCTATGTGCGTGCGCGTTAGTAGAGTATTAGAGGAAACCAGTAACGTGAAAGCGGAATAGCTGTAAAAACAAAAGAAAGGGGAAAACTAACAAAGACAATTGATAACTGAGTATGTAGAGTCGACAAATAATGCGTACAGCTGTTCCAAGCCGAGTCCTAGTTCTTCTATGTGCGTGCGCGTTAGTAGACATTAGTATTAGAGGAAACCAGTAACGTGAAAGCGGAATAGCTGTAAAAACAAAAGAAAGGGGAAAACTAACAAAGACAATTGATAACTGAGTATGTAGAGTCGACAAATAATGCGTACAGCTGTTCCAAGCCGAGTCCTAGTTCTTCTATGTGCGTGCGCGTTAGTAGAGTATTAGAGGAAACCAGTAACGTGAAAGCGGAATAGCTGTAAAAACAAAAGAAAGGGGAAAACTAACAAAGACAATTGATAACTGAGTATGTAGAGTCGACAAATAATGCGTACAGCTGTTCCAAGCCGAGTCCTAGTTCTTCTATGTGCGTGCGCGTTAGTAGACATTAGTATTAGAGGAAACCAGTAACGTGAAAGCGGAATAGCTGTAAAAACAAAAGAAAGGGGAAAACTAACAAAGACAATTGATAACTGAGTATGTAGAGTCGACAAATAATGCGTACAGCTGTTCCAAGCCGAGTCCTAGTTCTTCTATGTGCGTGCGCGTTAGTAGAGTATTAGAGGAAACCAGTAACGTGAAAGCGGAATAGCTGTAAAAACAAAAGAAAGGGGAAAACTAACAAAGACAATTGATAACTGAGTATGTAGAGTCGACAAATAATGCGTACAGCTGTTCCAAGCCGAGTCCTAGTTCTTCTATGTGCGTGCGCGTTAGTAGAGTATTAGAGGAAACCAGTAACGTGAAAGCGGAATAGCTGTAAAAACAAAAGAAAGGGGAAAACTAACAAAGACAATTGATAACTGAGTATGTAGAGTCGACAAATAATGCGTACAGCTGTTCCAAGCCGAGTCCTAGTTCTTCTATGTGCGTGCGCGTTAGTAGAGTATTAGAGGAAACCAGTAACGTGAAAGCGGAATAGCTGTAAAAACAAAAGAAAGGGGAAAACTAACAAAGACAATTGATAACTGAGTATGTAGAGTCGACAAATAATGCGTACAGCTGTTCCAAGCCGAGTCCTAGTTCTTCTATGTGCGTGCGCGTTAGTAGAGTATTAGAGGAAACCAGTAACGTGAAAGCGGAATAGCTGTAAAAACAAAAGAAAGGGGAAAACTAACAAAGACAATTGATAACTGAGTATGTAGAGTCGACAAATAATGCGTACAGCTGTTCCAAGCCGAGTCCTAGTTCTTCTATGTGCGTGCGCGTTAGTAGAGTATTAGAGGAAACCAGTAACGTGAAAGCGGAATAGCTGTAAAAACAAAAGAAAGGGGAAAACTAACAAAGACAATTGATAACTGAGTATGTAGAGTCGACAAATAATGCGTACAGCTGTTCCAAGCCGAGTCCTAGTTCTTCTATGTGCGTGCGCGTTAGTAGAGTATTAGAGGAAACCAGTAACGTGAAAGCGGAATAGCTGTAAAAACAAAAGAAAGGGGAAAACTAACAAAGACAATTGATAACTGAGTATGTAGAGTCGACAAATAATGCGTACAGCTGTTCCAAGCCGAGTCCTAGTTCTTCTATGTGCGTGCGCGTTAGTAGAGTATTAGAGGAAACCAGTAACGTGAAAGCGGAATAGCTGTAAAAACAAAAGAAAGGGGAAAACTAACAAAGACAATTGATAACTGAGTATGTAGAGTCGACAAATAATGCGTACAGCTGTTCCAAGCCGAGTCCTAGTTCTTCTATGTGCGTGCGCGTTAGTAGAGTATTAGAGGAAACCAGTAACGTGAAAGCGGAATAGCTGTAAAAACAAAAGAAAGGGGAAAACTAACAAAGACAATTGATAACTGAGTATGTAGAGTCGACAAATAATGCGTACAGCTGTTCCAAGCCGAGTCCTAGTTCTTCTATGTGCGTGCGCGTTAGTAGACATTAGTATTAGAGGAAACCAGTAACGTGAAAGCGGAATAGCTGTAAAAACAAAAGAAAGGGGAAAACTAACAAAGACAATTGATAACTGAGTATGTAGAGTCGACAAATAATGCGTACAGCTGTTCCAAGCCGAGTCCTAGTTCTTCTATGTGCGTGCGCGTTAGTAGACATTAGTATTAGAGGAAACCAGTAACGTGAAAGCGGAATAGCTGTAAAAACAAAAGAAAGGGGAAAACTAACAAAGACAATTGATAACTGAGTATGTAGAGTCGACAAATAATGCGTACAGCTGTTCCAAGCCGAGTCCTAGTTCTTCTATGTGCGTGCGCGTTAGTAGAGTATTAGAGGAAACCAGTAACGTGAAAGCGGAATAGCTGTAAAAACAAAAGAAAGGGGAAAACTAACAAAGACAATTGATAACTGAGTATGTAGAGTCGACAAATAATGCGTACAGCTGTTCCAAGCCGAGTCCTAGTTCTTCTATGTGCGTGCGCGTTAGTAGACATTAGTATTAGAGGAAACCAGTAACGTGAAAGCGGAATAGCTGTAAAAACAAAAGAAAGGGGAAAACTAACAAAGACAATTGATAACTGAGTATGTAGAGTCGACAAATAATGCGTACAGCTGTTCCAAGCCGAGTCCTAGTTCTTCTATGTGCGTGCGCGTTAGTAGAGTATTAGAGGAAACCAGTAACGTGAAAGCGGAATAGCTGTAAAAACAAAAGAAAGGGGAAAACTAACAAAGACAATTGATAACTGAGTATGTAGAGTCGACAAATAATGCGTACAGCTGTTCCAAGCCGAGTCCTAGTTCTTCTATGTGCGTGCGCGTTAGTAGAGTATTAGAGGAAACCAGTAACGTGAAAGCGGAATAGCTGTAAAAACAAAAGAAAGGGGAAAACTAACAAAGACAATTGATAACTGAGTATGTAGAGTCGACAAATAATGCGTACAGCTGTTCCAAGCCGAGTCCTAGTTCTTCTATGTGCGTGCGCGTTAGTAGAGTATTAGAGGAAACCAGTAACGTGAAAGCGGAATAGCTGTAAAAACAAAAGAAAGGGGAAAACTAACAAAGACAATTGATAACTGAGTATGTAGAGTCGACAAATAATGCGTACAGCTGTTCCAAGCCGAGTCCTAGTTCTTCTATGTGCGTGCGCGTTAGTAGAGTATTAGAGGAAACCAGTAACGTGAAAGCGGAATAGCTGTAAAAACAAAAGAAAGGGGAAAACTAACAAAGACAATTGATAACTGAGTATGTAGAGTCGACAAATAATGCGTACAGCTGTTCCAAGCCGAGTCCTAGTTCTTCTATGTGCGTGCGCGTTAGTAGAGTATTAGAGGAAACCAGTAACGTGAAAGCGGAATAGCTGTAAAAACAAAAGAAAGGGGAAAACTAACAAAGACAATTGATAACTGAGTATGTAGAGTCGACAAATAATGCGTACAGCTGTTCCAAGCCGAGTCCTAGTTCTTCTATGTGCGTGCGCGTTAGTAGAGTATTAGAGGAAACCAGTAACGTGAAAGCGGAATAGCTGTAAAAACAAAAGAAAGGGGAAAACTAACAAAGACAATTGATAACTGAGTATGTAGAGTCGACAAATAATGCGTACAGCTGTTCCAAGCCGAGTCCTAGTTCTTCTATGTGCGTGCGCGTTAGTAGAGTATTAGAGGAAACCAGTAACGTGAAAGCGGAATAGCTGTAAAAACAAAAGAAAGGGGAAAACTAACAAAGACAATTGATAACTGAGTATGTAGAGTCGACAAATAATGCGTACAGCTGTTCCAAGCCGAGTCCTAGTTCTTCTATGTGCGTGCGCGTTAGTAGAGTATTAGAGGAAACCAGTAACGTGAAAGCGGAATAGCTGTAAAAACAAAAGAAAGGGGAAAACTAACAAAGACAATTGATAACTGAGTATGTAGAGTCGACAAATAATGCGTACAGCTGTTCCAAGCCGAGTCCTAGTTCTTCTATGTGCGTGCGCGTTAGTAGAGTATTAGAGGAAACCAGTAACGTGAAAGCGGAATAGCTGTAAAAACAAAAGAAAGGGGAAAACTAACAAAGACAATTGATAACTGAGTATGTAGAGTCGACAAATAATGCGTACAGCTGTTCCAAGCCGAGTCCTAGTTCTTCTATGTGCGTGCGCGTTAGTAGAGTATTAGAGGAAACCAGTAACGTGAAAGCGGAATAGCTGTAAAAACAAAAGAAAGGGGAAAACTAACAAAGACAATTGATAACTGAGTATGTAGAGTCGACAAATAATGCGTACAGCTGTTCCAAGCCGAGTCCTAATTCTTCTATGTGCGTGCGCGTTAGTAGACCCTAGTATTAGAGGAAACCAGTAACGTGAAAGCGGAATATCTTTAAAAACAAAAGAAAGGGGAAAACTAACAAAGACAATTGATAGCTGAGTATGTAGAGTCGACAAATAATGCGTACAGCTGTTCCAAGCCGAGTCCTAGTTCTTCAACGCCATCATGATTGCATTTATTTACGACCGTCGTTTAACATAGAAGCACAAAGAAAATCAGGAATATGCTGCATTAGAATATATTTACAACTGATTTTGTCCATCTACTGTGTCGACATCTAACCGAAGAAGCGTATCTGTGACTCGTAACATCTCATTATCTCCTACCTTTCTACACAAGGGAGAAAACTGCCTTTAAATGCCTGAATAGGTAACAGTCTTTCTATACGAGCGTCAGGATTTCGAATAATATTTATAAATCTAACGCTACCTGCATGTCCATGCTAACGTGTTTCTATTGGATTACATCATCAGTGGGGAGAACGTCTATTCATCAAGCGGTTGGACGGAGATTTACGTGTGGATTAAGAATAGCTTCTTTTGTAACAAACTAAACGAAACATCAAACATCAGATAACTATAACCTAGTGTATGGATTACATACTTTGAAAAATCTGTTTATTGCAATTAAATATGTCTTAATTTAAAATTAACTATTAAATTATTTCAAGAATGGCACAATTTTTGTTGACAGCCTCGTCCTTGAAATGTCCAGTTATCCGCCATGTGTAATATTTTTGGCACACTTAAAATCATAAATTCAATAACTTTCAATCTAAACTTGTCACCATGACGATGATTAAAAAATTATAAACCCTGTCTACAAATATTTACGCAACCTTTATGTACGCTTCGCTAACACTGTTAACATCATCAGTAGGTTACAAAATGTCGTTGAATCTACGTCTATACCGGCCACACTTTCCCATGCATTTAGCCTTTTCACAACAAAGATCACGTGACATGAACTCGTAAATAGTCAATATGATGGTAATGCAGATAAGTGCTGTTGGGAAAACATCAGTTTATGGGAAATATGTACTAATGTTTCAGTATAAGTGTCACAGTTGGAAAAACCCACAAAACCTAATAATCGGGTTTGATTTGAAATAGTGACTAGGAGATTCGTTTATTTATCGATTAGCTACGTAGCATACTTTTCACTTTAAAAAGCACGTTCCTCGAAAAATAGTTTAATGGATAAGATAAATCATTACAATAATACAAAAATTGGCGATATTTTAGGCAACTCTGACCCACCGTGTATTTTTGTGCTTCAGGGGATGTAGCTAGTAATGAAACAATATAACAGTGAAGCAAGCGTGTAAGTTCGCGCCCTTTATCAGCGTTAACCCGCTACGCCCCCTAATAGCTATAAGGATGTGGCAACGACGAGGACAGTTTCTGCTGGAAGTTCGTCTTCCCAGCGTACAAACAGTACATATAACTTGAAATCATTAATAGTCTTTGTATGTTATCCCTCTGAGGATGGTTACTTGGTAACTGAAATGTACATAAGGGTAAAATAAAGAAAGTTTGTTGTTAAGAGTTTTTTGTGTTTTTATTATTAAATTCAAACACAGTATATTCCTAATAAATAGTAATATAACTTGAATTTTGATAAACGCTAAAATTCACGAACACAGTTGGATAAATCTGAAGAACCGGTTTGTCGGTGACAATGAAACTGCAGTGTGCGACAGTGCGCTACCTGGCGGCTGGAGGATGGCGTTCCACTGTCACCGTCACTGTACGTGCCGTGCCACCTTTAATTATTCACAGATAAACATGTATCTGTTGTCTGTTCTCGGATCCAATGGGTGATTATTAATGAAGGCAGTACTCTTTAGGAACAGGAGCGAGTTGGCCTCAGACAAACGGTGATTTATTGGCCTTAGTTCTGTGAAGGTTCGATACACTTCGAGACAAGTCGAGACTTCTGACAAGAGTCCCAAACACTCAGTACTCTGAGTACCAATTACTGCATTGCGTTCGCGAGCGGTTGTAACACGGGGTAAACAAGCATAATGCAACCCAGTAGCGTAATGATGGATTTCGTAACTCCCATTGCGGGAGGGAGTTGGAACCATATTGGATAATATACCCTTACTTCTTCGTCATTTATATCACACGGTGGTATAACGGGTACATCTCTTTATGACCACAATATAGAGCAGGACTATTTCAGGTATACGGCGCTGCTCACGTAATACCTGAATCTTCCCTTCATACTATACCAAGAGGTTTTAATTCCTTAATTCCACTTACATCGTTAATTCTTGCAGTTTTCTTTTTCTCTAACAGATTTAAGCGGATCGCTTTAAAACGAAATTCTGATTGTGTTGAGTGAAAATTGAAGAAAGAAAGAAAGATGGTAAAAAAAGAAGAGTGTTGACATGGAGTATTTGGTTCTGACAACTCTTCTCCTTGTCGAAAGAACATATATTATTTCCTTTTATGTAAGGAATCCGCAGTCTAGCATGCGAAACCACTACCCCCACGGATCCAACCTGAAAACTCGTGACTACAGCCCTGGTGATTAGCGTCTGTCTTGGTGTACGACCCGTAGTACCAGTCTTCAAGAACCTTGCTATTACTGGTGACGAGGCGAACTCCAACCATACACTTCCGTTTTGACCACTTTTCCAAAACTACTCAAGGCCAGTAGAGCCTTCCGAACGGCCAACTTTCCTGTCTGCTTACTTGAGTGGCGCTTCAGTTAGTTCAATCGGACCTTTATCCACCATCGGATGGCATTGCCTAAGAACTGCACCCTCAGACTCGGTGGTCCTAGATGAGCATGAACCCATCCCGTTAAACCTTGAGAGCGCTTTAACACGACAGCCAAATTTTCATTTTTGAATCCTATTTCTATATCCAAACCTTAGAATTTTCTTGGTATAGGCGATAACAGTGAAAATATTAACACCCTAACTAATTAAACCTACGTGAAAATATTAAACCTTGCTAATTATTACAAACAAAAATTGTTACGAAAGAAAAATTGTTACGATTGATGTATCGTAACATAACAAATGGAACTTAAAATCGAAATCGTTAAGGAATACAAATTTACTTACATTCTCTATGAAGCCAGGAGGGTCAACAGTTCTGTAACAAACCTACCGGGTGGAGGAGGTCTAGCTTCACAGAAGGAGTACTACAACCGATTAGCAAAATAATAATGTTATGTAATGAAATACAGTAAAGTTCGAAGAACAACACTGTCTTCAAACAACCATTTCCTATTCCAAAAGTAAATATAAACTTTTAATTATCACTTATTTTGAAATATTATAATTGTTCAGGGTTATCATAAAAGAATCATGCGGTTTGAGTAATTCGTAGGAAGATTGTAGGGAATATTGCTGTCCTCAGCTAGATGAACTCGAAAACATTCATCAACTTCATTTCCAAGAAGATGGTGCTCCCCCGCACTTCACTGCATTGGTCACGGAGGCTTTGAACGGAAAATGTTGAGATCGGTGGATAGGCCGGTAAGGACCTATACTGTGGCCTCCAAGCAGTCCAGACCTGGCACCTTGTGTTTTTTTCTTGTGGAGGTGCATTAAAAGCGTTGTGTATTCACAAAAAATTCGCGACCTGAACCACTTAAAAAACAGGATTAATGAAGCAATGACAACCATAACCGAATACATGTTAAGGAATGTTTGGAGAGAGGTTGAGTATAGTTTGGACATTTGCCGAGCGACTAAGGGCGCACATATTAAAAAACTGCTTGAGACGACATGTTAGATGAATAAACAACATTAACTGTAAGTAATTCGTTTCCTCTTTAAACCATGTTAGAAACCCCACCATTCTTTTATGATAACCCGGTATTTTGTGTAGGCTATATTTTGACTTAGGAGGCGCACCTCCTGGATGCTCCAGAGTATGACACGCTACCTTCACTATTCTTGGCTGGCAAGCACATTTCGGCTGCCTAAATACGGCCATTTCAAGTGTTAAAGTGTCAATGAAGCAGTGTCAATATTCTATATTGGAATATTTCACCTAAAAGACCGAAGGTTCCACGCCACTTGACAAAGAAGAGATAAAGCCACTTGAATAAAATGAAACTTGAACAGTAAACACTGGTAAAATGTTGATCCAGAATATCGCTGACCGCCGCCGACCATTATTTTATTACAATCTGTTTCGGATATAAATTTGCGTTATTAATGATCGTGTAAGGGCATTTATCTCGATACACACAAGTGTAGATAAAGGTAGAAGAGAAGTGCGGGGGGAGAGGAGAGGCGACGTCAGCGCACTCTTTTTGTTGCAAACTATGAAGTTTAACCAGATACGGAACTGTTAATAAGTCATGGAAACGTTCAATTAAAAACAGCAAAGGTAATAAGGTAGATAATTGCAGGAGTGCCCTAATGAGAGCGAGAGATGTGGGAGAGAGAGAGGCGCGAGAGGGACACGGGTTGGCTTTTAGCACCCTACTAGCACGTTGATCGCAGTATATAAGCATTCCAGTTTGCGAAACACTGGGTGACAGATTTATATGGACATGTTGCCGACGAACCGTCCGTTTCCAAGGGCACCAACTCGCACGCCCATCCAAGATGGCGGCTACCATCCAGTGTCATTTTGTCTATAGTTCACACATTACCGGTCGAAATTGATAGTGCCCGGTTTTTTAATCGGGATTTAGCATCAATATCGTTCTAATTTATTGATCGCTCTCGGAACCTATATCTGCGTCTTGCAAGTGCTTAATTCCTATTGCAAAGCGATCTACCACACATACGATAAGTATAGTACCGACAATGTACTTTTAAAACATAGAAGATGAAAATCTTCAGTCTCAAAATCAATTAAAAATCTAATGTACATATTGAAATTGAATACAATAAACAAAAAATATCTTTGTATGAAACTCTACTACGCAAATATAAAATATCTATAGTTTTTAAAGAAAATCGTATATAGGGATAAATTTATGAGCATTGTATTAGCTAAAATACCTTTGTCGTAAAAGTTTTTAAAAAAATATAAATATAGGTCACTACAATAGCTAAAAAATTAAAGAATAACTTAGTTTTGAAACTGAAAACTATATATATATATATAAATTATAGGTTATATAAATAACAAAATATGTTTTAGGTGTAATAATAAAAAAAAATTAGAAAATACATATACAATATTATTTATTGAATTATACAATAAAATATTTGTTTATTTTATTTTCTTATATTAATTTTTTTATATATATTGAAGTCGGCGTGTGTCTGTCCTAAAATTTCAAAGAATATCTTTTATTGCAGATTCAATGGGAGATCTATAAATGCAAATACTACCAGACACGGAATGATTTACTGGTACCGATTTACTGATGCACTAGGAGGACCTGATAAAGGTCGAAGGACTAAGGAAGGACCAGCTTTTTGACGGGCAGTCTGAAGGATACACTAGATGACATGAATGAAGGAAGCACTGGAGGAAATGATTAAAAGATGCTTTGGATGGACTGGATGAAGGATGCACTTGAAAGACTGGCTGAAAGATACACCAGAGGAAATGGTTGAGGATACACTAGATGATATATCTAAATGATTCACTGGAAGGACTGACTAAAGGATGAACTGGAAGGCCTGGCCGAAAGACGCATTAGGTGAGATAGCTAAAAGATTAACTAGAAGGACTGGCTGAAGGTTGCACTAGATAGGTGGTTAAAGGATGCACTGAAGAAAATTGCTAAAGGTCGCATTGGAAGGACTAACTGAAGGATTCACTAGACGAGATGGCTAAATGATTCACTGATTGAAGGACGCACTGGAAAGACTGACTAAAGAATACACTGGAAAAACTGGCTGAAGAATGATCTAGATAGATGGCTAAATGATTCGCTAACTGAAGAATGCACTAGGAAGATTGACTAAAGAATGCACTTGAAAGACTGGCTGAAGAATGCACTAGATAGATGGCTAAAGGATTCACTGACTGAAGGATGTACTGGAAACACTGGCTGAAAAATCCACTAGATAGATTCCTAAAGGATTCACTGGCTGAAGGATACACTGGAAGGACTGGCTGAAGAATTCACTGGAGGAAATGGGTAAAGGTTGCACAGGGAGGACTAGCTGAATGAATCACTGGAAGGACTTGCTGAAGGATGCAAAAATTGATATGTCTAGAGGATACACTGGAGGAAATGTGTAAAGGATGCACTAGATGTTATGACTAAAGGATTTACTGGAGGAATGAGGGAAGGATGAACTGGAAAGACTAGTTGAAAGATGGACTGAAAGATACAAGGTTAATAGTAACGGAAATTGTTAAGAAATGGTACGGAGCAGCATTTCTAAGATCTGTACAAAGAGGTAATTATCAATCAGCTACGTTCACATTTAGGATGGTTAAATGGGATGAAAGGTCTGAATCTAGGAGGTTAGTCCTTCTCTCTTCCTCAGAAGCTCTCTCTATTAACTTTGTGAATCATATTTTCCTATGATTACTTTCAGAGTATACCCGTTGCTATATAAGACGGTCGATCAATTTATCTATCATAACTTATGTTGAATAAGAATTATTTTTCACATAAAATACATTCATAGTAGAAATACATTAAAAGTTTCTATCGTGAGATGTACAAGGGAAAAGTATGTCTGGTGTGGGCAGGACCGCTCATCTTATGTAAACCTAAGCGACCGACACTCAGTCGCATTGAGTTGAATCGTCTGATGTTTAGGTTACAAAGAGAAAACACTCATCACTTCAAGCCCGAACATTTGAAGACTGAACAAAACCTTAACTTACTACA
Organism: Prosapia bicincta; assembly: GCA_036971475.1. Taxonomy (NCBI): domain Eukaryota; kingdom Metazoa; phylum Arthropoda; class Insecta; order Hemiptera; family Cercopidae; genus Prosapia; species Prosapia bicincta. The sequence goes on from JBAIZL010000001.1 coordinate 238,808,609, forward strand.
ACGGCAAACATGATTTATAAAACATACGGCAAAGATAATTTGTACTGGACAATCATTAAACTCTTAGAATCATACACTTACTTTGGAATAACCGTAAAGATGCATTTTAAATTTTTTGCTCTTTTTTTTTAAATAGAACCAAGCAAAAAAAGCCAGAGCTTCGTTCAATAATTTGAATTCGTTAATATTTATTTTAATAACTTAAACCTACCTCTCAAAATAAAACATCAAGCGTCAGACATGACCAAAACTCCAAAAAAGGACCAATCACGTCATTAAAGAAGTAATAGTATGATGGGTAAGGAGGGAGAGAGAGAGAGAGAGAAAGAGAGAGGGAGAGAGAGAGAGAGAGAGAGAGAGGATAACGATTATGAGAAGAAAGCTATCTTTTAAACCATCTTGTAAGATACAGCAAATGTGATCATTCAAGGAACAATTGAAAGTAGCAGAGGAAACGGTAAGAGGAGACACTCTTGTCTCTATAAATATAGGCCTACATTTTGTCGATGTTGTAGCTTGTCTTCTGCCCACCCATTCATGTCTGAAACGCAAAAACGTCAAGTAGTCTCGTTAGTAGCCAACGTTTGCAACGGACAAGGAACATGAAGAAGAGGAAGTAGCCTACACGTAGGACCACAGAGAGATATCTACCCGCGTTTAGGAAGAAAGGAAGGGTAAGTAGAATAAAAGCAGAACTAAGGTTGGGCGTAAGGTTCCTTGTTAACCGGACTAAAGGAGAATTATGTTCATTATTGCTCGCACACCTGTTCTTTACTGGACTTGAAAAGATGTGACCGCTCGCCACCCGACCTAGGAATGTGTAAAGTTGACATACGTTTAGGCTATCTTTCCGGCCTGATAAAATCGTCAATGTTACGTTATGTAAATGAATTGCTATATAAAAGTATTAGAGAAACTCCACGCTAGAGTTCACGCTAACTATCGGATATAAAGCTATTACTTCAAAACATAAACCTGATAGTTTCACAATCGCTTAAAGAAAGTGTCTGCAAAGCTGCTCGTACGGATCGCTTAGCGCATAACCTCTCGGATTGCCCAGAAGTCGCAGCTCGACATCCCGAGGCACTTAACAGGCGCTGTAAATAAGTGGAATTATAATAAACATTTATTGATTTAAATAAACATTTATGACGGAAAGCTACTTATTAGGGCCAGTTTCTGCTGCAACAACTATCTACAGGATTATCCCAGATCAGGTGTATCGGCCGTAAACTATATTATTCCTAATTATATTTATATCGAGCGTGGAAAAGTGTAATTCCTGTTGGCAGAATGAGTGTCGGCCACAAGAAAGGCAGGTTTAGCTAATGAAATGGGCTGTGAATGATTTAACGGCAGTGGAGGGCAGTGTATATCACGACGCGATGCCCTTGCGCAGCTCTTTATAGGCCCAGTTGCCCGTTAGTCGTCCGTCATCGGAAACGTAATAGCGCATCGTTTTCGTCCAGGTACGGCGCGAATTATTCATGACAACGTGCGATACGGTCCGGCATCTTAACAGTAACAATTCACAAGATTACAATGGTTTATAATATATATATATATATATATATATATATATATATATATATATATATATATATATATATGTATATATATATATATATATATATATATATATATATATATATATATGTATATATATATATATGTATATATATATATATATATATATATATATATATATATTACTTTTTTCTTTTTCTTTGTTAGAGAATGTTGCAGCAATAAAAACAACTACATTAAGAGTATTTTGCAAATATAAGATTTTCTATCCTGTTTAACCTATGTAGCTGTTTGCCGTGTGGTCCTTCACTCGTTTTTGGATCCTAAGCGAAATTACCTACTTCAAGATTAAGACAACAACTTAAAGCAACTGTGGCGTAAATGTTTATATTAATTAAAACAACCTCTCACCACAAATTCAACAAATTTTATTTTAACCTTACGTACATTTCGACTACAAAGTAATCATCTTCAGAGGTATTTTTACAAATAACTGTTATTTGTAAAAATACCTCTGAAGATGATTACTTTGTAGTCGAAATGTACATAAGGTTAAAATAAAATTTGTTGAATTTGTGGTGAGAGGTTGTTTCAATTAATATATTCAAGATTAAGCATAAGTATGATGTATAGGATTCACATAATTCACACCTTATAAATACTTGACACAGTTAAAAAAATTAGTATATTCTTAAAAATCTTTTTAACTAATAAATTTTACACAAAAACGCCCTATAAAATTGTGTACTCTGTATGCTTTTATTCTGCAGTTAACAAAAACGTCTAGCAGAACTTCCGATTTTGGGATCGGCCCTTTGTACATTTTTTTGCAAAATACCAATAAGTCACATTTGTTCAATTATAGCAAAATTTAGCCTCAGCTTGTGAGCGAAAGTAATAAATAATTGGCTAAAGAATATCAACTTACAATAAACAAACTTATTTTACTAATTTTAAAAATACTTATCTAAGTGAATATATAATTGCTCACTTACTTAATACTTACATAATTACAAACTAAATCCATCCCGTTAGAGCCTTTACACCTCGCCGATGCCGCCAGTAGAGGGTTAGCTTCGTAAAAGGAACGAATGTTTTGAAACGCGTCAGCAAGTAAGCAATTACGTATTCACTTAGTTAAATATTTTTAAAATTAGTTCAATCAGTGAATTCAAGATGATTGCATCAAACATCTTCAAATTTATTTTCTCATAGGCATTTCAATGGCTAAGTCATCATCACAGTAACTGGGGGTTACTACACATAATCTAAACAGCCACTAAAAAACGAGAAATGGTTTAGAACCTGAGAAGACCACCTACACTTCATGATAATCGGCAACGTCGTCATTCAAAAAATAGGTTATAGATTGTGAGTTGGTGATCGTCAATATTTAATTATGTGACTCATTTATTTCACATATTGCATCTAACCGACTCTACATGAGGCCTCATAAAAGGATCAATATTAAAGAAGAAATCGCAAGTTAACTGCACTGGCTGGCAGAAGGATATTAAAATCCTAACGTCCTTCTTTGCCTACTCTTGCTTCAATAAGGCTTCACTAAAATAGTTAGTGCTCTAAAGTTCTCCTCCCCTTCTAGAAACAATTAACAGAACTAACGATAGCTTAAAGAACGCCCGTAATTCTTTGTTAAAACATTCGAATGAATTTGAATGATGCCCTTGTGACGTCAGACCAGCATTATTACATCTTTAAGGCTTACTGCTAAGAATGCTTACTCGTATCTTATATCTACAGTAACCTTAATAAACTCGACTTCTTAAACAAAGATATTTAAGTGGTTTCTAGGAACGTATCACTAGATCGGTTTCGCTACCGATACAAGGTACGCCAAAATCACTTCGCTTGTTACCCAACAATGCTTAGTCACCAGTGCAGCTAACTTTGGTTTCTACCGTGTTAACGATCTGATTTATTAGCATTCTTTACCATGGTCATTCTGTAATAGTTTTATATTAGATATTTTTTGTTGAGCCTTGCAATTTTTTGATAGTAAAGTTTGAGGTTTCTGAATAATATTTATTTATTAGTTCACTTTAAAAAAATTACTACTTATTGATAATTGTCAGCAAAAAACGTAAATAGTGTTTTGGCAAGTGAGTTAATAAAAAAATTAATATTTGGTATTATTCTTTCTGAAAAAAACACATGTGCACTGCATGCAACTAGACGAATTTCCAGAACGGTCAAAATTTCAAAGAATCGCAATTTCAACGAAGACGACAATTTCACAACTAACGGTTGTTTCCCGTCAGTGTGCACCTATAACGCAATTCCTTGCTGGTGTCGGATATCATTGAGGCGGCCCGAATACTCTATCAGATTGAGCCCGATCGGGTTATCTTTAGCGTTCCGTAATGTCAGGAGCACCTTGTGAACAGTACTGTGAAACTACTTTAGCCAAGAGGGACAGAACTATCATTGCAAAGTAACAATAGGTCGCAAGCAGGATCTGACGGTGGCACGAAAAATGCGTATGAGGAAACAAAATTGACGAGGATAAATGGTAAATTTGATAAGCGAAAAAGGCGTACAAACCACACTCCAGGTGTCACCTCCAGGTAAACTAACCCCAAACTATTTGCTAATAACATTCTAGGTTTTTTATTTTCCCTGTCAAAATGGGTAAAAAAAATCTGTATCCCTCCAAAGGACATAAAACAAGTAGATTTCATGAGCAGTTCAAAATATCCTCCCAATTCATTGCCAACTGGAACAAGCAAAATAGGTCTGCACAGATGTAATCCCTTCATCACAGATAAGGGTTATATGAATAAACATTCTATAATATTACTTTTCCTCTACCTCTTTCAATATAACAATTTTTTCACTTAGTTTTGGTTGAAATTTAATTCAAGGTTTTTACGTTAAATTTTTATATTTTACAAATTGCTGATATAAAAAACTTGTGTACTTCTTACTAGCGTAACTTTTGCCCTACGTTTCTTTCTTACTTGTCTTTCTTCCCATTGGTACAATTGTAGACTGACACTCGAGCAACTTCCCCCGTAATCCTTTCATACATCCCTACCAGAGGATTTTACGTTTTCATCTTTATCCTATTTAAATTAATGATAATTTCCATTTACTTCACTAGCGGTCTGACTGATTGCAAAAACACACAAAAAGATGTTTACCACAGTGCTATATTAATGTCATCCAATAACAGATTGCCATCACCTGTTTATACACTAGATAACGAAATTAGGTATTTAATGAGTGCCACTCATTAGCAGATGGAATTTGTTTGTCTGACTTCCTCATGGCATATTATAGAGCGAAATTAGAATACTGTGAATAAGACAGCCTTTCATATCCATCCATTTTGGAGGTGAAAACTAAACGGTTTAGTCTGAGTTATCTATCTTGCTATAGTCAAATTCTCAACAAATTGGAATATTAGAGATTTTACAACGGTTGTACCGTATCGTAACAATCACCCCTTCACTAAAATTATAACTCTTTTGAGGTCTGAAAAAAAATATGTACATTTATTCAGACACATACGTACACTAATTATAGGAATAATTTACTGTGGTTAGATAAACATTAATAATATTCTTATAATATTTAGAGAAATAAAGTAAACACGAAAATTATAGGCCTTCTGTATATGATGCTTCAGGAGAATGAAAATTGAAATAGGAGGGAATTTGGTGACACATTGTTAGGAATGTTTGAGGATAAACGAATTCTATGAGGAAAGGAAAACAGGAGAGAAATCAGAATGGGATTTAGTAATTGGACAAATAATTAGGTATTATTACTATAGGGTATTGGAATACAGAATAAAAAGGAACCCCCTCCCCGGTCTGTGAGGAAAGCATTAAATAAAAGAAGATGGTGCAAAAAAGAAGTAGGCTAAACAGACAGTAGCATGTGGACATATAGGTGCTGAAATCCTGTAAGATCATTTGCCCCCTTTTGATAATGACTCTTTTTAAGTCGAAACGCGTCAAACAATGTTAAATTTAATTATTTTGGGTTAAAATTGCATAATATATATTTAAAATATGTTCTAATAATGTTCGATTTTGACATTTTGTGCACATCTGTCAAACATTAAGATTTTCCCTTAATAAAGTGTTACCAGAAGTCGTTCCCGTCTGAACCAGTTGAGTGTATTTAAAATTTGTACGTAATGACGCCATGTACTAGAAAACTAAATAAGTATGATGTTTATAGATGGCACATATTTCAGTTTCATCGTCTTCAAGAAAATAAAAAAAACATATTTTATTTAAAGACATGAAACAAAAGTGTGTAGAAATTTTAATTACCTTCTTCTAAAACGAGGCAGAGTGTCGCGCCCAAATTAAGATTCATCTCACTCTACATTAAATTATAAATGTAGAAACCAAGACATGCAACGCCCGAGATATGGTAAAGGGTTATTACTAATTGTTTGTTGGCAGGTCCAGAAGGGGTAAGGGGGGTTGAAATGTCGCATCCAGAAATAAGGGCTCCACATCATCCAGTGTCACCGCCATGATGAGCTACCCCCTTTTCCTTCAACTGCTTGAAATTAGTTTGGACTTGTTCAGCTCCACTTCTGGGTAAAAACATTCGCACGTTTTCGGCGCCCAACTTGTCTAGTGTATTTCACGGGTCGGTAAATCCGCGGGCCCGAGACCCGAGCGCGCTCTGTGTTTCCGTTTTGCCAGGCTTTATGCTTCGAGTGAAAGACGTTGCAGCTATTGTAACACTGTAACTACAATTAAATGTCTTCCCTTAATAAAATCGAGTCCGAAATTACCTTTGCAACAACGTCACGTGACGTAGGTCTAATAATAAAACCGAAATATTTTAGTGACGTGGATGAAGTTTTCTCACTTTTGCATTGATAAATAAGGAATCCACATAATAGATTAAAACAGATTCCTCTGTATAAAATTGGGGGGTATACATTTTTTTTTACAAATTTCAAACAGTGTACAATAATATGGATTTAGGGAGTCCTTACTACAAATAATAAGATCACAATATACAAAGATAAGCTATAGGAGGTTCTTATGACAAAGGATAGTTAGTTACACAATGTAAATGGTATGGATTTAGGGGGTTCTTATGACAAAGGTTAGATACACAATATAAATGGTATGGATTTAGGGGGTTCTCATAGCAAGGGATAGACAAACAATATACAATGGCCTAGATTTAGAGGGTTCTTATGACACAGGGCAGACACACAATGTAGACCCTACAATGATATGGATTTAGGGGGTTCTTATGACATAGGATAGATAAACAATGTACAATGATATGGATTTAGGGAGTTCTCATAACAAGGGATAGACAAACAATGTACAATGGCCTAGATTTAGAGGGTTCTTATGACAAAGGGCAGACACACAATGTAGACCCTACAATGATATGGATTTAGGGGGTTCTTATGACATAGGATAGATAAACAATGTACAATGATATGGATTTAGGGAGTTCTCATAACAAGGGATAGACAAACAATGTACAATGGCCTAGATTTAGAGGGTTCTTATGACAAAGGGCAGACACACAATGTAGACCGTACAATGATATGGATTTAGGGGGTTCTTATGACATAGGATAGATAAACAATGTACAATGATATGGATTTATGGGGTTCTCATAACAAAGGATAGACAAAGAATTTAAAATGATATGACTTTATGGGGTTCTCATAACAAGGGATAGACAACAATGTACAATGGCATAGATTTAGAAGGTTCTTATGACAAAGGAGAGACACATAATGCACAATGATTTGGTTTAGGGGGTCCTTGTGACAAATAATAGACAAACAATGTGCAATAAACATAGATTTAGAAGGTTCCTATGACAAAGGATAAATACATAATGTACAATGACGGATTTATGGGGTTCTTAAAGGATAAAATCACCATCTTTAAAGATATAGATTGTAGAATACCCTAATTCAAAGGATAGCCATAATAGATGAATTTCAGGGGTTCATTACGGCAAAGGGTAAACACACAAAACAAAATTATATGGTCTTTAGGCTAGGCACGCTTATGGCAAAGGGTAAAAAAACAATTCACAATTAAAAAGATTTTACGAACTCCTACACCAAAGAACAGACACTATATATATATATATATATATATATATATATATATATATATATATATATAAATATATATATATATATATATATATAAATATATATATATATATATATATATAAGATCAAATAATATACACAAATACAGGAATATTTAATTTATTGAATAATAAACTCAAAGCTTTTCGTTGGTTTACATTACCAACATCCTCATGAGTTACAATACCTTAGTATTGTAACTCCTGAGGATGTTGGTAATGTAAACCAACGAAAAGCTTTGAGTTTATTATTCAATAAATTAAATATTCCTGTATTTGTGTATATTATTTGATCTTAAAAATATTCTAACAGGAAAACACATTTGATATTCTATATATATATATATATATATATATATATATATATATATATATATATATATATATATATATATATATATATATATATATATATATATTTAATAAATTAAAAATATTTCAAAAACAAGAATACTTTTAATGAATATATTTATTCCTTAAAAGTATTCTTGTTTTTGAAATATTTTTAATTTATTAAATATATATACAAGAAAACATATCACCATATTTAATAAATTATATATATATATATATAATGATATGGACTTATGGGGTTGTTATGACGAAGGACACGTAGTGTACAGTCATATCTTCTTTGTGGTCTCTTATAACAAATGATACAAAAGAAATAAAAACTATAAGATTTTTGAAAAAATAATCTGTAGAATGAAATTGCCATTTCTTGATCCTGTTGAGTAATAAACATAACTAAAAAGGCCGGTTCCTTTAGAATATGATTTTATAAACATCTAAAAATCAATAAATCAAGTGCGCCTGCGGGTGAGTTATTTGTTGTCCGTGCGTGTGCGTCCCTTTACCTCGAAATTAACAATCTATATTTTTATTTTTTTCTTCGTCAAAAGTTTAAAAATACTTTTTACCTATTCATGTTTTTAAAAGTAATATAAAAGTAAGGCACAAGAAAAAGTTTTTCCGTAAACACATCAACGTCGGATGTATTAGCATTCCGCGGATCATTGAGGAACTCTTTTCGGATAAAATCTGAACATTTCCAAAGTGTTTCGTGTCGTTTTCAACGGCAAATAGGTCGGCAATGATTTGTGTCGCCGATCATGTGAGTGGAACAGAAAAACAAAACCATAAAACTGGGAAGAAATAATTTACGGCGGAATTTCGTTGCGTCTTGTCGCCTTCTTCGCTCGGTTATTTATGAAGATGTGCTACGGCTTTGCTAGTCACTGCCGTCTTGTATCGCACCGGGTAATGGGGTGGATCCATTATTTTAGTTTTGCTTCATGGTGGTGTTCACCGGCTTGTTTTGTTTTAGTGTCATTGTTGTGTTTGTTTGTGTTTACGTCATAATCCCCATTGTAATGACGCGCCATTGTAAACACACGAGCCGTAGGGCAGCTCATTTTCAAAAGCACGTTGTTTATATAAAGTGTAGTTTTTAATCGCTAAACATAACCCTTCTTTTAAACTTCAAAAATAATTTTATTTCACATTGTTCCTTGTATAAAAATAAAAAAATGAGCCGTAAATTTGTTTTTAACACATTATTGTCTTCTTTCAGTTGTTAATATTTCATTTACCTAATTCAAGCTTTCGTTACTAATAATTTATAAAACTTTAAACCAATATGCGCACCAAAATGTAATAACAGTGCAAATATCGCCTCAAAAGTTCATTCAAAACTAACTTAGGGAAACGAATTAATATAAACGATTCACAAATAGTCTGCGATAAATGACAGGGACCTTGAAGACGTCCCAAAAACCGACTGAAAACACAGTCTTTGTTGGCCATGGCCTTCTCAAACACTGTCTACTAAATAACTAAAGTAAGGCTACATTAGCCTGTATTTGTCGTAAGAAACAAAACAATTTAATTAAAAATTAATTCTAATTTCGTAGTATATTTTAACGTTTGTTACAATAAATAATTAGTAGAAAGTTGATTTGTTTAATGTGATTGTGTAACTTTATTGTATTAGTCATTTTTTTTAATATTGTAATTTTTATTTTTAAAAATGCCCATGAAGAGGACATAGTTTAGAAGCCCACATTACGTTGGGTAATGAATCAACATTAAATATTTCTACTAATTAATTAACCTGTTATGTTATTCAGGATTTCTTTTAGGGCATGTCAGAAGTTTCTGTATATACTAATGTGAACGTAACACATAGCTTATAGGACATCCTAAACGTAACTCTGCAGGGGGATGATGCTACAAGCAAAGACAGAACTTTTCTACACTAAACCTATTAGAAAAATAATATAAAATTATTAAAATCGTACTCCCTTTTTGATATTAAGGAGATAAAAAAGGGAAAGCTCCCCTATCCTAATAATTAGGAGTTGTTAAGGGAATTAGGTGATTAAATAAGGAGATGTATATATCTTGGGAATGGGAGATGTGGGGTAGAATCCCATAGGACTATTATCGAAGGATAGGAAGGATTGTAGGATTAAGATAAAAACCTATGGTGCAGGATTAAGAATTGTATAAAACTATGGTGCAGAATTAAGGACTGCATAAAACCTCGGGGGCAGAATTAAGGATTGTATAAAAACCCCTGGTGCAGGAATAAGTATTGTATAAAAACCTCTGGTGTATGATCGAGGATTGTATAAAACCCTGGCGCAGGATTGAAGATTGTATAAAACTCCCTGATGCAGGATTAAGGATTTTTTTAAACTCCCTGGTGTAGGATTAAGGATTGTATACAAACCCCTGGTGTAGGATTGTATAAAAACCCTGACGCAGGATTGAAGATTGTATAAAAACTCCTGATGCAGGATAAAATATTGTTAAAAACACCCTGGAGTAGGATTAAGAATTATATAGAAACTGATTCAAAATTAAGGATTGTATAAAAACGCCTCTGTGGGTTTGAGGATTGTATAAAAACCCCTGGTGTAGGATTAGGGATTGTGTAAACCCCTGGTGTAGGATTAGGGATTGTATAAAAATCCTTTACCCAGGATTGAGGATTGTATGAAAACTCCTCGTGTAGGATTAAATATTGTATAAAAAACCTCTGGTGTAGTATAAAAAGGATATTATGACTTCACGTTTGCAGAATCACCTGCATGAAGTAGCCTGCTCTGTCAGTTACTGTAAGTGTCCAGTTTCAAAACAGCATTACAATATGATTACAGAAAATAATTTCAAGATATATAAAAATATTATGTGATTTTTTCTCAGAAATAAATAAGCTCTTCATTGTAAGACTGACATTTGGACGCGTTATAGAGGTTTATGGCTATACATAATCGTTCGTTTTTAATTAAAAGAATACACGTGGTCTACTTTTTCAATCTTTTAGGCTCCTATATGATACCCATCCATCATCACTAAACGCCCATAAATTTGACGATATTTAAAGAAACATAAAACATTTTAAATTTATTTTTTATTTTATTTTATTTTTTGGGGGTTGGAAAACCAATGAGGTTATCATCGACGCATTCCAAATTTAATCTGCTACCTTATCCAGAGGCATTGATTAGCGGAGTTATTAGAGTCCAAGAAGGTCTCAATAAGACGTAATATTGTCCCCGGGCTGTTATTGGGCCGTTGAGTGAATGATAAGGCGAACAGCGGATCGACTATTGGTCCGTCTGTGCCAGATGCTGCTGACGACTTGAGCACCTGGCGCCCGCTGTTGAAATCTTTATTTCGTCGCTGATTGTCGGACTCTCGACTCTGACGTCCTTCAGTCGATTGAATAAACATTTCGAAAGCCCGCATTTGAAACAGAAAACTAATTTGGAAATCATATTACAATTCTGTTTCGGTCTTGTAGATTAGGCATAGTAATTTTGAAGTTATTCCAAACATTTAAAACTTGAAACAAGTGAAAACTTCAGTAATCGTACCGTAAGGATTTTGATAGCGTAACATGTGAATTGGCGTCACGCACAATCCTCCCACTCCTCTCCGAGCGTCTGATTCTCCGATCAGTGGTTTTCTTCAAGAGTTTCCCTCTTAATTTAAAAATTATGTTTATATTATTTCACATGAAAATTTGCAATTCCTTGTATTAGTTCACACTCATATATATATATATATATATATATACATATATACAAATATATTATTAAAAATGTTTTATTCATCCTCTTGGTTCAAATACAATTTTTTTTAAACTTGTACTAAATGACACTTGATGTTATAGTTTTTTCTAAAATTAATTTATTAATTATATTTAATAATGGAATTAAGGTAAGTTTCACATGGGAGAAAAACTTCTCACAAAAGAGGCAAGGTATTCAATATATAGTTACTTCATCCCCCTTGGCTTAAAGCAACAGACAGACTAACATGATTTCATTAAACAGCTGATTTTATGTTATAGGTTATGTGGTAGATAGAACAGCTGTAAAGGATAGGTTATGTTACCTTATTTATAATTAATAATTTTAATTGTAATTATTTGTTAAAAGTAACTAAAATACTTTTTTCTCTGTTGATCTAAATAGGAATTGACTTAAAATTTTTGTTGTTGTTTATATTACATGTTTATAGATTTAGCCAAGTACTCGCTACCAGTATAATTATATTATTTAATCAAACTTTAAAGAAAAAATTCAAAAAATGACAATATATTGTTGTAATTTGTTTTGGAGTAGTCTATAGTTTACCTAATAAGGTAAGATCCAAGTGCAATAGTATACTAATACTTATGTATTAATAATAGTATTATTTTGAAAAACAATTATAATTCCTTTTTTAAATTAAAAAAAAACATAATAAAGATTTGAAACAAATTATTTATATCGAAAGTCTTCGACTGATGATGGCAACATCGTTGTCGAAACTTGCTTAACGTTAGGTAAACGTTTTTATTAGTGAGTAATATATAGACTATTAAGTCTAACTAATAAAATAAGTCTACCTAACACTAAGCAAGTTTCGGCAACGATGTAGCCATCATCAGGCGAAGACTTTCGTTATAAATGATTTGTTTCAATTCTGTATAATGTTTCTATTTATTTTAATTTAAAAAAAGGTATTATAATTGTTTTTCAAAACTATACTTCTTTGCTACATTTAGCAGTTCACTCAATCTGACAGATAAAGAGGGGGTTTGCCTCCGTGGTTTTGAAACACTTGTCTTGCTTAATACCCGCTATAGGTAGGATACTTTGTAAGGGTTGTTGGTATTAGACTGGTAACAAGGAGGGGCGTTAGCATTTGGAAGGAGGGGCGTTAGCATTTGGAAGGAGGGGCGTTAGCATTTGGAAGGAGGGGCGTTAGCATTTGGGAGGACTTGGTTTGGATGAAAAGGATGGAAGGTTGTGTGCTGTTTTACTTAACCTTAAAAAATTGGATGACTGATACTTTTTTAATATTAAAAAAAATATGCATAAAACTACTACTTGATTTACAACCTAACATATCAAGCAGTTGAAATAATGCAAACATACTGCATATAACCTTCACAAAAAGACACTTTTTTTATTACTTATTTATTATTCTGAAATCAATTGAGTACTTAGAGTTTAAATAACCTTCAAAATGTCCTAACACCGCCATCTCCGGCTGTTAACCTGTTACTGATATTTCCTATCCCTCATAACTGTAGCATCTGTATTCTGCGATAGTTCACCTAAAAAGATGGATGAGATCCGAAACGCGTCAAGTACTGCGTTAATCATCTGTAGGAAAGGCAGAAATGGAGTCACAAAATTATCGACATTTTATTGCTTTAATGGTTGTTATTTATCATTTCACCATTTACATTATTCTATTCTAACTAAGGAGTTATTCGTTAATAATAACTGTAAAGACAATCAGTGACTCTTCAATTAAATTTTAAGTTTCCTCGTCCGTCGTGTGGCCTTAAGCAAGTAGGCCTAGAGTGTATTTTAAGTTAATAAAATCGAGTTGGCGTCACGCTAAAATCGTCACTAACACATCTTTATATATGTATAGCCTATATGTGATTTAAGAAACTATTTCAGCTTACATTAAGTGATAACATATGATTTCATACAAAAGCTAATTTTATGTTAGAGATTTGAAAAATAATTTTTTCGAACACGTAGGACATGTTACTTTAATTATTGTACATTGTTAGGTTAATATGTTATTATTTAATATTTTTTAATCCGTTAATAATATTAATTTATATTTTAATAAAATTTACTAAAACTAACTCCAAATAATAATAATAATGAGGTATATTTTTATTCCAATTTTTGAAATGAAAACTACCTTAGCGAGTTTGACACTTTCTAAGAACCGTTTTCAATTAGATTTGTTAAATACAGTTTTCATTCCTTAATTCTTCCAATATCTAATCACAGCTATTTACGATTCCTAGTATTGCAACAAAGTTTATGTTAAGGCGTAGATAGTTCATAGAAAGTTCTTACTGAAGAGATTTCTCAACAAAAATTAATGCTAGGAATGGAAGATGACTGTGACACTCAAAATATTAATATACACCCTAGCAGAAACCTAGAATGTTATCATACACTAACAAAGATTTTTGTTTTAACTACATTCTTCAAGGTTTTGTCAGCCAGCCCTAACGACTGCAACCTTTTTTTATATATAAATTAGAAGTAAAGGTTCCCGAACCTAACAAAAGTCAAACCATAACCTATATTTTTCATGGCTGAATTTGTAAATAGTTTAAAATGAAAAACACTCTTTTAACTTCTATTGTAATATTCGAAACAATTTTACCTTACATTGTTAATTAATCAGTCTCTAGTGAAATATCTTTTGGGTTATCTTTAGTGGATTTTTTATTGTTGTGTACTGAGTGTTTATATGTTTTCAAATGTCGTCAGGCTCAGCAGAAGGAACGAGGATTAAGGGTATAGGTGGATGGCTTTGACGAGGAACATTCAGTGGAGACGGGCGGTTGCGCAATCAGCAATTCCTTACTCACACATTACTTAAAAGATACTGTTAGAACCATAAAGTTATTTTCAAGAAATTGGGTTAAGAGCAGATATAGTTTTGGCAACGTGTACTTTTTACTGTTAGAGTAGTCTAATTGCAGTATGCTACTTTTTGATAGACAGCACTGAAGCTCATTGGAACCCAGACCAGGGAAAAAATATGTCCAATGTTCTGGTCATACTCAACAGAAGCTTGACTTGGGACTCTCATATTACCAACACGTTAAAGAAACAGATATATAACCTATGCTTAAGGAATAAGCCAACTTTTACTACGGGCGGCCACTACGATATAGGCCTACGTAGGTCCTATCAATGTTGCGCAGCATACTGGGTAGTTCACGTACACGCAGACTCCAGTTATTCCAAAACAAGGTTTTACAAATAGTCACGAAGGCACCAATATGCACAACACTACTTCACACTGACGTGAAAGTGACTTTCATCAAACCTCTACGACACTTAGCAACAGGTTCTACAAACAGGCCCACTCACATTCAACATCCACATCCATTTACTCTCTGGGTAGGAACGACCCCAAACACAACACACAGACAGATGCTGTCCTACTTACCTTCTAGCTATAATCATATAGTTCTAAATAAAATGTTCTTACTATTATTCTTCTACACAGTTGTGCTTAAGGTGACGCAGGGCACAAGCCCAGAGCCAGAAAGAACTAATAATTTTGATTTTCAGCCATTTCAGTTTCGAGTAGGCAGCGAAAGAAGAGGCGCATATCATTCCTTCCATGGCCCCACTAACAAGGTATTTGCAAAATACTCCATTTTCCTTAGCATAAGGTTAACCTAGCCCCAGGGTTTCTGTCTGATTTATCATGTGCTTTTTCGTGACAGGGTTTCTTTCTTGACAGGTTTATTCATCCCCCTCTTAGCGTGACACTTATTGTACCGTTTCGAAATCTTGTTGCTGTTCATGACGAGCTGGTTGTAAATTACTTATTACACTTTTGATATTACTTGCGACCAGAATTTTTGTTAACTAAAGTTGTTAAATTGTTACCTTACACTTGGAGGAAACGTTTCCGTCTTACGACTTCTTCAGCCTCGTATTTTTGCCGCTAGGAATGCTGCTGTTGTGCTTCTTCGGTACCATTTTTTTGAAAGTTAGAAGTGATGTGATTGAAGAGTATGTGTGATCTGTGCCGTGTTTGTTCATTTAAGATGTCATTTTTATGTGTGTTGCTATGTGTGTGTATTTCATACTGTTCTATTGTGTTTAATGTATGGCCTTTGTTGCATGTGTAGAGGATGCTCATTTTATTGTCCATACTTTTGCATGAGTGTTTAGTGTCCACCAGGTGATTTGCGAAGGTGGATTCAATACTAGTGTGCAGTGCGCTTTTGTGTTCTTTATATCTTTCGGCGAAAGATCTGCCTGTTTGTCCAATATGTACCGTTTCATTTCACTATCTATTAATTTACCACGGAAGGAGCTTATCAGCTTGATACATGGGCAATCAATCCCATTTCTTCAAGCGGGGTACGTATACTACCCGCATGCGCTTGTGAGACGGAGGCAGCTCACTAGAGGATTGTTCTTGACACTTACTATCTAACATTACACCATTGCGGAGAGGAACCACTACAGCTTTAACCTCCTCAAATTCCTCCCTCCTGCTTATTACACAATAAAACCACTCTGAAGCCGCCAGTTTTCGTTTTATGTAAACACGACTACAAAAATTAGGCTATTTTACTTTCTGAAATTAAATACGTTAATTTTACATTCGGACCCGTTGCCCCCGGCTCAGCAAAGCACAAAGCCAAAGTGGAAACAGACTCGTGGCGAAGTTAATGTAAAATTGTCAAGTGTGGTTTTAATTTGCCGGTCTCTCCTTGATGCTGTGTTTTTACTTATCTCCGTTGACAGCGCTAGTGTCGACTGTGCCACGTGTGAATGTTTTTACCCGCGAGGGAAGAAGAAGAAGAAGCAACGTGACAAGTGTCATTCTCTTTGCCGGGCGGTTGTCAGATTTTCAGCAAAACGTTGGGCTAGAATTAGTGATAATGTCAGGACAATTAACTGAACAGTCACCTGTCTGGGAGATGCTACCTTTATACGTGTGCACGCTTTTATATCATATTTATGTCACATCTCAGCCCTATTGTTTGTTTAACGAACATTAAGCTGCTGTTGTCCGCATGACCCCTCCCTG
Source organism: Prosapia bicincta (assembly GCA_036971475.1). NCBI lineage: Eukaryota > Metazoa > Arthropoda > Insecta > Hemiptera > Cercopidae > Prosapia > Prosapia bicincta. Next base: position 238,825,361 of record JBAIZL010000001.1, read on the forward strand.
TATGTTTTTACGTGTAAATAAAATGTTACATTTAATGAGATGAGACCAGCTACTGAGCCTTGCAAAAGCAGATCCCGTCGGAACCAGTGAATGAAAATCTACATTTAATTCTAAAACATATTTAGATCAGCTTTTTTTGTTTACAAAATAAACAAGATTGCTGTTTCAAAGAACATCTTTATCCTATAGGATATCACATAGCTCAATGTCTAAATGACACTTGCCTTATTTTTAAAAAATTATCCTAAATTTCAGGAATCCAAGAAGAACAGTTTCCCAATATAATTTAATCAAAAATGATTTTTTATGTAAACGTTTATAATTTAAATTATGTGTATAGAAAGCACTTTATGTATATAATAAGTTACACGAGTATAAATATAAATAATGTGTTTTATAATTTTATGTTTTCATTTTATAACTAATTTGGTTTATTACTACCAACTATAGACTCATAATAAAACAAACTCTAATAATTAGTTATAAAAAACTGTTAAGCGTTTCGGGGCGGAATTGGAAATTCAGAAGCTTAAAATTTATTTATAATACTAACTATAAAATAACATAAATTCACTGGCAACACTGACAATACATCATTAAATTAAACCAAATATTAAAAAGATTATGAACAAGCTATGAAATCAAATGTATAGGGCCTATATATATATATATATATATATAGTGTATATATATTTTTTAAATTTATTTATATAAACTTAAATCATATAGTAAATAATCCTAATATTTAATATATATATATATATATATATTTGATTTCGTAGCTTGTACATAAATGTTTTAATATATGGTTTTATTTCAAGATGTATTGTCAGTGTTGTTTATTCATAATATGAATATATTTTATATGATAGTTACTATTGCAAATAAATCTTAAGCTCCTGAAGATGATTCCATTTCCGAATCGAAACGTTGAGCAATGAGTTTGTTTTAATATTAGTTGTCTTAGATGCTAATAATCCAAATATGTAATAAAAGGAAGATATAAAATTATAAAAAAATAATCATTTTGAGAAAGTATTGATAGATAAGGGGGGGGGCTCTAAACTATAGTTTTGGTTTTATTTACTTTTTAACGTTTCACTTCAAAAAAAAAAAAAAAAAAAAAAAAAAAAAAAAAAAAAAAAAAATCTCGCCAGGAAAAAAAAAAAAAAAAAAAAAATCAAATAAAAATTAGCGGAAACATGATGTTTGGTTATTTTAATTGGTAAAGCAAGTATGTGGGCGTGGTTATTAATTTCGACGTTCGACCTTGATGAACAAAATATGTTTAATATTCGCTGTTCCACTGCAGCGGTCCCGGGTCACGAACAAGTCAGCCGTGATATGTTATAGGGGAAAGCACTCTAACCTTAAGCCGCAGGTTGACATTTGCCCAGGATCGTGGCCAATAAACAAATATCGCCCGAAGCCTTTGTAAAAAGTCGTAAATCAATAAAGATTGAAACGGAAGTGTTAATTATTGGCGAAGGAATAGCAATGAGACGGTTGGCTCTTTGAGGACACGCCCTAACGTTCCTCAAACTTGTGTAGGCTTATGTTAATTTTGCATACGTTACTGACGACACACGATTGATTTATGTTCAATCATCATGCAATATGTCCATTGTGTGAACGCTGCACAAAGTGATAATGAAGGCGGTGACGTCGTGCCTTACGCTGACTCGGAATGTAATTTGCGCAAAGGTTGCAACAACTTTAAAGATTTTACGTTTTTTTATAATATATATTACTTAAAAATATATTCCAAACTAGAAAAAAGTTAGACATAAACAATGTTTCTACAATCCGGCTAAACCGGTTTTCGATAACCCGGACTAACTGTCCAAGTTAGCCCGTATTATCGAGGTTCTACTGTATTGATAAAGGACTCTGTTTGGTAGGTGAGGTTATGTATATAAAAGATAAATAATATACACTATATTTCTGTAGGTTAAATTCTTTTTGGAAGCACCAAAGACATTGAGTCGGAATGCCGGTGTCTGCATGTCACAACGGTACATCTACTGGTACATTGACGCAACGCGCGAGAAGCAACCCTATCTGCACTGTCCAGAGGGCGCAAAATTTCCAATAACAAAACAAAAAACTATTTACGAAAAAATCTATTTATGAAAATTTCTAGCATGTTTATATTTAAAATTCTGACAAACTGAAAAATAATTACAATCCTAATTAGTGAGTCTGTGGTCAAGGTATTTCATTATTGGCAGAGCTTTGCTTATATAACTATTTAGAACGCATAGACTTTTAAAAACTTAATCATAATTTTTATTTCAATTATTTAATTATTTGCATTCAAATAATATTACAATTATTCTGCCATAAATAAAATTATGTTAACAATTAAATCATGCCAACTTTTATTTTCAACAAATGTTTATAAAACTTATTTTATACAAGGATTTTTAAATAACTTTAACCTAAAAAGGGCATGTTTATGATTTAGGAAAATAAAGTCCAAACAATAATAGGGGTAAATCGCGCCCAGTTTAGATATTCCGATGAGGTAAGCACATGAGACATCTTTGACTTCAATATCCCTCCTCCAAAACGTAGGGATAAGTCGATAGACTTGTGTTGGCCTTCAGTAGTAGCTTGTAATTATAGAAATTCCAAATAAAAACTTGACATGTCAAAACATTATAAAAATTGACAATTCTTACAAGCTGATTTTAAACATATCTAAATTACGAAAATTGACTTATTTGTCATTCACCCAGTCGAAAGTCTAGAAAGAGTGTGATGGAAGTCAGTTTATAAAATGTGTGTGTGTGTGTGTGTGTGTGTGTGTGTGTGTGTGTGTGTGTGTGTGTATGTGTGTGTGTGTGTGTGTGTGTGTGTGTGTGTGTGTGTGTGTGTGTGTGTGTGTGTGTGTGTGTGTGTGTGTGTGTGTGTGTGTGTGTGGGTGTGTGTGTGTGTGTGTGTGTGTGTGTGTGTGGGTGGGTGCGTGTGTGCGCGTATTTTTCCTCAGTCATATCTTTCCTTTTCCACGCTTCTTCAATTGATACCATAAACCCTGCCTATGGATCAGAGACGCCCTCTCCAGGTAAGCGAACCTGCATTCTTGCGAACCCGATCCTACCGGTGTTGCGTCTGTTGCACCCAGCGACACTTGCGCCACCTTAATCCTGTTGAACGATGAAACAACTAACTGAACAACTCCCTTAGTTTGTTGTTTCTAGAAATCCTAGAATCAAAGAATTGATTAATTGTTTCAAAACTAAAGCGGAAAATGCAACTTACACATACACGAAGGTACAACTAAACTTTGAAGGGAAGAGAAGAAAATGCACATGTATGAAACTGGTTGAGAGAATTAATAAAACTATCAAGAAGTACGAAGAAACCGCCGTCGTGAGGACGTGTCCTTACACTCTGACCTACTTACAAAAATTAAACTACTTTCAAACTGAAAACAGTTAAAAATTATGACAATATTTGTAAATAGTACAAAGTTCATCTCATAAAACAAACAAAAATTAACAATATTAAATTACAAAAAAAATAAATTAACATGATATATTCTGATTCAAACAGTAAAAAATATAAAAATGTTTCTTCTAGCTGATTTTAAACACGCCTAAATGTAGAAAACTCTCCAAAATGATGAAGAATCTAGTTTTCTATTAATTAACCACTCCAAAGCCTGGATAAAGTGTGGTGGGAATCACAGAGGCCTAATCGAACTTAATAAGGAAATAATGTGAGTGTCCCAAACGCAGGTAGATTTGGTGTAACTTGAAGTGTCACTGAGAGCATCTGTCGCGTATTAGGACAGATCACCTTTAACAGAAGCGAAATAAATAGCATTAATTGAGGCAAGAGAATCTGTTCTAATTATTTATTTATGGTTAGAAACATCGTAGTAGACGATCATGAGCTGAAATTAATTCATGGACATGAGCGACGACTGAACACGAGTAATCTGCTGTCAATAGGAAATAAAAATCGTCTTGAGACAATATTTATTTGGGCCGGTTTATCCTGTGAAACAACGTTACAAAATATCACTAATCAGTTTTATTTGATTCTACAAATACAGAATTAAATAAATAAATTTGTTAAACGTCAAGAAAGAAAACAACCCAAATATTTCCTAGTTGAGAAACTTTGGTGCCGTTCGATTTCGTAAAGTTAATTAGGCGGCAAAGACAGGCTCCTTTTACACGCCCGCGGATAAACGATTCTATCGTTAAACTAGTAACAGAAGTTGACAGTAGAAAGGTCAGCTGTGACCTTGCGAGCGTTTGGCTCGAGGTCAACGTGTGAGGTGGAGCGGAGTGGAGGTGGTACCGACGAAGACTAGCTCGATCTCTTGCAATTATTTTATCACTTTCACACTTTACTGGAATCCGCTGCGAAAGTCTTCAACGTACAGTCACGCTACGAAAAAAATGGTGCTTAGTTTGTTTTGCGGCGAAGTTGTCACCTAACAAGAAACGAGGCGAAAAGGCGTGGATCTCCCCCGGTGTGTAAAACTGGGGCAATTACGGCTGAGCTGTGCAAGGTCATAAAGACTTCTATCGGAGACACAGAAAGGTGACTAAACGCGCTGCAGATGGCAAAACGTATGGCGAGTCCTGGTAGCGCGTTAAACTCCTTCTCAGTGTGTTAAGAGAATCATGGATCCCGTGGGCAGCATCGTTTCCAAGAAGTACGCTCTATATCGGGAATATTAACAAATGTAACAACCAGCGTCACATATTTACAGGTCTAATTTTATAAGCTAGTACATGGGGGCTGCGGCCAGGGCGAGGCGCTCGCAGGTCATTTTCTAAGACATCGACCCTTGGACTTTCGATGACTCATAGAGTTGACTCATTATTTTCTTACTTATTAATAATTTTCAATGTATAGTCAAATAACAAATACAAATGGGCCGTTAATGGAAGCGTGCTAATAAGATTGTCAAAGCGTTGGGCCGGATAGGCCGCGATTCTCGCCCGCGATGAAGGATGACGACAGTGCCTGATGTTTTTTAGACGACGAATACACAATTTCTACCTAAGAGCAAGTGTCAGCTTATAAAATTTGACCTGTAACTGCTTAAACTTTATGGAAACGGCTTACATTACATTTTTAATAAATTATACACAAATTTAGTTGATTCTGATACATGAATAATTCTAAAATAAGCATTTTCCATAGTCTACATGCTCGAACATCCATTTAGACCGTACCTGAGATTGTGCTTAGAAACTAACAATAACTGAACTAACTACATATGCAACAATTAAAACAAATGAAACCGACATGTAGCTGGAAATGGATCACCATTTACCAATACATTCTGTAGGTTCTTATTATAGTACATTTAAAATTATACAGGTATTTTGAAATTAAAGAAAAAAGATGTGTTTGGGCTCTTCTAAGCAGGACCTTTTGGTTTGCAGAACAACCGTGTATACGGCCATCCATGCAATGCAACGACTCTTGTAAAGACCTTTGTAAAAACATTTTGTTTTGTACAAGTAAATTGACGCCATGTTAATTTAATAAAGTGGCCTCGTTTCCCGCTGTACTTGTCAAATGTGTAGGGGTGTCGACAGTGGTGTTCTGACGGAGTGACTACGAGAAGTCGTAACCACGAAAACCCTTGCACCCTAGTCATACCTAACATAAATATAGCAGATATAAACGCCTGCAGACAATATTACAGAAGGTAGGTTGGAGGAAACGTTAGGGAAGACGATGTATCTCATGGTTGAAGAGTCTTAGAAGGTGGTTCTCATAGGAGCTGAATATCCTGTAGATACTGTATTTTGTGCGGCAGTGAATTTAGTTTGACTGACTGTGAATCAGCAATGCTGACATGCATGCACTTATAGTTCTGTTAATTATAACCGAATACCGCCACCTGCATAAACAATATCATGGTTTAATATACGTGCTGACATGCATGCACTTATAGTTCTGTTAAATATAACCGAATACCGCCACCTACATTACCAATATCATGGTTTAATATATGTGCTGACATGGATGCACCTATAGTTCTGTTTAATATAACCGAATACCGCCACCTACATAAACAATCTCATGGTTATAATATATGTGCTGACATGCATGCACTTATAGTTCTGTTAAATATAACCGAATACCCCCACCTACATAAACCATATCATGGTTTAGTATATTAATACTACATGATGTTGTTATTGTTATTATTAATGTTTATACGAAAGCTACTTATTTTATTGGCAGTCCGTTATCAACAAAAGCTATTGCATTTGAAATTCCGTTTGAAAGATCGTTAACACAAGCTGCGATATAATTTTACGATTAAATTCCCGGCAGTATAGATACAGGACAGATAAAAGCACAATAAAATAACGCCGACGAACAAAATACAATGAAGATACATTTTCAAGTCGAGAGACGCCGTGAATATCGAAAACACATCAAAAAGAACGAGCGTTTTAGATTGGGCTCGGTAGTTTAAAATATACATCAAATAGAAGGAAACGCGAAGAAGGGGGGAGGTTAAGAAATACGGCGAGCGCTGAGGATATAGGGCGGCGGGGCCATAACATTTTGTCCAGGTTTATAGAGAGCATTGCCGGCCGTCCATGTATACGACCATCCATGCAAGGGAACGACTCTTGTAAAGACCTTTGTAAAAACATTTTGTTTTGTAAAAACAAATTAACGCCATGTTTATATTTGCTTTTTCATTTGGTGTAGTTGTTACCACTATTCCTTGAGAGCCATTAGGACTTGGGTTCAATTCCAGTGAATGACCATTAAAATTTATTCCGATGATAAATTAGTGGGTTTTAACTGGAAAAGGTAAATAAATGAAATCAAAATAATATTCAATAACAATTTAAATAATAACGATGAGGGAAATTTTGTATGATTCATATGATCTAGGAGGAACAGGATAGTTCAAGAAGGTAGAGGGTCAAAAAAGCCTATTTTTGCTCTATAATTTACTGACTCCTTTTCACAAAAGACTCAGATTCAAAGTCGACCTATGGAAATTCACAGACATTTGAAGACATTCTAAAAGCATAGACCTCTAGAAATTTTGCAATTTTTGTAATGTACATCTTCAGGTTATTGAATAAACACTTATTTATTTAGCAAAAAGTCACCACTTACTGTAATTTCTTAGCAGATACTATCCGTACTTACTAAATTCATTGTTCCATGCTCCGACTCACAGATAAGGCTACCTGCTCAGGTGTTGTGTTTTGTGAATCTGTGCTGCTTCGGTTTTTTTTACAATGTATTCGAATATAGTGTTCGATTGTGTGTTTTATCATTTACATGTGTTGTTAGTTTTTTTGGTGTTTGTGTTTCAAACTTTTCTATTGTGTCTTATTTATTGATTTTTTCGACGAACAACACACATCACAGATTGACAATAATACACCAAACCTGAGTACCAGTCTTGCCCATGACTCCCAGCATTGAACAGTGCACTGACCAAGTGCGGAACATGTCCGTTGAGAAATACTGGTAAGTAGTGGTATTTGACAATTAAGTTATTAAAGTATTGGAAATCCTTTGGATTATTAGTCGGGTTTACTTTCTAGAAAACTCAAATGTATTTTATATAGAACTTTCATAACCTTTAAAACATCAAAAGAAAAAAGTAAAATTTTATTTGTAAGACAGAATAATAAAATTTGTAATAAAACTACATATTAATAACTAAAAAGCTCTTTTACGTTAAAAAGTACTAACTAAAAACATCGACTGCTTTTGACCAAGCTTTGAAGTCTAAACTATAATAAAAACGGAAGGTTGGTAACCAAGCGTTGCGAAGATACGGGAGGGATGAAACAACCCTGGTCATAACACTTTATCCGAAATAGACCATATTTTTAGACGTCAATGTTACATGTCTTGCAGAAGCAAAGTAAAAGGCTTACTGGAAGGGGGGGTTTGGCTTCCAAGGGAGATTATGTGGGTAATTTGCCTGCAGGCTTTGGTAGGGGTACTTACAGGCGTTATTCTTATTGCGTCATTTTAAATACATTTACTTAGTGTTAATGGAACCAGTGACAGTTTCGAGGTAATCATGGCGTGCTTATTTTAATCACATAGTTCCAATGCACAATATTAGGATTTCTTCTAATAAATGCCATTCTCGATTAAGGAAGGACACGTTTTTCTCAGACGTCCTTTTATACACCTATGTAATAGTAGACGGAAAATTTCAAACAAGTAATGAGGTTTAAGTTTGGATACTATTTAGTAATATCAAGTTTGAGCAGCCACTGCAAGCTAGTGGCTATAGTTCGATTTAAAACAGAATAGGACTCTACCCGTTAGAAGGGTGGAGACTGCCATCGTCTGAGTGAATGGGAAATCCACATTCTGCCTTGTTGTAATTCTACGTTAAACGTCCGTTCGTCGCTCAATGTCACATCGTTCAAACTGACAACACCTCATCCCTATCCCGCCCCAGACCAATTCCCATTATGTTTTAAATCAAACTATAGTGACTTGTCTAAGTGATTAAGGTACAAGAAAAGTATGCTCAAAACAAAACTCCTGGTAAACCGTGGCTGCAGAAACAGACCAGTACAGCCCCAACCAATACTCGAAACAACACAAACACTGGAGCTGTATGGCAAGGCTTGAAAGGTATGTTTAGAGTTAGGAAGAAGTGAAGATACCTGAGAGGTAGAAGACAATAACGATCGGTAGTCTGGTAGTCTGGAAGTAAATAAAAATGGAAAGCACTGGTTAGCAGGACGAGAGACAAATGAATCGTGAAATCATCTGTGACAAGCTACCAGTGGCACAGAGCTGACAAAGGCTACCATCGAAGGAGGTAAACACTGTGTAATAGGTGTCGCGAGTTTACGCGATACCAATCGAAGAGAAGAGACAATCGTCAGGGCCTTTTCTAGCATGCCAGTTGCGCGAATGTCTGAGACCAGCCCAACTGAATGAGAACTTGTTCACAGAGCAAAACTATTGCCACGGCAGTTGGTGACGAAAAATGGCTGAGTGCAACATGGCTGTGTTTGGTGAGGAATTTAAAGTAATGAGTGAGGATCTTTGTCACAAATCTATCGCTGAGGCTTGAGAAGTTCTCGATGAAGAGTTAGATAAGAAGAGGGAGTGGACAAGGAAATGGCTTTTGAAAAGAGATAGTCAAGGAGCGTCCTCACAACTAATAAAAGAATTACGAATGGAGGATCCACTGGAATATAAAGCATGTTTAAGGATGAGTCCGGAGAGTTTTGACGAACTATTGCCGCTTGTTGAAAGTGAAATATCTAAACAAGACAAAATAATGAGGAAAGCACTGCCTCCTGAGTTGAAATTAGAAGTGAAACTATCATATCTTGTTACAGGAAATAGTTACAGAAGTCTAAAGGATTTCTTCCAAGTGTTCTGGAAGAACAAATGCAAACTGACCCAAAACGAGAGATCTAGAGCCCTACAACTTACACACGGCGCCAATTGTCTAGATAACTGTCTTGATAGACTGGTTGGGCGTCACTGCGCCCAGTCAATTGTCCTCTGTCTGCTATTGCAGACAATCGAATATCAGGACAACTGGCAGGGCAGTTGGCATGCCAATTGGCCAGAGGTGTTTACACGTAGCCAATAATTTTATGCCAGTAAGTTGTCCTCTGACAATTGTCTGCTAAACTGGCATCGTGTAAACCCGGCTTTAGGTGGATTATGTGCCGGGTACCGGGTGGACATCACTCCTAACCCCGGTTGAGAGCACTTCTGCTTCAGGTACGTGACCCTGCTCAAGTGACGACACTCACTTATTAATACATCACAAAAAGCTACCAATCTGTCGCTTTTATGAAGCAACCATCAATTAACACATTTTACCATGAATGACGTCAGTTTAAAAAAGTCCGTTTTATGTTTGTTCTTCGAGTAAGTTTACAGATGCTGGTTACGTGTCTACTAATGTTCGAGTCGTTTTCTTGCGAAAAATAAGTATTTCTAATAAAATTATAAATGGCAATAAAATAATTTTACACATTTAAATATATTTCATTCTTTTAATTTTAAATTTAATTCGCTTTTAAAATTCTAAAGTTGTTTTTATTTTTCAATTGTGATAGCTATAATGAAAAATGTGTTTCGAGAAACGAAAGCAATTAAATGTACTTTTACAGGGAGAGAGGTAGATCCTATGCAGGGCCAGAATAGAGTCATAATATTTCAGCAATGCTTTACTGTCCCTCTAAATATGTTAGTATTAACTAATTAAAAATATGAAGCCGTCGTTAACTATTCATATTTTGAGGTTTTAATAAAAATGAAAATATCAATTACTCTCGTCAATAGAGAAACTCTAGGTGCACTTTATTAACACAAATAACAAACCTAAAAAATACAATATTGGGTAATTGTTTCTTTTATCAAGTAACCGATGCTGAAAAAAATTGTCTCTCGGTGGATAAAATAACTATGCAAGACATTTTTAAAAACTTAGTAGCGACACCTCAGAAATTTAAAATTTTGAAAAAGACAAACATAAATCAGTTTCACAATACACACAAAGGTTTTTATAATATCGTTTTATTATACAACAGGCCTCTTTGTGGTATCATATTAGAATATAACTAAAATATATACGGTTAGGCTTTTTTAAAATTTATTAATGCACGCGTTAAAATAGTAGAAAGCGTTAATCATGGCCTCCTTGTTCGGTCCAAAGACACAAAAGTGTAAGCCAAAATGGAGGCTACATAACTTGTTAACAAGTTGTTCTTTGATGAAAAATTTTTTTCTATAACTACATCCATCCCAAACGGGTACTTTTTACCGACATTCTCGAGTAGTATACCCTAATATAGTGCTCTGTTTAATGTAAAAAAATTACGTGATTTAAAAACCTTTTCTTGTATTGTGAGTATACTTTTTAATTTTTCTCAAATCTTTGGGGCGTTGCCACTACATTTAATTATTTATTCCTAGTTTCTGAAGAACTACTGCATCGCCAGTTACAATTCTTTTCCTAATATCGATTACCCGTACTAAGGAAATAATCACCCAATATTATCACGTGATTAATTAGAAACTGATGTACATATCAATCATGTGGAACTGTAACATTAACCTAAATACCTCGTAAGATTGTACCCATATAAAACCTCAGGTTTTACTTTATGCAATGAACCCGTTCCATTTTGAACAGAGTTGATATTTGCTACTTTCATTGTAGGCCTACTAATTACGTCACAGCATATGCTATTTCTGCATATAAAAAGGACGTCGTTGTTGCGTAATTAAATTTTAAAGTCTTTAAATGCTAAAGAATTTCGTTATTACAGTTACATATTAAAATTATTTTGAACTATTTTTTACAATTAATTAATTGAAATGTCTTAAACTTTTGAAAAAACAACCAGGTATTTTCAATTCTCCGCGATTTTGCAACTATGTATTTAAAAAAAACTTGTAAACTATAAATCAAGGGATGATGAAAAATCTTGTAATAATGGGAATTAATGGAGCCCACAAGGGCTAAAATAAAAACAAAAATGCTGGTCATTACTAATAAAAGCGGTCCTATTCTTTGATTACGTTTTATATAGCGCTATTTTTATGGTGTCGAATTTGGTTTGGCTAATTAAAGGCCGGTAGAATGTGCGTGTGTGTGTTTGCTTTTGGGTGGCGAGCCGCGGCTAATGACGTAGATTAATACACTCGCATGACAAGCCTTCGATACATCTGTCTGTATTCACATCCTCTGTCATTACGACTACAACGAATAGCCTAATTAAATAGGCCGTGGCGCGTAGAGTGATGTTTGATAACATAGGCAGACGCTGTAGTTAGCTAAAACAAGCGGCCTTTGCACAAGGAAATTATCTAAAAGTTATAAAAGCTTTAAGCCTGCTTTAACATTACCTAACTGTAGAGCCTTCATATTAGTAAGTTACAAAATATTAATGTGTTTGTGGGAGAAAGTTTGGGACTAACCAGGTAGCGGCTTTTTACACGGCTTTCTTCGCCTCGATTGGGACTGATCTACTTTAGGTAAACGAGCCTGCCACGCGGTCCCATCTTGAATGTGTTTATGGGAGAAGGTATGGGACCTCTCGGCAGCAGGTACACAATTATGTGTTTATGAGAGAAAGTTCGGGACCAACAAGGCCGCGGATACACAACTTTTTTTCGCCTCGGTTGGGGCTGACCTACTTTAGGTAAACAAGCTTGCCACGAGGTCCCAAAATGTGTTTATGAGAGAAAGTTCGGGACCAACGAGGCAACGGATACAAAACGTTTTTCGCCTTGGTTGGAGCTGAGCTACTTTAGGTAAACGAGCTTGCCACGCGGTCCCAAAATGTGTTTATGAGAGAAAGTTCGGGACCAACTAGGCCGTGGATACACAACTTTCTTCGCCTAGGTTGGGGCAGATCTACTTTAGGTAATCGAGCCTGGTAGACAGTCCCATAATTCCTCACGTTCACAATACCGGAGTCCTTATGTAGTTTTTATAGTCTTACCCAATTACACCTACCCTTCCCCATGCTTCGTCTTACAAGGGCGTATAGCTGGCAGACTTTATAACTCCTTTAGAGAGTAGGTCACTCGCGAAAACATACAAGTGATGACGAGGTACATCCAATACCTTTACTTTACTAATATAAACAATATTCACAGACATTTCCTTCGTAGGCGATATAGTTGTAGTGACCTATCGCCGACGTTTTACTATATACAGTATATGTTAGCCTATACGTGTGTGTGTGTGTGTGTGTGTGTGTGTTTGTTTGTGTGTGTGTGTGTGTGTGTGTGTGTGTGTGTGTGTGTGTGTGTGTGTGTGTGTGTGTGTGTGTGTGTGTGTGTGTGTGTGTGTGTGTGTGTGTGTGTGTGTGTGTGTGTGTGTGTGTGTGTGTGTGTGTGTGTGTGTGTGTGTGTGTGTGTGTGTGGTGTGTGTGTGTGTGTGTGTGTGTGTGTGTGTGTGAGAGTTTTAGACGCTTAGGTTTTTCCAATTTGAAAAAATTATATAAATTTCATTTAAAAATGTATTATACTATATAAAAATTACAACAAATTAGGCTAATGCCAAATAGCCTATATAGGATGTTGAAATATGTAGGACAGAGGTAACTCAGGGTAAAATCTACCAGGGCAAAGGGCAGAGATCAGCAAAACTTACAGCTAAAACCTCAAAGTAAAGAGAGAGAGGTACGGTGAATCTGACAAGAGAGCACTGGGATATCAGATTTCAATGAGCAATGGTAAAAGTAAAATCATGGAAAGCTAGCGGTCGAAATGGATAATTACGATAGTTACACACTTTATTAATATAACTGGATATAGTAGTTTATTCGCGGTAGAAAACCCGTAAAATTTTAACATAATATTAAGTTAAACTTGAAACATACGAACATATCGACAGAAGAGAGGACCTGGCAGTCTTCATCAATGAGGGAAGAAATAAATCCAGGAAGGCTGAAGCTCGGAATCAATTCTTTTATGAGCTAACACCGCAAAATCATTTAAATAAATTAATTATAAAACATTTAAAATAAACATATATAAAAGGTAGGCCGTGTGCTTGTAAATTGACCAAAATACGTAAATTAAAATTAAAAAAAAATAATAAAATTCAAAGAATATATTAGGGCTTAACGATGAGTTTCTAAAGAGCAATAATTTGTAAAATCAAAATAAATATTTCCTTTGTAAAATAAAACAATAAAGATAATGACTAAACGTCACAAAGCCCAAAATAAGCCCGTTTTGATTTCATCCCCTATTAACTTCGACCTGCAACAGTACATCTACACCAAACACACTTCAATATTCCACTTAAAAGAATATTTAAACACAAAGCGAGTTAATTTGATGCGTCCAGCTTTAAAATGGTTAATGTTTTGTCCTTAGGTTAAGGGTCTATTGTAGTGCTCGGCCACTGGAATACTCCCCCCCGCTCCTTTTGTTTCAAAGCTTGATGGATGCTAATGAAAGACCCGCTTCCAGGGGGTGAGAAGGGGGTCGTCATCTTGAATGTCACGTGACAAGGGTCTCCTGAATAACACCCTTTCTAACACTTTGAAAACAAAGCTGAGTCCCACCGTGTATATACTTTTTCCCGGGGCTAACTCAAGTGAAGTACAATTTATAACGGCGTATTATGTTGTCCTGGCCCCGAACCCTTCATTTACATTCATGTATGCTTATTACGGTTCTATTGTAATTTGTAATTCTGCGGTTATATACTGACATCGCATATTCAATTCTCTAGAAATTTAAACACCCCCGACATAACATATCATCATAATAAAGCTATTTCCGGCCGGTGTACCTGCGCCGCGCGGTCGATTCGTTAATTCCAGCGTCGATGCCGAACAATCGATCATTTTTTGATAATTGTCTACCGTAACCATATTTCATGTGGTAACTGTATTTCGATATTTCCGAGCTACGTTTATGTGCTTGAAAATTTATATTGTAGTGGAGTAAATAGTGATGCAAAGTTATAATATAGTAAAATAAATTTAAGATAGACTTTTTTAAAACAGTACTTGAATAATTATCGATATGGAACCATTGGCAAATACTACAGGCCTTAGCAGGATTTACAAATATCTGTAATACTTATTCAATGAATTACTTTCATATTAACATTAATTCATTACCAAGGCAAAAAAAATGTATTAATAAAGATTAATTTATTTTAAGAACAATAATGCAATCATGGTCTCTACAAACGTGATTTTTAAATTTTTTAAACTTAGATCAATGTTATCAATTTAGACTATTTCAAGTAACCTTGAAAGTAACCTGTCAAACAAAAAAACTTGACACGAAGTATAAATATTAATGTACGAGTATATATAGAATTATTGAATGAAAGAGAGAGAGAGAAAGAGAGAGAGAGAGAGAGAGAGAGAGAGAGAGAGAGAGAGAGATTAACATAAGTACATACACGCGCATATATTTATGTATATTTATGTGTGTGTGTGTGTGTGTGTTTGTGTGTGTGTGTGTGTGTGTGTGTGTGTGTGTGTGTGTGTGTGTGTGTGTGTGTGTGTGTGTGTGTGTGTGTGTGTGTGTGTGTGTGTGTGTGTGTGTGTGTGTGTGTGTGTGTGTGTGTACATATATTACATCGTTCCTTTATATGTCAGTCTGACTAGGTAAAAGTAGAGTGTACAACAGATAATTTGTAGGTAATTCATCGGTGTTTGTACTACGCTATTGACGGTGGGGGTAAATTCTATATTACTTTTCCCTTTAGGAAAAGCATTACGTTGGCGAAGCTAGCGAGGTTCCGTTCATCGGCTTAACAAAGTTCACCAGTGTATTTAAGTGAGAAAACAATTTTTAAAAACTCTCTGAGTGACAAAATATACGTTGTTTTATTTTCTCAGAGAGCAAAGTTCATTTCCGCAGACAAATTTACAACTTCCCCCTAAGACGAAACAATTATAAAGCGACGTGGTATGAGGAAGTTGCAATTGGCGCCAACAGGCAGCGCCACAAAACTTAAGACTTGATCAATCAAAAACCTTAGCAATCAATTGACATTTTTCATCTTAGCTCCGTAGCATGAAAGGTGTGAAATTATTTTCTTTCCATGAAAACTCTTTCCGTTTTTCAATCAGAGAAATTGCAATCAGAAAATGAGTGTTTCCAGTGACGTTGTGTGTTTGCATCGATTGCAACGTGTTGGACGCCTTCTAAATTGCGATTTACGACGACAGAAGGAAATTGTAAAAGCAACGCGAAAATAAACTAAACGTAATTACTTTCATTTTAATAAGTTGAATTTAATTTTAAATGATCTAGCAACCATTTAAGTACTACAAGTGTAGGAAAATAATTTATTACTGATAATACAACAGTTAATGAATTATTTTGCAAACACTAGATTTACAAAGAATTATTTTATTAGGTTCCTATTTATCCTGTTCAAAATGCTGAACTTTTAAGCTTTATTTGAACGTCGGTTGCTCTAACACGTCTCAGTAGCAGATTTCAGTTCTAGAAAGCGATGCATCTGTATCTCGATAGAGGCCTGCTCGCTTTGACCTTGATGTTCCTCATCAAGCAATCAGTTACATTCATTGGTTTTCTTCCCTTCGAAACCAACAAAATATTCTTCTATTAGCAATAATTACTTTCCAAAATGCTAAATTCATTTTCTCGTCTCAAGTTGTTATTTTCAGCATGTAAG
This sequence comes from Prosapia bicincta, assembly GCA_036971475.1. Classification (NCBI taxonomy): domain Eukaryota; kingdom Metazoa; phylum Arthropoda; class Insecta; order Hemiptera; family Cercopidae; genus Prosapia; species Prosapia bicincta. The sequence continues at coordinate 238,841,508 of JBAIZL010000001.1, forward strand.
ATTATTATTAATATCATTAGCTGCCATTTGCTTCACCCTTAAAGTAAAATATTCAATGCGATACGCCCATTTAGATGCAAACCGCACGTAAAGAGAGTCAACCTGCACCTAATGAGAGTTAGCCTACACGACCTACTGAAAGTATACCCGCAACTACTGAATATCCTCCTCCACCTACTGAGGGATAGGCACCGCCTACTGAGAATCAGCCAGCACCTATTGAGAGTTAGCCCGCACCTAGCTCACCCGCTTCAAGCTACACATTTTCGCCATAAGGTATTGTCTCTTTGCCTCAAGATATATTATCTTAGCCTAAAGATATCTTATTCCCCCCCTCAAAAATTGTTCTCTTCGCTTCAAAGCAATATCTTCGCTACAAGGTATATTCTCTTTGCTTCAAAATATGTTATCTTCGCCTAAAGATATGTTATTTCCCCCTCAATAAATGTTCTCTTCGCTTCAAAGCTATACCTTCGCCACACGGTATATTCTCTTTGCTTCAAAATATATTATCTTCGCCTACAGATATGTAACTTTCCCCTCAATAAATGTTCTCTTCGCTTCAAAGCTATATCTTTGCCACAAGATATATTAACTTCATCAATAGATAAACAGACAACAATCTTCAACTTAATAAATGTTATCTTTGTCACAAAATATGTACTTATCGCCTCAATAAATGTTCCCGTCGCCTTAAGAAATGTATTTCCGATAGTTTCCAACAGTTTGGTTCTCTTTATCTGTACAAACACTGTTAGTGCTCTACAATAATGAAATAAATTAACGGTAGTAAAGCGTATACGTTGATTCAAAAAGTGCATTATTAATTTGAAATAATTTTAAGTCAGAAAAGTTTCCTCTTATAAGTTATAAAAGTTGGAGCACTGTAAAATTTTCTTCTGAGTTTTTATTCGCTGAATGTTTATTTAAAATAGTGTTACAAATACAAAACTTCAAAAACGTTCCTTACATCCGGATTAAATATTATTCTGCGTTGAAAGTTATGTAAAACGAAAATATTTACTCATAGGGAAACATTAAGAAGGAAGAAGTCGGAGAGATAGGAACAGAGGCAGGGAGGTAGTGATACCCGCCGAGCGGCTACCTCCATGACGATGGGAAACAACGCCGAGACCCGCCCACACGAAAATATCGATATAAAATTAATTAAACGAATCCATCTAGCTATTCGTTATGACAAGTGTGTGAGCCCAACGAACAAGCCTAATTGACAGCTGGACTGACACCTGGCCGGCAGTGTCCATCAAGCCTGGATCATTTCTTTTATCACAGCATTTCATCTCAGATTATTTCTGAGACTCCAAACACCTGGGGAAAGAAATGATGGCTTTAATAGACCTAATTCCTAAGCCCGGTTTTGTAATCTGTTTAAGGGTAAGTGTTTTTGTAGTGCGGGGAAGAAGGTATTTGGAAAGCTTTCTAATGTAGCTGGTTTTGAAAATGTTAGGCATTGTCAGTACAGAGCAGCATTCTCTGCCTACGTATATTACAAGTGCACGTCGTTTTTAATCATTAATATAGTGAAACTAATGTTCTGAAAATACTCCTTAGACTCAAAGCACTCAATCATAAGACATCTTGAATGATAAACGAAAAAATAAAAGAAGTTAGGAGGATTTCGCAAACAATTTTCACTTTAATATTTCAAAAAACGAAGCCGATTATGGGGTTCATTTTATTGAAATAATCTGTTAACGCATAATTGGTATAGCAATGGGCGATTGGGATATTACTATCAAAGCTCTTCGTTAACATAATCATAATAATAGCACTTTGTATTCACTAACGTGGTTTAGGAGAGACAGATTATTCCTAACTTTCTTTTGGTTAAGGGTATTTTATGGTGATTGTGATGACCAATGCCCTTCAATCGTCCTTTATTACCCAAAGTACTCATTGTTCACAAACTGGGCCAATCTAAGGGCTGAAGAAAACACATCCTTTGGCACTACCGGGGTCTGAAGCCATCGACTGAAAAGCAACCCCACCGTCGTCGTCTATGATCCCCCGTCACCATTAGGTATGTGATCATCCCCTTTCCAGATTGTTCTGCAAATATATCCAGAATTTTTACCAACCATCCGACAATACGACCACCCGTTTATTTCGGATAATCGAGACTACAGTAAATAGATAAGAATCTACAATTATTTCACAATAATATCGCTTTCTACCCTCTAGAAACCTCAAGGAATGTTCCAGATTAGAATAGCTCTCGGCTGTGCTAGAGAGTGGCTTAAATTTGTCACGGTCAAATCCACCGACCACGTTCACAGCATACATTAAAAAATACTTTTTTTAAAAACGTGAAGAACCTTTAAAAATGGATAAAGTCTAAAAGGTATACCTTCCCCAACAAAACGCGACCCCTTATCGAATTATCTGCAAAAGATCCATTCCCACATTAATGCCCAACTTGATAACCGCCCTATTCAACTAACATCCCTTAATTACAAGTCTCGTCTAACTAAATGAGCAGACCATATTTCACTGCACGTCAACATATGCTATACTTCAGCAGAAGGCTCAGTTTATTTAGTTTTGTTATGTTGGTAGCGCAAATTTATGGGACGTAACATTTGATGTGTTCACACACAAGTTCATAAAGCTCATGTAACACTGTTGTTATGGGACATAAACCTGTCCGAGCTGCGGCTCTTAATACTCCATTCGCTCATACTGACTCCAGCCACCAACAAGCCACTCAATCAGAACCATCATATTAAAAATATAATAATTACGAGATGTGTATATGGACTAAAGGGATCTTAAAATCAGAAGTCACGTTACTTATATTTACAACTTGAATAGGCCTATACTCACTAGAAACAGGTCATCTTGACAACGGAGACACACTTACCTAAAATAACAAAAGGAAATATTAGTATTTTGTGAAGGGCACAATACACACACTTAAAATTGCTTAGAACTACATAAATAATAAAAAATATAAATACACAACGCTATTGAAACTGTAGAGTGCATCGCTTGTTACCTTTATCTTATAAGTTACCTAAGCGCAATCAAGTGTAGATTATCGCGACTTTATATGCACATAGATGCAGAGAGAGAGAGAGAGAGAGAGAGAGAGAGAGAGAGAGTCACATAGACAGAAAGAGAGAAATAAAGACTAACTGAGAGAGAGATACAGAATAAAAGAGAAAGACAGAAAGGTAGATAATTAGAGTAGAGAGACCGACAGTGAGGCAGAAAGAGAGAGAAAGAGGTAGAGAGACTAACGGAGAGACAAATAAAAAAATTAGAACAGAAAGAAAAAGACAGAGAAATACTAACCAAGAGACAGAAACACACACATATATAGCTAACTGAGAAAGACACACACAGACAAACACATAGAGAAAGATTAACCGAGAGAGAAATACAGACAAAAGAGAAGGACAGAAAGATAGATAGATAGACACATAGAGATGCAAACAGACAGACAGAGAGAAAAAGGCAGAAAAACAGGACAGAGAGAGAGAGAGAGAGAGAGAGAGAGAGAGAGAGAGAGAGAGACAAGCAGCTACTGACGAAAAAAGAGAGAGAGAGTCAGACACTTCTTTTTAAGAATGTTTTTCTTAGCAAACATAAAAAATTGTAGCAATAAAGTGAAACGTGTCTGGAATATTACCTTTACTAACTAATGCGGAAATGCTTACATCCCACAAAGTAAAACATAATAAATCAATGTGACTATCATAAACAATGTTTCATTAACTCCAACTCTACAACGTTTCTCGAAATTTTCGCCAACCACAAGACAACACAACCGCACTTAACCGGTGGCCGGGCGGAATTCACGATAGAAATTCGGTTTCATGATAGAAACGTACAGACCTGACCTGAATTTACCGTCTTGGAATTTTATCAAAACAGACCCATCTATTGTTACCGGGAAAATTTAGAGCCAGCGGCTAATAGCTTGGATCCAACTGACATTGAGCGCAACTTTATGGGTGACGGGAAGAAAGAATAAAACGCTTTTCGATATCTCGAAAGACGATATAATATAGAGATTATTTCGCGGGTCTCCAGTTCGACTTACTTTCTACCACAACTGAATGTGTTGTTGGGGTTTTATTATTAACGATTTTCTTCAGTGTCTGTTAACCTTCGGCAATAAATTGGCAGTTTAATATATAAGAGGAAAAAAACCAGTCAATTGAATACAATATTTTACAGATTAGTTTAAGGAAAAAAACTTTAAAAAAGAATACACTCTTGGCCTCCGTTAATTTTGTAATTGCAAGCTCGTTAAACTTGTAAGCTATCAAAACGAGTTTTGCATTTGTTATTTAATACAGGAATTCATGGCAAGAAAATTAAAATTAAAAAAGATTCAAGGGGGCTTGGCATTTTCAATATTCCAAAATTATTGGTGGTAAGACAAACCATTAAACATTCTGCTAACCTTGCGTCATTTACAGATTAAAAATAAGGAATCAAGAAGGGATAAAGGGGGAAACAACCAATTGTTCTTGTGTGTTTTTAGGAATTTCCTTTAAATTTATCTACTTTCTTATTTATAACAAACATAGTATAATGCACATTTTGTAAATCTGATTACAAAAGTCTCCCTCTCTCGCTCTCTCTCCCTTTAAGATGGAGCGAGAGAAAGGGAGAGTACTATAATTCATTATTATAACAAAAATAGTATAGTGGATATTTTGTAAATCTGATTTCAAAAATCTCTCTCCTCCCTTTACCTTCCTATAAGACGGAGAGAGAGAAAGAGAGAGAACTATAATTCATATTTATAACATAAACAGTAGACCTATAGTGGATACTTTGTATAAATCTGATGACATAAATCTCTCTCTCTCCCTCTATCTTGCTCTAAGACTAAGGGAGAGAAAGAGAGAAAACCATAATTCATGTTTATAACATAAACAGTATAGTGGATATTTTGTGAATCTGATTACATAAATCTCTTTCTCCCCCTCTCCCTCTACTTCGCTCTAAGACGGAAGGAGAGAAAGAGATAGAGAAAGAAACTAAAATAATGTATAATGTTTAGAATTTGCAATATAAAGCCGTGTAATGGTTAGCCACTTCTTCCTCTCTCCGCCCCGGTTGAGAGCAGACCTTCAGCCGAACGACACAGGCCACGCAATGACATGATTTCCCCCTACTCCCAGCACCAGATCCCATCTAATTCCAACTACTATTCCTATCAATCACACAAGAAGGTTTAACAGATAGACACCTCTGTCCGAATGAATAGAGAGTAGGCTTACTTCTAGTATACGACCCTGCTTACGTAGTACCACAGTAACCTCATTCCTCCCCCCGAAGACTTTACTCCCTACCTTGATCGTCCCTATATATTTTTTGCCTGGAAAAAAAAATATAATCGCAATCATTTCAAACCCTTCGAAGACGATAAGAGTTATAATGACTGAAAATCTTAAAACTACACAAAAATAAATACATAAAATAAAGATTAAAATTTCCCACACCCTTCAAAACATCATTATTTTCTACATTTTTACATCTACAGTTGACCTCTACATTTTCACTGAAAAAACCTCTAGAATATCTCCCCTTTAAGGCTAAACAACAAAAGTTCAACGATGACTTTATAAAGCTTTTCGTATACTTCAGAAGTGGATCCAGTTCAAGTATTAGATAAGATCTATTCTGAAGTACTTCCAATGTTCAAAATTATCTTCACATTTTATCTCAGCTATTTTGACCTCTAGATTTTCACTGAAAAATCCTCTAGAATATCTCCCTTTTAATGATAAACAATAAAAGTTCAACGACAACTTTATAAAGCACTTCGTCTACTTCTTTTTCTACTTCTAAAGTGGATCGAGTTCAAGTGATGGATAAGATCTACTCTAAAGTACTTCCCATGTTCAAGGTTGTCTTCCTATCTTATATCGGCTATATCGACCTATACATATTCACTGAAAAATCCTCTAGAATAACCCCCCTTTTATGCTAATCAACAAAAGTTCAACGATGACTTTATAAAGCACTTCGTCTACTTCTGAAATGGATCCAGTTCAAGTGTTGGATACGATCCATTCTAAAGTACTTCCCATGTTCAAGGTTATCTTTTCATCTTATCTCTACTATTTTTGCTGTATGTCTGCGAAGTGACAGAACTATCTCTACCCTGACTGAATGTCACTTCATTCAAGTTAACCCTACATTTTAATAACTTGAAGCAACTGCGGCGTAATTCTTTTATCTAAACCCTAATTTAAGTTTCAATTGCAAAGCAATCATCTTGCTCCAGTGCTATTTTTGTAATAATTCCCTCTGTAGATGATTGCTTTGCAATCGAAATGTACAAAGGATTTAAACAAAAAGTTTTATTTCAGGTTAAGAAGTTTATTTATTTTAATTTTAAAAAAACTTTTAAGTTTGTTCAACTCATATTTTATTTTTATAAAATTAAATTATAATATAAAAAAGTATCAATTGTAAAAAAATATTTACAATTACAAAAATTAACAATTATTTGATTAATTTCCTTTAATAAAGTGTGATTTAACCTGTTTTTCTGTAGATCTATATTTGAAATCGTGCAACGCTCAAGTAGTCCAATGAAAGAGTTACTTTGTAACCCACATTTCCTATATCAAATAAAACATACAAGGCTGTGGCAACTCTCTTAAAAACTATTTATTACCCCTATACATAGCGATTCCTAGGTCAGGTAATATATAACTGTTATATAGATGCCATAAAGTTAAACTTTATGAGTTAATAGACATGCCGTATGGACATCCATCACCGACGGCCGAGATCTTCAATCTTCATGCATCGGCGAACACTTCCAAACCTATTACCTGCAACTCCATCTACGGTCTACTCTTCAACAGGGACTTCTAATTCACACAAACTGGCAGCAACGCATTCTTTGCGTGTTTCAGGCAAAACAGCTCCAATACGTTTACGTCTGGAATCCTCTGCGCTAATTTATTGGGCAGGAGAGGTTTCGGAAAGGTTTCACAAATGTAAGGTTTCGAATCAGTGACGCCTGGGTTATCAGCTTTATTTACACGTTTTGAGAGTATACGTTTTAATTTTCAAGGTATTAAGGTAGAAAATTGTTTCACAAAATTACTTCATCATAAAATATATATGCTTGTCTGCGAGAAACTTGTCAACAAAATGTCTAGTACAGTTTGTAATAATATAATTTTGATCACGGAAACATCTTTAAAAACTCAATATAACTAGATTTTAAAATATTGTCTTAAATATTTAAATATATTACATCGTCTCGCAATTATGGTGTTGTATGATAGGGGTGTGATAGGGATCAGTCCTCCATGGTAGGGCTATAACATGATGCCTAATCACACAGCATTCAAACCTAGTGGTATAATTAAGTTAGCGGTATAGTGGAAAATAGTGGTAGCCTATAATGTAAGAGGTGGTCTATGATGTAAGGTAGTGGTATATTGTAAGAGCTATTGGTATAATGTAAGCTAGTGTTATATTGTAAGCGCTAGAGGTTTAATGTATGAACTGGTGATATAATGTAAGCTAGTGGTACAATGTAAGAGCTATAGCGGAAACTAGTGATATAACGTAAACTAGTAGTTTAATGGAAGCTAGTGATATAATGTAAACTAGTGGTTTAATGGAAGCTAGTGGTATAATGTGAGAGATAGTAGTATAATGTAAGCTAGTGATACCTGTAAGAGCTAGTGGTATAATTAAGCTACCGGTATAGTGGAAAATTGTGGAATAATGTAAGAGTTGGTCTATAATGTAAGCTAGTGGTATATAGTAAGAGCTAGTGGTATAATGTAGGCAGGTGTTATAGCAGAAGCTAGTAGTATAATGTATACTAGTGTTATATTGTAAGCTAGCGGTACAATGTAGGCAGGTGGTATAGCAGAAGCTAGTAGTATAATGTATACTAGTGGTATATTGTAAGAGTTAGTGGTATAATGTAGGCAGGTGGTATAGTAGAACGTAGTAGTATAATGTATACTAGTGTTATATTGTAAGCCAGTGGTATAATGTAGGCAGGTGATATAGCAGAAGCTAGTAGTATAATGTATACTAGTGTTATATTGTAAGCTAGTGGTATAATGTAGGCAGGTGGTATAGCAGAAGCTAGTAGTATAATGTATACTAGTGTTATATTGTAAGCTAGTGGTATAATGTAGGCAGGTGGTATAGCAGAAGCTAATAGTATAATGTATACTAGTGTTATATTGTAAGCTAGTGGTATAATGTAGGGAGGTGGTATAGCAGAAGCTAGTAGTATAATGTATACTAGTGTTATATTGTAAGCTAGTGGTATAATGTAGGCAGGTGGTATAGCAGAAGCTAATAGTATAATGTATACTAGTGTTATATTGTAAGCTAGTGGTATAATGTAGGGAGGTGGTATAGCAGAAGCTAGTAGTATAATGTATACTAGTGTTATATTGTAAGCTAGTGGTATAATGTAGGGAGGTGGTATAGCAGAAGCTAATAGTATAATGTATACTAGTGTTATATTGTAAGCTAGTGGTATAATGTAGGCAGGTGGTATAGCAGAAGCTAATAGTATAATGTATACTAGTGTTATATTGTAAGCTAGTGGTATAATGTAGGGAGGTGGTATAGCAGAAGCTAGTAGTATAATGTATACTAGTGTTATATTGTAAGCTAGTGGTATAATGTAGGGAGGTGGTATAGCAGAAGCTAATAGTATAATGTATACTAGTGTTATATTGTAAGCTAGTGGTATAATGTAGGCAGGTGGTATAGCAGAAGCTAATAGTATAATGTATACTAGTGTTATATTGTAAGCTAGTGGTATAATGTAGGGAGGTGGTATAGCAGAAGCTAGTAGTATAATGTATACTAGTGTTATATTGTAAGCTAGTGGTATAATGTAGGCAGGTGGTATAGCAGAAGCTATTAGTATAATGTATACTAGTGTTATAATGGAAACTAGTGTTATAAGGTAAGAGTTAGTGGTATAATGTAGGCTAGGGGTATAGTGGAACCTAGTGGTTTAAATGATATGCTACAAAAGTGTATCTTTGGAATATACTCATTTAAACAAATTAATGACGACAGAGGTTTACAATTATAGTTAATATTCCTCAACAAATTATTAATAAATAGTTTTGTATTTATTCTGTTTTGAGTGAGAAACAAACTTGGAATAACATGTAGGCTTTGCACGGGGAATTGTTGTGAGGATTAATAGGAGCAAAACAAGAAGAAACTAATGAATTTTATTAAATTATTTCCCCCTAAACAAAAGGGCAGCTTGCAAATGCGACGCACATGATATTTAGGGGGAATAAAGGTGTATTTAAATCGTCCTGAAATTAAACAAGCTTTACCAGTATGTGAGAAAATATGTTAACAATGATTTATAAAAGTTACTATTAAAAAAAATATATATAAATATCCTAACTTAACTTAAATAATAGATTGGGTATCTTTCTAAACAGTGTAGATGTAAAAAAATATTTAGCAGAAAGTCAATTATTCGAAGTGGACCGAAGTTACAGGATAATCTGAATCTCAGATAACACGGACTCCGTTAAAATAAAGTAGGAGAAGTAAGGGAAACAGGTGAAAAGATGAAAACCTGGTCAAAGATGTGAAAAAAGGCATCTAGGTATATCAAATGACGCATAAATAAAATAAAATACAAATACAAAATGAAAAAGACAAACAGGCCTAATACAGTAGGCTATATATTACTTCTTGAATAAGTTCTTAAGTGTGTTTACGTACAAGTGGGACAAACGTAATTTATGTCGTTACTCAAAAAGCCTGCCGAGAACCAATACGTATATATGTGTATTTTCTACTACCTCGGTTAATCTGTAAATCGGTTAGTCGGAGGTCGGATAATCGGTGCTATACTGTAATAACATCAAAAAGGGTATTTTGATAACATACAATCCACTGTTACTTTTCGGAACTCTATATTTCAGCATTCTGATTAAATTTCAGCTCCGATATCTTACACCCTGAAATATCTGACGCCCAAGTTCCAGACAGAACCATCGCCAGCTGCGTTCTCAGTGTCTGCCAGAAATGTGCGATCACCTTATCCATAACCGTTAGTGTGGCTACATAGATAAGGAATTGAAGGGAGTTTTAATCCACCCCCTTAAAGCCGCCCAACCCTTCACATTTTATTACTTTCCGTCGTAATAAATCCTGTCAAAAATTATCACCCATCGGTTCGGGCATGCGTCATCCACGGTCGACTGGGTGCAAAGGAGCTCGACCGCCGTATATCTCCGACTCCCTCACTGCCACCTTCCGTCCGTCTGTCTGTCATTCTAAAAGCATGCACACAATATATAGAGGGACGTAATGCCAAGCCGAACAGATGTATAAAATAAATATCCAGCCAGCACATACACTCTCTCCCTCACTCGCGAAAGCCATGATCCCAGAAACACATAAATCAGAGGGGGCGTGCACGCAGGGGGTATAAAAGGCAATGAACAGTTTCTTTGCTTCAAACGCGAATTTCTCTCGGTGTAATCATTAATTTATTTACACTTCTTACTTATGTCGTGATAATTAAATCCAATTTCCCTCCTTACGGCGCACTATCATTCATTAAAAACTAAGAATTGATCAACCTTCAACCCCTTACATTGCCACCCCAACAGTTGTATTCAACGCCAACCCTATTAGTCTGAACAGAATTTTCTTCATGTTTACATTCTTCAGAGATTTATCGGTGTTCATTTATTTCAACATTGATAAAGTACCGCAAGAAAAATGGAATATTTTTCTCAAGAAATAGAAGCAAGAAATCAAAGCGTGCAAAATATATCGTCAGGAATCTAGGAATTACTAATTATTTGGAATAATTTACTGTGGTTAAATAATAATAAATAATACTAAACAACCTAACCACAAATGTACCGAAATGTAAATCTGGTTAGAACAAAGATGTTTGTGGTGAGAGGTTTAAGTAATAATATTAGGAAACAAATTATGTAACTTAGAGGAAAATTACCACAGAAGAAAAATATGGTACGGAAAAATATGACCTTTACAGATGATGAGCTAGTAAACTCACCATTGGAAAGAACTATTTACACGGAAAATGAATTATTTATACTGTATTGCAATAACGGTTCATTTTCAACAGTGGATTAATGTTTTTCAAACCAAATGCGAAATGTCCTTGTACGGAGACAAGCTTCCAGGTATAGAGTGAATACTGGATACGCAATCAGGTGTCTTCATATACAAGGTGTCTTTATGGCGGAAGAGTCGAAACCAGGCTATACCCTTGTTTGAACGTCAACGGTCGTACCTTAATTTAAAGGGTTGCTTTAGATTAATAAAATCAGTTGGATTTGTAACGTTGTCGCTTAAAAACTCTCTGAAGATGGCAATGTCCATAAAGCTGTAAATAGGGCTAGCTTTATGGGTTTGTCGATATGATTGATAATTTTTTAGTATATTGGTTTTGGGTTTATTATTATAATTATTTGTATTATTGTTCCTTTTCATTAAAAATTTAAAATATTTCATTAGTTCTAAATATTTTCGAAAATTCTACTCTTCTGTTGAACTCTTCACATTTTATGAGTTTATGAGGAATGTTTTGTTGTCCCAAATGACCACCTTACCATATTAAGCAATAATGGTTTTAATTAAGCAATAACAAGCAGAAACTCACGATCAGTGATTAAATTTGTATTCATCGTTCAATCCCAAAGTCATCATCGCGTAAAACTAAACAAATTACAAAATATAACTATAAATTTAACTACAACTGTGGAAACTGTAGGCATATTATAAAACTATTCATTGTTTAAAAAAATAACTATGAAAGTAAAGAGCCTACAAAGGTAGCATATTAAAAACCGACAGAGGGCTTAGCAACTGTATATTTCAGTTAGTGTTATAAACCAGTCTTGGGCACGTGTTGGCAAAATAAGGGTGTAAATTATTTCTAACATTCTAATAATTCTGAAAAACAAGTATAAGGGAAAGTTAAGATTTGGAGGAGTCATGAAACTAATAAAATTAGGGTGTGCAAACGAGAAAACACAAACAGATAGAATGATCGTTTTACAAAAATAAGATCACCAGGTAAAACGGTGACTAAGTATTGAGGATCTGGAGACTGCACACGTACTTGAGGTGGGACCAGTTTCAAGGGACTGTTTTAAAAGGGGTTTTTTTTAGAAAACAAGTTAAGGGAGTTACAAATAATAGGAGTTTTAACAGTTATTTATGTAAAGCATTTATAAAAGTGCATCCAGTAATTAACTAAATATAACTGTATAAAACAACTGTGTAATGTTTAACATAAATAAATGAAACCTCTAAACTACAAATGAATTTTTTTCTTTTATTTCAAACCTTATGTACATTTCGATTGCATAGCAATCACTCTCAAAGGTAATTTACAACAAAAAAATGATGATAGATTTTTTTGTTTGTAAATTACTTCTGAGGATGATTGTTATGCAATCGAAATGTACATAAGGTTTTAAATAAAAGAAAAAAGTCATTTGTAGTTTAGAGGTTTCGTTTATTTAAGTAATTTACTAAGCATGTATTAAAGAAAAAGAGAGGGTAAAGTTCAATTAGATTACTGCGCAGAAGTGAAGAAACGAAGTTATAGTACCAGCAACCAATAAAATGCCAGGAGTCACAAACAAAAAGTACGAACATTATTAGAATAGATTCAGCCAATAAAAATTTTAATAAATGAGTAAATTCCTCATACAATTAAATTCACAATATTTTTAAATTTTTAGCAATGTTTTTTCATCGCACCACTTCTACTTTAAGGAAGATCCCAAAGTAATGACCCCTAGAAAACGCAATAATAATTAACACTGTATTTTATTACATTGTAATAAAGAACCAAAAGCACTAAGAGTTCACCTTTATACTAAATTTTGTTAGTACTAATTTAGTTATTCAATCAAACATTATCACTGGATTATATTAGTGTAACTGAAAGGCATATTTTGTAAACTACTGAATGAAAGGTAAATAAATTGAATAAATTAATATCATTGTTTAATTATTTAGCAACCTAAAGGTGTGACCATAGGAAAGGTAAGGCTATTAGGCATACAAAATATAAAGGTAAACTAGATAAATATCGTTATAATACAGATAAGAAATAGTGTAGTTATTTTGATAATTTTGCAACTGAAGTGTTTATGGAAATAAATTATTGATTGTGAGTTGGGAGTTGGTGATATTGTGTTACCTCTGCTCACAAGTGGAGCTCAAATTTTGACTCTCAATACATCGTCTGGCGCTAGACTGGAATTAACCAATGTTTACAAATAACGTTCGAATCAAAACAGCTCCAGATTTTATTGAACAAAGACTAGAGTGCACGCATAGAAGAGGCGATTTATTGAACTTTCCACGACACAAATAGAAGCTATTTGAGCGAGGATTAGTTTTACATAACTGAGAGAAACAGATGTGAGTTAACTAGGCAAGGCTTTCACTCGACTCGGCGTTTCCGAAATATCTGTAACGGATATCAACCATTTTGGAATAATTAGGCTTCGGGGAACATCTGTGCACTTAATACTTTGCATACACTTGATTGTGTGGTCGACGTGTGGGGTCCGTTTGGTTGACAAGCTACTGGTGACCTGTGCGATACCTAAAGCATAGGACAGTTCACACAAGAAAATGCACTTAAAGAGGTTTCATTTTACCGAAAGTTATTCAAAATGGGTTAAAAAATACAGATTCTACGACAGATTTTATTTCACTTCCCAGACTGAGAAAAATTTCTTGAAGTAATACTATTTCATACTATATATATTAAAATCGAACAACATCTAATGTAACTTGAGAAAAAAAACTGTACACAACTATAAAAGGAAAGCAAAAAATATGGCCGATTTTCACCATTTTTTTTTTCTCGAACAATCAACAATTATCGAACCACGTTCGACTCCGACCTTACATATCTAGTTATGCTGTCCCTTTCCCTCTGTAGAACTGTATCTCCTTTGTCTCTATCTCCTTTTTCAATTCCGTTCTAAATCGATTCTTTCTTTTACGTTTCGAAATTTTTTATACGATCAAATTTTGTTGTAGAAATTAAAAAGGGCAGGCAAAATTTGCTGCTGGAACGACGATATTGGGGGTGGTGTCGAATTGGGCCCACGGTCTGTTAGGGTCGTAAAACGACGGTTGAATTGGGCCCATGGTAAGTTCGGAGGTAGTGTGGAATTTTGCCCATACCTCTAAAATAATGACCTACAAAATGGAATGCTCGCATCCACCTTAGCTTTAAATACATTCAAACATCTAAAATAGATGTGGTCAAACATCTATTTTAGACGATTGGAACAACTTCTTTTTATATCAATATAAATAGTCGTGTAATGATATTTTATGTTATATGTGCAAAAAATAATAAAACCCCCTGACCACAGCATTGCCAGGGGGCCATTGTAACTATCAGCATGTCACCGATATAGGGTTAACAAAAACGGACACGTAATGGAATGCTCGTTTGGCCTGGCGAGCACTGCGTTATTGGGTAGGATTATTCGTAAGTTTAAATAATAATTAAAAGATTAAAGTACAGTATTTTTGACGAATTTTATACTCCTTAATGTTTTAGTAAAGTTTTAATGTATTTATTTGCTTCCATTATGTTTTAGTTTTTAATTCTGATCACTTAACAAAACTAATGTTGCCCGACTGACCAGGGTTGGGTCGAAATATTTAACCCCGACCTTTTTAGGGTTGACGGTAATCCGCCTAGGGATGTTTTAAACATGGACCCAGTTCAACCATGTCCGATATTGGATGGGGGATAAATTACTTCTTGTGTAGCTAGCGCCGCTTCCCTGATGTAGACATGTTCTGACCTACTTGCATGGCAAGATCTGCACTACAACAAGACCCAGTGTGTGCGCGTGGGTATAGTATGCATTTAAAATCCGAATTAAATTTACAGTATTTATTCGAGTTCACAGGTCAATGACACTGTAATAAAAAAATATACCGAATCATGAGAAAGACTTTGGGAACACACTAGAAATATAAAAGTTGGTGCTGACCAATAAAAAAATATACCGAATCATGAGAAAGACTTTGGGAACACACGAGAAATATAAAAGTTGGTGCTGACCAATAAAAAAATATACCGAATCATGAGAAAGACTTTGGGAACACACGAGAAATATAAAAGTTGGTGCTGACCAATAAAAAAATATACCGAATCATGAGAAAGACTTTGGGAACACACGAGAAATATAAAAGTTGGTGCTGACCAATAAATAAATATTTTGCAAATTGAGTAAAATAAGATCACTTATAACACACACAACATTTTCATAAAAGGACTCTGGTGAAACGAGAGACGATAATATGAAAAGCTCTATTTAATTTCCATGCTTTGGCCACAACAACAGTTTTTGTGATCCTTCTCAAATTTAAAAATAACATATAAACATAATTGTTGTAATATAAAAACATTAAAACTAATTAAAAGAATATACAAACAATTACTATATTTTAAAATTACAATAATAAAAATTTCTAACATTTAATAAATCAACTTTTAGCACGCCAATTAAGTGAAAAATATACTATATTCTACAAATATTTATGAAATATAAATATGAATTTTCCTCTTTCATTAATATTTTTAGTGTAGTGTTGTGTTGTGCTAGTTCTAGTATATGTAACTAACAAGAACTAAAGAGTTAATGGGCACTTTAGTTACATTATTATTTAGTGTAACATAATGCAAGGAAAGTTAATAGTTGTTCTAAAATACCAGTTTTATTAATAATAATTTAAAAAAATAAACAACACAAAAGATAATTTTAGAAAATAAGATATTTATTTCACTTACATTGACTTGACAAAGATTTATTAGATATAACAATAATTTTTTTGTAATTTTTGAAACTTAAAAGTAATTTTTGCACATTCTTTTTATTAATTGTAATATTGCTATATTATTACAAATATATTTGTTATTTTTAGTTTTGAGAAGGACCACAAACATTGTTGGTTTGATCAAAGTTCAATAGAGCTCTTTCTGTTACCGTCTCTCAATTCAACAATGACATTTTATAAATTTAGAATTGTGACATTAGAATCCTAATATTTTAATACACACAACCCCTTATAAACCCATAGCTCTTATAAAACAGAGCACTGTGTTGCACTCCATTACAATGTAGTTACAAAGTAACTGGTTAGTTAGGGTACGTTTCGTTAAAAAAATAAAATCTTTCTAATGTAAGCCAACCGGTTGACGCATGAAGCTGTTTTAAACCTAGAAAATGTCACAGCACTATAACGCTCAATACGGAAGCCATTTTGCATTTCTCATACAACTGGTTAGTACCGCATTGAGAAATTTTTATTTTATTTAAAAACTAAATCTATTCTAACCGGATATTTTGTAGCTCTATTGTAATGTAGTCTAACATAATGCTCACTTTACGTAAGACATGATTTTTTTAAAATTGGTTCGAGGCGTAAATTGCTGACAATAAATTTTATTTATTTTTCAATTCCTTCTATTAGTTTACACTCTCCTTATATATATATATAGCGTACAAATTTTCAATCGTTAATAAAATACTTTTGTATTCATCCACTCAAGTTCAAATACATTTCTTTAAACCTGCAGTGGATGACAATTGATGTCAAGAGTTTTCTCATATATTCATTCATTAATTAAATTTAAAAAAGTTTATGTCTTAATGTAGGATTCGAACTGACTACATGTTTGAAATGCAGCGCTTTGGCATGAGCCAACTTTCCCATAGCTGGAAACGTATTACTTAGAGAGATATATGAAATGTTTTTTTGCCTCCAACTGGTCGTCGAAACCTTTTTGTACAAGCTTAAAATGTTGCCATGGTTACCATACAATATCGTAAACAATGCTTTAAGATTAAAAATGAATGATAACAATAAAATAAACCAACTGGATTAACGGTATCGAACCTTGCTTTACAAACGGACAACGCAAAAGGAAAGTAAAAGACACTACAACATAACGCAAGCCACGATTAGAGAAAGGAAAATGGAAAATTACAAGGAAATTAGCTTTCTATTTTCCCACTTGATATTTTGAATCTGTTATATGTATTTACATATTTATATTAATTGTAATTATAAAATAAACAGTAACTAAATAAACATTTTCTTTGTACCCCTTGGTAGTAATTGACTTATTTTTTTTTTTTAGTATTATATTACTTGTTTATTAGATTATTACTTGTTATAAAATCTATTAAAAACGTCAGTGCAGTTTAAAATATTCCAACAGTCGTTATAGGGTTAAAATATAAAGAATATATAAAGTTTTTAAACAACATAGGCCCAAAGCGTACTTTAAAATGTTTGAAATTCACCCTTTAATTCCGAACAAATCTGTTCTTACGTTTGTTTAAACATCTCTGAAAACAAATTGCAAACCTTTGAAAGGACACGTAACAGAAATGTATTTCTATAAACTGACGGCCCTTTCTCTTTCTTCCTTTACAAATGACTGCAATCCATTGATTGAGTCGAACAAACTACGCGCAGGCAGCAAATATTGATAAAGAATGTCTGGAAATAAATCAAAATGATCCCCAAAGTTGGATGAATTCAAACAGTTTATTTGCCCGAGACGTGCCTTTTAGCACAGGTGTCCGGTGGATAGGAAACCCATCTGGGATCTGGGAAGGCTGAGTTATTGGGTAAACATTGGGGACTTGGTTCTCTCATTGTCTGACGAAGTTTCTGACTGATTTATATCGAGAGTAAATTGTGTGTGTGACTGCGAAAATCTACTTCCCTCTTGACGCGCGCGCGCACTCACGCTCCCTTAATTTATCATAGACGCCGTGAGACTGTCGTATATCTTGTTTAAAATGTTCGGCGCAAACTACGCCGATGGAAATTATGAGTGTAATACGTGAAACGCGACGCACAGACGTTGAGGCGATATTGCTGACGGCAATTTATGTAGACATTACCTCTGTTTTGTTATGTGAACCTAACATTCATTCATTTAAAATTACAATCAAATGGGGAACAAAAAAAAACTTTTACTTTTTTGTATTTAGAAATTTACTCAGAGGTTTAATCATATTTAAAGTGTATATGTTTCCCTAATCATGAATTACCTGCAAGGTATATATCTCTCGAATCATACAACCATTAGTGTACGCCTTCTGGATCATAAATGACTCTTAAAAAACATGTCGCACGATCACACGCACGCGTAAAAACGCAAACGCGCGCACGTAGTACTCAAACACCCACGCAGGCACACGCAAACACACAACTCACGTGCGCGTATATACAAGCAATAACACACACACACACACACAAACACCCCCCCCCCCACACACACACACACACACTACTATTTCTTTTAATAAATTGATAATGTCTCCGTTTTTAAACTAAGAGTTTTAATAGAAACATTAGTAAAGCAGTAAGAATTAACTGACTAAATCTAAGAAACATTGCGTACAGACCACTACAGTCGTACGGAATTCCAATGCGAAAATAATGAGATTACTGGGTAGTTTATTATTTAAAAGAAGGGAGCTTATAAAATAGATTTACCCGCCACTCGATCCACCATTGTCCTCTCCGATTACCCCCTAAAGAAGAAGTGTCTCCTGAAGGGTCTGCTGGCAAGCGTTCGTTGAATCCCAATAAGGAAACAGTCCGCATCCAGCATCCAGGATCGCAATTGCTGGTAATTGACCTCATAAAACAAAGCGGGGTTTCTTTGTCTGGCGTAATAAAGTAGCGGCCTAGTAATCGGCGCATTTCGATGCCGGATCAGGTAGCGCTCGGCAGATTGGACGTCCCTTGAAAATGTTTACCCCACCCCCTTATCGATAATAAAATGGTCGACTTGACGAAATGAGATTTCTCTAGTACTACGCCGACAATTGTGCATCCAATTTCGAGGAAAAGGTTTTCCCGTAGGCTTAGAAACAGTTTGTTGAACGTTCGACCGTGACGCCTTTGTGCAGCCGCGCTCGGCTCGATAATATCGCCCACCTTACTTTATTATCCGGTAGTTTTTGTAGCCTTAAATGAAATGGAAACGAACGGACAAGTAGAAACGTATTTAGAACTATTAACGTAACATTCTCTTAAAATATTCTGTTATTAGTGGGTTATTATTTACTAATACGATTTTTAGAGAAATATAACTAAAGTGATAGATGCTAGTGATATAATATTGACAAAGACTAATTTAACCCTATATCGCTTAAAGATACATTTTAAGCACGAGACAAGAGATTATAATTATCAAAAACCAAATATAATAATTTACATTTTTAAAAAATTAACTAAAATTAATAAATTATTACTTTTTTTTAATACAAACAATGACACTTTAGAAACACACTAAAACGTCATAAAACCAATCAAAGAGGCCGCTATTTTATAATTAGTTAAATAGCTACATAGCAACGACGAAGATAGGTTTAGTTATAAAGCATGTTTGCCAACGTAAACTGAACACGTGTTCTGTGCATAGCAGGAGGAATTGAAGGCGCCTCTTTCGCTTCAGCAACCGGTTAGTTGACACTATCGGAACCTATTTTAACCAGATACTAAGTAGCAACTTGCAATATAGTTATATTGTAAAACAAGTATCTCACGATAACATATCACAAACCACAAATATTATAATGAAATTTGTATAACTTATATGTTATAACATGGTATACGTTATATTTGTAAATTTCAGTGCTATTGAAGTGTTTACTATTTATTATAAATAGTACAAACACCCTTAAGGATATGCCTTCTTGGGTAGGATTATGGTAGGGAAATGAAACCCCCTGCTAAAGGATCTTAAGCATGGGTTCCCAAACTGGGAGGCGTGAAAGCAAGTCATGAGGGCGAAACCAGTTGGAAAATAATAACATAAATTCTCATTTAGTTAAAATTTAAAACTAAATTTACACCGCAGATTTTTTTTATATAGGTGATTTTATTGACCATGACGTTCAGAAAATTTAAATGAAATGTATGCGTTTATACTTCATTTTGGATAAAACACTTAAAAGTGTATCACAGGCGCTCTTCGATTATACTTGCCTTTTTCAAACACCTACTTGCGGAAAAAACATTTTCAGTACTTGTAACAAAAACAAAATATGGGAGCAAACGTGATGTTGCTAATGACTTGCGTTGTACCTTTACTAAAATATAACCTGAAATAGGCTGCTAGTGGAAAAAATGCAAGCTCATCCATCTCACTAACAGATTTTCTTTTTATCAGTTAAAATTTATTTTGCGAATTAGAACTTTAAATGTTATATCATGTTTCTTGTGACAGTATGTATGACAAAATAAATTGTTTTCAACATACAGGCTACATATATATATATATATATATATATATATATATATATATATATATATATATATATATATATATATATATATGTATATATATATATATATATATATATATATATAATACTGTTTTTTTTAATATGCCCATACCATTTATTTATAGTGTAAAGTGGAAGGAGGTGTGGGAGGCTTTCATCTCAAGAAGAGGGGGAGTGCTACCAAAACATTTGGGAACCCTGATCTAAGGGGTCCATAGCATCACGTGTGCAGGGTAACGTAGACTTACTCTCTACTTTAGGGCGATAAAAATGTGTCTACCTGTAACATCCCCTTGTAGGATAGGAAGAACAGTAAGGTTGGTGTAATTAGGTAGCCGATTCTTTGTTGATTTTATAGTTACAGAAATGAGAGGAATCGATAATCGAATAATATAAAAGTCAGAGAATTCCTGCAATATTCGTGCGAATATAGAGTTAATCTTCTCATCCTTAACTACAATACGAGCGTAAGGTTGTGATGTATATTGTGGACGAAAGGGTGAAATAAATAAAAGAGAGTATTGTCAGAATTTTCAAAATAAAAAAAAATCAATAATGAATTGATTTCTTAAAGAAAAGCCGACGTGACTATTAACCTCTAGATATGTAATGAACGAATATGACCAAGTGTAAATAGCTAACGGATCGTGTTAGGATCAAGCCCCCCCCCATAGCGTAAGTACGGGGGCGGGTCCCGGCAGGTGGCAGAGTCCCGCGGGGCTACTCAGTGCTCCACTTGGCACCTAAACACCTGCCCGCGGGTACCTCGTTCCTGCGTTCTTTAAATGTCAATAGTCACTGTGCTTTGTCTGTTTGTAGGCCACAGTTCTACAGATTTATGGTAAAGGCAAGCAGAGCAAACGTTTAATTGCTGGCCATAACAATAATATCCAACGGTGACCTATTGTATTGCTTCATTATAAGTTATAAGAGTGTGCTTCTTTCTAAAATAAAAGTAAATTATCGTATTAATCACATAGCCTAATGTTTCCCAACAAACACAGTTGTAGTAGCTTGATGGGGTTCAAAAGTTGAAAATGTCAGAAGCCTACAACTGCAGTGTAATACAAGACCTTGGTAAGACCCTTTTATTACACTTTGGCCCTTTTAGATGGTCCCAAGACGTGTACAGTATAAGGGCTCTAATTGCGCTCAAAATCCAGAATGATACGTTTCTTCTGAGTATTTTTCTATTTGTCCACAAATGGGATGTATCTAAGATGTAAACTTACAGAATAATTCGAGGTAAGCTACAGCATTAAATAACTCTGGGATTCCATACAAAGAATAAATGTATCCCTTCTTTACACAACCGTTCCTGCTGAGGACGTTGTTTCTCCTGTCATAAATAACGAATTCTAACATTCTTTAACCCCTTTGAGGGTAATACAGTGTACAAGAATGAAAGAAGGGAATTTTAGTAATCGGAAATGGGTTACGTTGGTATCACTGATCAGATTTAGAGCAGGTGTTAAATCGTTAGTATCTTTTAAAAACCCTTATAATTTTTAATTTGATCGTATGTCAACTTTTGTTCGAGTGTAACTTAATATGACGAGAATATAAAAAACATTGCGTAAGAGTGAACAGGTATAACTTGAAGTCCAAGAAATTTCTACGAAAATACGTAGAAATCCGGAAATTAACGAATTCTACCGAAGTTTTCCTAAAGTCTAACATAACGAATAATAAGCAGTTTTCATCTTCACTTAGAAATTTTGTTGAGGTTATGTTTAAATGATTTTCATGTAATTTTCAAAACATTGAGAAATATTTGATTAAATTATGTTACAACTTTGTTGTAAACCAATTTAAATGCAATATTTTTTTGGGAATATATTAAATTATAAGGTAACTGAATTTTGCTTTTTTCGTGATAAAAAAACAAAAATGGTGATAAATTTTGGAACAGTTATCAATATGAAAATGGAAAATAATGCTTGTAAAACCATTTGAATAAAACTAATGAAAAGCCTAGTGGAGTAATTTACCTAATTTTAATATGTTAAATTTACACTTTGATAACATAAAAGGCGATATTGGCTTAAACCCATTGAAAAGATAGGTGACGTGAGAGCTAGGCATCAGTACAGACGCCAAATAAAACTCCAGACCACGATTCTTGATGCAAAACACACAGGGGGAGGTTAGAACATCCAGTTAAAATAACTAGTGTCGAGAATCGACTCGAAAACGCTCCGACTGGAATAGGCCTACACAAGTAGGTTTGTTTCCTTTTTTAATTAAATAAAAGAAAACGATCTCAGGACGGCAGTAAGAAGTCAATAGCCAGGAAAAGACGACCGTACGGCAGCAACGGGAGTAGAACTAAAACGGGAAAGCAATTCATTCGCCGATTCCCTTCGCCGTTTGCCGATCGCCCTTCGTCCTAATGTTCACATCTTTCCCCAAGTGTTTACACGGCGCGATTTTCAAGTTGCCAATTAGTTCGCTGTACCCCAGTCACTTTAACTCCAAACTGGGTGGTTTTAACATTTTGTCGAATGCGAACATTGCTTGTTCCGCTACTGAGTACAATCTGAATTCCTAAACACACAGAATGTAAATATTCTGTTTAGGACCTTGGAATAGTAAAGAGTACATACTTTAGAATGTGTGTGTATATATAATACACACAAAATTTGTTTTCTTGTTTATTAATCAAAAACAACTAAGGTTATTCATATACAAGAATTATTTATTAATTTATATTCAAATCTTTTCGTGGATAAACAGTACCAACATCATCAGGAATAAATAATACAATAATGCAAGATATAAAATATGTTAAATTGGAAATAGAATTGTTGCTAAATTTATACAAATTGCCAAGTTTAATTTGCTGCTGTAACATTATATACATTAAATATAGTATCAAATTTAGAATCTATTTGTATTTGTTCTTTTATGAATTTGTTATTATTACTATATTTATATATTTTGAATGTTTCATTTACATTCATTCTTAATCCGTTATTAATTTCTTTTATAAGTTTCATATTTTCAATATTTGGAAATAGCTGCTTATTATTAATACAATGATTTGCAAATTTTGATTTATATACTTTTGGATTTATATAAGCATTTAAATGTTCTTTATATCATTCTTTTACTTTTTTCTGGTTTGACCTATATAAGTTTTATTACAGTTTTTGCATTCTAATTTATAAACACCACCTTTTTCATGCATATTATTTGTTTTATTATTGTTAATCATTATGTTTATTATTAGTATTGTATGCAATTTTAATATTTGTATTTTTAAATAATTTGGTGATATTTTTTATTTCATTGCAAATAAAATATAATACAATATAGACTTCATTTTATAGGTAATAAATTTTTGTCTTAAAAAAAATATATATATAAATATATCGCAATATGTATTCTTGTGTATTAATAAAGAACTAAATCAAAATACAAATACAAGAATTATAATTGAATTTACAATTCAAAGCTTTTCGTTGGCCAACAGTACCAACATCATCAGGAATATTAAACAATTTTATTAAACATATCACCATATTTAATATATATATATATATATATATATATATATATATATATATATATATATATATATATATATATATTAAATATGGTGATATGTTTTCTTGTAATATAATTAATAAATTAAAAACAAGAATACTTTTAATGCATCCCTATATTATTCAAAGCTTTTCGCCGATAAAACAGTATCAGCATCTTCAGGAAAATAATTATCTAACAAAATTATATATATAATATATGTTATATATATGAATCTATATAAGTATATATATACTTATATATAAGAATCTATATAAGTTATATGTAATATATATTATATATATATATAATTATATATATATATATATATATAAATATAATATTATATATATAATATATATATATATATATATATATATATATATATATTCTTGATATTTTACGTTATCCATTGTTTTTCCGTTGCGCTGACTTTATGAAGTTAATATATTACTATTGTAAGTAATTTTATCCACCATTAAGTGCAATAATTTTACCTTGAGTGATGAGGCACCTTTCGGTCACTTGACCATTGTCGAATCACTGATATTTTTCTGGTGTAGATGTTCGAACATCTACACCAGAAAAATATCAGTGATTCGACAATGGTCAAGTGACCGAAAGGTGCCTCATCACTCAAGGTAAAATTATTGCACTTAATGGTGGATAAAATTACTTACAATAGTAATATATTAACTTCATATATATATATATATATATATATATATATATATATATATATATATATATATATATATATATGAGTAAAGATTTAAAGTAATACATAACCTATACAAACTAGCAATTAATTTATATTCTTATACGCGTTTCGATGATAAAGTCATCATGATCAATGCGTAAAACTACAAACATTCTAAACTATTAAGATAATATATCATTCAGTTTATTAAAATGTCTTTTTTATAAAATATAATTACAGCCCAGTGTGCAGGTAAAGCACTACATTCTTACCAGAAAGCCCCAACCTCCATGTTTAGGGTTAAGTAGGTAACAGCAGATGAGAAAAAAAAAAATCAAATCTCTAAGTAAATTGAGAATAAGTTATTGTTTGGATAAAATCCCCCTTGTCATTCAATCTGTCTTTAAAACGTGAAAGTAGATTCATAAACTCTTCCATGGGTCGAAGTAAATAGGTGTTGAGAATAACTATAGAGACAGCTTTACCACTAGAGATAAATAATTTTATTAATCGCGTGACATTTAAGGATGGATATTATCAGATAGCTGGGCCAAATAACAATCCATAGGAAGAACAAGAAAAACAATTAAAAGAAAAACACTATCTTAGGCAGAACCTAACTAGATTCAAATGATACGAGGCAAACGTTAAGGACATTTTTTAAGAGGGGATTTAAAACCTGTTTCTTAAAATTCATAATTGTAATAATTTAATTAGTTAATTTATTTTTTTTGAAAATTAATGAAGCAAATGTTTTTCCTGAGTATATTCGGATTCATAATGCTTTGCTTCGTTTTTAGGATTCATAATGTTTTGTTTCAGTTTTTCGGATTCATAATGTTTTGCTTCAAAATATTCGGATTCATAATGTTTTGCTTCAAAATATTCGGATTCATAATGTTTTGATTCATTATATTAGGATTCATAATGGTTTCTTCAGTACATTCGAGTGCAAAATGTTTTGCACCAGTATTCGAATTCATATTGTTTTGCTTCAAAATATTCGGATTCATAATGTTTTGCTTCAAAATATTCGGATTCATAATTTTTTGATTCATTATATTAGGATTCATAATGGTTACTTCAGTACATTCGAGTGCAAAATGTTTTGCACCAGTATTCGAATTCATATTGTTTTGCTTCACTAAAATCAGATTCCTAATGTTATGCTTCAATAAAATCAGATTCTTAATGTTATGCTTCAGTGTATTCCGATGTATAATGTTTTATTTCAGTACATTCGGATTCATTATATTTTGTTTCAGTTTTTCGGATTCATAAAGTTTTATTTCAGTACATTCAGATTCATAATATTTTGTTTCAGTATTTTTGATTCATAATGTTTTATTTCAGTACATTCGGATTCTTAATATTTTGTTTTAGTTTTTCGGATTCATAATGTTATTCCTCAATATATACAGGTTATTAATGTTTTGCTTCAGTATATTTGGAGTTAAGGTTTTGCTTCAAAATATTCGGATTTATAATGTTTTGCATCAGTAGATTCGGGATTTTAGTCTCAGTATACACGGATTTGTAATGTTTTCATCCAGTATATTCGGATTTACAATGTTTTGCTTCAATATATTCGGAATAATATATTCTACGGAATCATAGACAGTTCGATTCTGCACAACCTTACAAGAACTGTGACTTCTCACAATCCGTTCAGCGTGTAATCACATTACAAGAAGAAACAATCGATATGTCCTGTTTCGACTGGATTACAATTATTTATATTAGCCTTTCTAGAATTGTATCGGACGAACGTGTCAATGTAAAAGCAATCATAGCAAGTGCAGAAGACAATTCCTTGTTATGGGCGGATCTCGATAGCTCCCTGTCCCCTTTCAGAGAGCTCCCTAGGGAAAGGTAAATTGTCCCAACTCTTCCCGTAACTGTCATCTACTTAAAACGGTTTACACAATAGATGCACTTTTCACGCACACGTATTGGAAAAAGCTTATCATAGTAATTACCCAAACCTTATTTTGATTTTAGTTGTATTATGTGTTGAGATATGTTTGTATTGGAACGCGCCCTTCATATTATTATATAAACCAACGTATTCCACACCTATCCAAGCTCTAACTACTCTCCCCATAAGTCGAGATACGAGGTAGACATCAGTATTCACATCTGGTTAGGAGGCGCTCTAATTCAGGCGGTGCCATGACTTTCCCATATTCTAGTACTTGGCTGTTCCATATTAAACTGTCCCCTTTTCTTAGTCCTGGATAATTCTTTATCCTCCTTCTTACAAGCAGTTGTAACGCATAAAAACCTATGTACGACCCCGACAGAGAATAGGTCGACTTCAGGTACGAGATCCTTCTCACATCTCTGCGATACCCTATACCAGAGGGTTACCCTACATATTTTTACAATCTTTTCTTACGTTCTCTAGGTAGTGGTACAGACTGATCGTATAAAACAAACAAGTTAAATAGGGAGATTGTCGGTAGTGAGACTGTCAGCCCATACAATGACAACAACGTCAGCGCAGTCGGTGAAGATTGATGGGTAGTGTTGGCAACATGTGCTGTACCAGAATATCTAGACAAAGACGGGCGTTGTGTGCCGGCCATATCGAACATCACGGCAATTGCTTTTTGTTTTTGGTTGACGCTGCAAGAATTCACAGCAATAATACAAACAATCAAACAAGATAAATGCAGGTACTGTTGTAAGTAGTAGAGAAACTAACTTTTTTTTATTCTAGGCCTATTGCTTAGTTCTCTGTAGACTAGTATTTATAGCAATATTGTACTTATAACAATTTGATTACAGCACAGTGAGATTAATAAAGCAATTTTTAAGAGTAACTCAATGAATGTTATAAATTTAATAAAAGGTCACAGTACAAGACTAATACATTACCTATTAAGGTAGTTATTATTTTGCAAACGTAAAATTTCTTGGAAGTTAAAACATTTAATGACAATTAAAATTTTTAAATGTTAGACCGTGCTTCCAACGGATTAAATAAAGGTCTCTAACAGCTACCCTGTAGGCGAAGGGAGGTGTCTAAAGCTAACCGGAGTGAAGAAAAGGGTCTGCTCACCACTTTAAGTAAAGAGAAATGGGTACGCATTACACAGGACGAATAAAGATTACTCGAGGTTACGAAGTGTATACCGCTACCCCGAGTAAAGAAAAGGGTCTGTTGATTACTTGAAGTAAAGAGAAATGACGACGCACTACCCAGGACGAAGCGAGGTGAACGCATTACTACGCGTTACTAGAGGTGAAGAGGTGTCTACCTGTTAGACGTGGTGTGGAGAAGTGTCTACCCCATACCTTGTAGGTGAAGCGAGGTGTCTACCGCTACTAGGGGTAAAGAGAAGAGTCTGCCCACCACTCGAAGTAAAGAGAAATTGTGACCCAGAAGTGCACTACCCAGGACGAAGCGAGGTGAACGCATTACTACGCGTTACTAGAGGTGAAGAGGTGTCTACCTGTTAGACGTGGTGTGGAGAAGTGTCTACCCCATACCTTGTAGGTGAAGCGAGGTGTCTACCGCTACTAGGGGTAAAGAGAAGAGTCTGCCCAACACTCGAAGTACAGAGAAATTGTGACCCAGAAATGCACTACCCAGAACGAAGAAAGTTGTCTACGCGTTACTGGAGGGAAAGAGAGGTGTCTACCTGTTACACGTGTCGTGGTGAAATGTCTACCCATACCCTGTGGGTGAAAAGTGGTGTTTGAACGGTGTGAACAGAGCTATCTACCTGCTACCCAGGAGTGGATGTGTCTACCCGCTATGTTGTGGGAGACGAGAGGTATCTATTCGCTACCCAATAGAATAATGTATCTAGGATTACGGCAGGGACGAGTGGAGAGAGTTCCCATTTGATAACCTGTAATAGACCCGCTCTGTTTCTTTGGACAGCAGATGTAAAATTTCAAACCTTTTGTAGTATAAATCCTAAAAACGACCTTCAAATAAATTGAATATTGATGTTTGACTTACAGAAACTAGTTGTCGGGGGCTGGGCTTTGATGTCATAGAACATGACAACGTAGCCAAAGGATGTTTATATGAAGAACATTGCACGTGGTTAACTGTCATAATACTTTTGTCACGCTACGAGTTAACGCCTTACCAACAATCCGGGCTGCGGCTTAACGAATGCTCACAAACTGTTTAAGCGGTGACAATTAAAAAGCACGTAACGAATTGTTGGCCAATTTCATTATTCAAAGGGCAAAACGACACGTCTTCAATCATATCCTAATCAAACGTCTAGATCTAATAGCTTTACGGGGATATTTCAGGCTGTCAGAATGTCCAACATAGAAAATAATGTAAGGCGGTGGGTTGACACTTAGTTGCCATGGTGATGTTGTCGCTTATAATGGTGACCTTATTGCGGGCTCCTATCAATCTATATCAATCACACGACGAAGTATCGATCCAGGAGCCGTCACATCTGATCAATTATTGCTGTGACTGTCAACTCGCCCCCACCATCCCTTAACGCCAGTCTTGGACTGTTTTAATACTTTGTACCCACCACTCACTCAGAATGCTATTTTAATTTGCGTTTTTATTAATTCTAACGAGTTTCTATTGTTCAACATGCGATTTAACAATTTATATTTTTTATCTCGTAGTTATTTCTACTTCTATCAATCAATTTACTTCTTACTAACTACTCCATATGCAACGAATTATTCTGAATGTTTACCTTCCAGAGTAAACTGAATTACACTCACTTCCTTCTGCAAACATTGATAGTGCATTGTCTTTTCTATACAAATGTGTAAAATATTTTGACTTTTTCTAACACTTGTGTACTGTTTTGTCTTTTACTGCAAACATGAATAATGTTCTGTATTTTTCTGCAATCATGGATAATTGTTAATCGTTATCTCTAACACTCTATATTTCTATCTTATTCGTGTTTAATACTTTGTATTTTTTCTGCAATCATGTAGCCTATAATCTTCTATCAACTGTGTATATTTGTTTATCTTTTTCAGCAAAAGAGTATATGTTTTATCTTTTATATAAAACCTTGTATACCTGTTAACCTTTCTATACAAACGTATATAATGATTTATCTTTTATATAAAACCTTGTATACCTGTTAACCTTTCTATACAAACGTATATAATGATTTATCTTTTATATAAAACCTTGTATACCTGTTAACCTTTCTATATAAACGTATATAATGATTTATCTTTTATATAAAACCTTGTATACCTGTTAACCTTTCTATACAAACGTATATAATGATTTATCTTTTATATAAAACCTTGTATACCTGTTAACCTTTCTATACAAACGTATATAATGATTTATCTTTTATATAAAACCTTGTATACCTGTTAACCTTTCTATACAAACGTATATAATGATTTATCTTTTATATAAAACCTTGTATACCTGTTAACCTTTCTATACAAACGTATATAATGATTTATCTTTTATATAAAACCTTGTATACCTGTTAACCTTTCTATATAAACGTATATAATGATTTATCTTTTATATAAAACCTTGTATACGTTTTAACCTTTCTATATAAACGTATATATTGATTTATCTTTTATATAAAACCTTGTATACCTGTTAACCTTTCTATACAAACGTATATAATGATTTATCTTTTATATAAAACCTTGTATACCTGTTAACCTTTCTATATAAACGTATATAATGATTTATCTTTTATATAAAACCGTGTATACGTTTTAACCTTTCTATATAAACGTATATAATGATTTATCTTTTATATAAAACCTTGTATACCTGTTAACCTTTCTATACAAACGTATATAATGATTTATCTTTTATATAAAACCTTGTATACCTGTTAACCTTTCTATACAAACGTATATAATGATTTATCTTCTATATCCAACTGTGTGCAGCTGCTTATCTTTTTATACAAACGTGTATAATGTTTTATCTTTTATATCCAATCAAGTAGGTCTATAAATTTTTACCTTTAATATTAAAACGTGTATAATGATCTATCTTGTATATCCAATCGTGTATAACTGTTTACCTTTCTATACAAATAAGTATAATATTTCATCTTTTGTAGCCAATCGTGTATAACTGTTTACTTTTTATACAAATGTGTATAATGTTTTATCTTTTATATCCCATCGTGTATAACTTTTTACCTTCCTATACAAATGTGTATAATGTTTTATCTTTTGTATCCAGTCGTTTATGACTGTTTATCTTTCTATACAAAGGAGTATAATGTTTTATCTTTTGTATCCAAGCGTGTGTAACTAGTTACCTTTCTATACAAACGTGTATAATGTTTTATCTTTTATATCTAATCATGTATAACTGCTTATCTTCCTGTAACAAACGTGTATAATGTTTTATCTTTTATATCCAATCGTGTATAACTGTTTACCTTTCTATGTAAATGTGTATAATGTTTTATCTTTTATATCCAATTATGTATAACTGTTTATCTTCCTGTAACAAATGTGTATAATGTTTTATTTTTTATATCCAATCTTGTATAACTGTTTATCTTCCTGTAACAAACGTGTATAATGTTTTATCTTTTATATCCAATCGTGTAACTGTTTACCTTTCTATACAAATGTGTATAATGTTTTATCTTTTATATCCAATTATGTATAACAGTTTATTTTCCTGTAACAAGTGTGTATAATGTTTTATTTTTTATATCCAATCATGTATTCGTATAACTGTTTATATTCCTGTAACAAACGTGTATAATGTTTTATCTTTTACATCCAATCGTGTAACTGTTTACCTTTCTATACAAATGTGTATAATGTTTTATCTTTTATATCCAATTATGTATAACAGTTTATTTTCCTGTAACAAGTGTGTATAATGTTTTATTTTTTATATCCAATCATGTATTCGTATAACTGTTTATATTCCTGTAACAAACGTGTATAATGTTTTATCTTTTATATCCAATCATGTATAACTGTTTAACTTCCCCTAACAAACGAGTATAATGTTTTATCTTTTATATCCAATCATGTATAACTGTTTAACTTTCTCTAACAAACGAGTATAATGTTTTATCTTTTATATCCAATCATGTATAACTGTTTAGCTTCCTCTAACAAACGAGTATAATGTTTTATCTTTTATATCCAATCATGTATAACTGTTTAACTTCCTCTAACAAACGAGTATAATGTTTTATCTTTTACATCCAATCATGTAACTGTTTAACTTCCTCTAACAAACGAGTATAATGTTTTATCTTTTATATCCAATCGTGTAACTGTTTACCTTTCTATACAAATGTGTATAATGTTTTATCTTTTATATCCAATTATGTATAACAGTTTATTTTCCTGTAACAAGTGTAAATAATGTTTTATTTTTTATATCCAACCATGTATTCGTATAACTGTTTATATTCCTGTAACAAACGTGTATAATGTTTTATTTTTTATATCCAATCATGTATTCGTATGACTGTTTATATTCCTGTAACAAGCGTGTATAATGTTTTATTTTTTATATCCAATCATGTATTCGTATGACTGTTTATATTCCTGTAACAAGCGTGTATAATGTTTTATCTTTTATATCCAATCATGTATGACTGTTTAACTTCCTCTAACAAACGTGTATAATGTTTTATCTTTTATATTTAATAATGTATAACTGTTTATCTTCCTGTAACAAATGTGTATAATGTTTTATCTTTTATATCCAATCCTGTATAACGTTTTACCTTTCTATACAAATTTGTATAATGTTTTATCTTTTATATCCAATCATGTATTCGTATAACTGTTTATATTCCTGTAACAAACGTGTATAATGTTTTATTTTTTATATCCAATCATGTATTCGTATAACTGTTTATATTCATGTAACAAACGTGTATAATGTTTTATCTTTTATATCCAATCATGTATAACTCTTTATCTTCCTGTAACAAACGTGTATAATGTTTTATCTTTTATATCCAATCATGTATAACTGTTTATCTTCCTCTAACAAACGTGTATAATGTTTTATCTTTTATATCCAATCATGTATAACTCTTTATCTTCCTGTAACAAACGTGTATAATGTTTTATCTTTTATATCCAATCATGTATTCGTATAACTGTTTATATTCCTGTAACAAACGTGTATAATGTTTTATCTTTTATATCCAATCATGTATGACTGTTTAACTTCCTCTAACAAACGTGTATAATGTTTTATCTTTTATATTTAATAATGTATAACTGTTTATCTTCCTGTAACAAATGTGTATAATGTTTTATCTTTTATATCCAATCCTGTATAACGTTTTACCTTTCTATACAAATTTGTATAATGTTTTATCTTTTATATCCAATCATGTATTCGTATAACTGTTTATATTCCTTTAACAAACGTGTATAATGTTTTATCTTTTATATCCAATCATGTATAACTGTTTATCTTCCTCTAACAAACGTGTATAATGTTTTATCTTTTATATCCAATCATGTATAACTGTTTAACTTCCTCTAACAAACGTGTATAATGTTTTATCTTTTATATTTAATCATGTATAACTGTTTATCTTCCTGTAACAAATGTGTATAATGTTTCATCTTTTATATCCAATCCTGTATAACGTTTTACCTTTCTATACAAATTTGTATAATGTTTTGTCTTCTGCAAATGTATAGAATAGAATGAATTTATTCTTGTAAACACATCCTACTAACATTAAATGCAATGGTAGCTAGAAATCACCCCCTTCTTCTCCCTGACTAAGAGCAGATTTACTAAAAACAACACTAACCAATGCCTTATTTTGCCCATATACCTATTCCCAGGGAATCGTTATATTCCTGCCTTAGTCCTATCGAATTACTCCCACTCCTCCCTATACTCGTCTCACAAAGGAATGAACGCCTGGACACCGATAGAGAGTAGGTCCGATACCATGATACTCCTTCCAGAGTGTATTAAGTCTCTATACTAATCCTACCTAGGGTTAGCCGAGATTGTAGGATGGTGTCCACCTATATACAACTCGTTATGATGTTTTGATAGAGACGTTGTAGACCTCGGAGAGCAAGGAGGAGAAATATGGCTTGCGTGTGCCCTGCCTCATTTCCAGAGACGTCCTCTCCATTGATGCCCGTTGTGTGTTATATACGAATTACTCTCTTCCGGGGTATTAGGAAGGTACCCACATTAAAAACGCAATTTAGTAATGACTTATTTCCTACTAGTAGGATTACTTGGAACAGACAAGGGGCTAAACGTTAAATATCGTAATTACAACACTTACATTAGTTGTGTTTAGAGGACTACCATAATGAAAAGATACGATTTGTATAGCCCTAAGATAGCTCTGGAGAGACAGGAGAGCTGCCTCATTTGGGTCACATAGAACTAAAAGAAGCTATGTGGCCAGCAATACGCCTCAAACCACCCAATTGCTATCCAATGCGTTCATGTAGATACTCATTTATTGTCATGAGTCAACCTGAGGGCTGACATCCACACAGAAACATTGGCCTGGTTTAGGTTGGTAGTCTTGTTCTCTACTCTTTAGACCACTCAGCCGCCAGCTGCGCCTCTATATAGACGGGTAGTGTTTAGGGTTATGTTTCCGCATGAACTGAGAGACGTGACAGATTAATGGTTTACAAGCGCTGCCTTATATATCTAATATATACCTACTCTCTATCGGGGACGTTTAGCGTATCCACCCTCTACATTATGACATCGTGTGTTATTGAGACACTACACTTATACAGTATTATTAGATGGAAGAGAATCATTGCTTGTGTGTATAGCATCACCTGATCCATACTCGTTCCTACTCTCTATCGGGGACGTTTAGCGTATTCACCCTCTACATTATGATATTGTGTGTTAGAAACAGACAATTATCCAGTATTATTAGATGGAAGAGAATCATTGTTTATGTGTATAGCATCACCTGATCCATACTCGTTCCTACTCTCTATCGGGGACGTTTAGCGTATTCACCCTCTACATTATGATATTGTGTGTTAGAGACAGACACTTATACAGTATTATTAGATGGAAGAGAATCATTGCTTGTGTGTATAGCGTCACCTGATCCACTCGTGTTCCTACTCTCTATCGGGGACGTTTAGCGTATTCACCCTCTACATTATGATATTGTGTGTTAGAGACAGACACTTATACAGTATTATTAGATGGAAGAGAATCATTGCTTGTGTGTATAGCGTCACCTGATCCACTCGTGTTCCTACTCTCTATCGGGGACGTTTAGCGTATTCACCCTCTACATTATGATATTGTGTGTTAGAGACAGACACTTATACAGTATTATTAGATGGAAGAGAATCATTGCTTGTGTGTATAGCGTCACCTGATCCACTCGTGTTCCTACTCTCTATCGGGGACGTTTAGCGTATTCACCCTCTACATTATGACATCGTGTGTTATTGAGACACTACACTTATACAGTATTATTAGATGGAAGAGAATCATTGCTTGTGTGTATAGCATCACCTGATCCATACTCGTTCCTACTCTCTATCGGGGACGTTTAGCGTATTCACCCTCTACATTATGATATTGTGTGTTAGAGACAGACACTTATCCAGTATTATTAGATGGAAGAGAATCATTGTTTATGTGTATAGCGTCACCTGATCCAGACTCGTTCCTACTCTCTATCAAGGTCTTAGGAAAGAATGGTTTCATCATAGTAGTTTGGTTGTAACCACTTTCATCAGGGCTTAGCGACTTAATAAAGATCTAAAAGACTTTTTCGAGAAATTCAGAAGCGAAATAATTAATCGATTGTTTCCAGTGCATTTGATTATGTCCAAGTTAGTTAGTTATGCACTTCAAAACAATATCCTTGAATCCTTTACACTTCTCATATCCTTGTAATCTCTTTATAGAAGAAGGGGGAAAGTCCTAGACGCGTCAGCTACCCATAGGTTTATTTGAAACATTAAACTTTAAAAATGTCGTTATTTCCATCCTACTTGTGTATCTTTAGGCAGATATTGTTAGGAATAAACGGTATTCAGATGAGCGATTCCAACACATTGCTAGAAAGTGGGTAGCATCATGGTCTGAGTAGTAGCAACACGGATTTGTATTAAGCTCTAGACCATATTCATTATAGGCCCTACACTGTATTTAATTCATAAATGTATTTGTATATTCACTGCGTCTATTAAACAAGCACAGGACAAACCTGTTATTTCGTTAACATAAATATAAACAAAAGATATTAAACAAATAGAACAAAATAAATCAAAGGTCATTCAAGGTGAAACATCTCCGTAGTTATCGATTTTACGTCCTATAGCATCTTATTTCTAATTTCCAAGCGTTATCATTTTAAGGAAAGCCATTAGCATATTTTAATGTTCGACCTAAAACGGAAATCGATTGGTAAAATGTCACCAACGTTTCCCGCTGATCGTGACATGCTGTTGGTTGTCCAACTATTTTCATTACATATAGTTGTACGATGTCCAGTTAATTAGAAATGGCGGACAGCTGGTTCGTTATTAATGAGTGATCCGACTTGTCACTCATAAATCACTCAATCCACATGTTTTATTGCCGCGCTCGAATTGGAATCAAGTACTTCATTAACTGCTTTAATTAGCGGAATGGAAAGAAATACTTTGGATCCATGTTTCGGGCAGCGTACATAGCAATTACTGAACTTGCCAAAATAATTTTGATTTGTGGCAGTGAATATGGCGTTTTGACGCCCCCGAGAGGGGGGGGGACACGTCAAACTGCTATTTGTCATTTTCGAGGAATTTTAACGGCTTTTGTCTATCGATGTTTTGCAACTTTTAATTTTCTTACTGCAACCTTTTTGGAAGGAAAAAATTACAACACAAATAACTTTAAGTATTGGGCATGGCCATTTTGGTTTTATTAATTACAATGCGGATAAGCAAAAGTACAAATACAATTATTTCAATTCTTTTCATTGACAAAAAAAAATTTAATTTAATTGAAAAATTGTAAGTAGATAAAAACATCACTAATTTCTAATAATATAAATAAATATTATTTTAAAATTCATTTTAACAGAGATATTTGCCATCCTGTTTACAAATGTCATTTCCCTCACGCAGAAAATTTGATTCTGCCTTTAAATTTCAAAAAATGAGATTTATTACAAATAGAAATCTAGAAAAACAAGATTTGTTTAGTAACATGTTTTTCCCTTAAAAAAACATTAAAAACGGCCGTACGACCTATAAGAACAGCAGAGTAGAAAGGGTAAATAAAAAAAAAAACTTAAGTAGTTTAATTGAAATAAAAGAAGGGGATGTAAAAATAATTCAGAACAATTCAAAGCAATAAAAAACAAGTTTTTTA
Organism: Prosapia bicincta; assembly: GCA_036971475.1. NCBI lineage: Eukaryota > Metazoa > Arthropoda > Insecta > Hemiptera > Cercopidae > Prosapia > Prosapia bicincta. The sequence continues at coordinate 238,878,424 of JBAIZL010000001.1, forward strand.
AACATTGCGTTTAAAAAAAATAGTATTACGAAAACATTTTCTGGCGTTAACAAACAATTTTTTTTAATTATTTGAACTAAAAATTAATTTACTAAACCAGAAGTTGAAATATACGACGTGACACACACAGGCCCTTAATTATCCTCACATGGCAATAGGCTGCTTCTTTTGCCATTTGAATCAAAGGTTTTTCAAGCGTCAGGGAAACAGTTTAACAAATTTAATAGTCCTATAAATCATGCGAATTTACTATGGATCATTTTTGGTAAATGCATGTGTTTTTGTTTGCTTTTGTATTCTGTATTCTTAGAGTTTCTAAAGATTTAATGGAAACAATAGATTCTTAATATTCTGAAATTTGTGACGCTACCACTAGTAATAATTATTTTACAAAATATTTTTGGTTTAAATTCTGAAATATTCCTACCAACAACGATTGTATGCTAAACAAAAACGATTTCATTATTTTGTCGTTGTTTATTATTTAAGGACAAATTGTGTAAAAAAATAAATAACACGAATTTAAACTAAATTGAATCTATACCTGAAATATAAGAATCTCCATACATATAAAATATATATATATTTATAAAGTCGTGCATATGCTTTAATTGAAATATTTATTGCACACCAAAATTATCACACACGCACACACGAGATTTCCTTAATCTAAATACTTAAATAAACCTGTAGTAGAAAACACACACACACGCACACACAAGATTTCCTTAATCTAAATACTTAAATAAACCTGTAGTAGAAAACACACACACACGCACACACGAGATTTCCTTAATCTAAATACTTAAATAAACCTGAAGTAGAAAACACACACACACGCACACACAAGCTTTCCTTAATCTAAATAATTAAATAAACTTGTAGTAGAAAACACACACAAACGAGATTTCCTTAATCTAAATACTTAAATAAACCTGTAGTAGAAAACACACACACACGCACACACGAGATTTCCTTAATCTAAATACTTAAATAAACCTGTAGTAGAAAACACACACACACGCACACACAAGATTTCCTTAATCTAAATACTTAAATAAACCTGTAGTAGAAAACACACACACACGCACACACGAGATTTCCTTAATCTAAATACTTAAATAAACCTGTAGTAGAAAACACACACACACGCACACACGAGATTTCCTTAATCTAAATACTTAAATAAACCTGTAGTAGAAAACACACACACGCGCACACACGAGATTTCCTTAATCTAAATACTTAAATAAAACTGTAGTAGAAAACACACACACAAGCACACACGAGATTTCCTTAATCTAAATACTTAAATAAACCTGTAGTAGAAAACACACACACACGCACACACGAGATTTCCTTAATCTAAATACTTAAATAAACCTGTAGTAGAAAACACACACACACGCACACACAAGATTTCCTTAATCTAAATACTTAAATAAACCTGTAGTAGAAAACACACACACACGCACACACGAGATTTCCTTAATCTAAATACTTAAATAAACCTGTAGTAGAAAACACACACACACGCACACACGAGATTTCCTTAATCTAAATACTTAAATAAACCTGTAGTAGAAAACACACACACACGCACACACGAGATTTCCTTAATCTAAATACTTAAATAAAACTGTAGTAGAAAACACACACACACGCACACACGAGATTTCCTTAATCTAAATACTTAAATAAACCTGTAGTAGAAAACACACACACACACGCACACACGAGATTTCCTTAATCTAAATACTTAAATAAACCTGTAGTAGAAAACACACACACACGCACACACACACACACACACACACACACAAACACACACACAAACAAACACACACACAACTTACATACATACACACACACTCGCTCTCTCTCTCACTCTCAGACACAAACACACACACACACACACACACATACACACACAAACACACACACACACATACACGGATTATTATACACGAAGATTTCAAGTAAATGGAATTATGGGCGAGGCAGGTATAAGGTCGGTTCCACTCTTGAAAATAAAGGGACGTGAACCTGTTGCGTTGCCGTCAGGTGTTTGGCGATCTTCAAAGATGCTTCCGGGCAAAAGTGGTGGCAATCCTATTCAGATCTAGTCGACACTTACTATGCTGGCCTTCCAGCTAAACTATACATCCGCCTTACCGAAATTAACCCAATAGGTTTGAAAAGCTATTGAACCCGTAAGAAACAAGCATTGTTTCTCTTTTTTTGATGAAAATGTGATTTTGAATTGTTAAACCATAATCCTTAGTTTTCATTTTTTTTTGTTAACTGAAAAGTTAGATTGAAAAAATAACAGAACTCGAACTTGTTTTTAAGAGACGTAGCACAATCATGGTTTGTGTCGACATCGGTTCGGTACTACGTCGATCGGTCAGTTTAGAATGTTATATTATCTCCAATGCAGAAAAGGATTGTGCACATGAGAAGGATGAAGTTAGGAATTTATGAATGCCACGTGACAGGTCGCATACCCGAACCACACCTACTCTCTCTCGGGGTCGTAACGAGCTGTCTACACTTTACAAGATATGTAGACGGAATTACTAGGAACTAAGGGAAGGATGTAATAAACTGACACTGGGAGTAGGGGAAAATTAGAGGATAGCTAAAGGTCCTACAGGGCAGGGTCACTAACCACTCTCCGGTACGCGACTAATATTT